>JAHTLZ010002718.1:26927-64448 GCA_023846285.1 Phrynocephalus versicolor
AGAAGAAGAAGAAGAAGAAGAAGAAGAAGAAGAAGAAGAAGAAGAAGGGAAATCAAAGGAGAGGAGGAAAAAATTCCCCCCCATTTTCCCTCCCTCCATCCCTGCCTGCATTTGGGGGCTGGGCTCCCCTCCCCCTCCCCTGGAGGGCCAGAAGGGAGGCAGCGAAGGGCGTGGGTGGGTAGGAGGGAGGATTTGGTTCTCCAAAGGTGGGGGGAAGAGCAGCGAATTCCGCTTCATAGAGAGGCAGGAAACGAAGGCTCCCAGGGAAGGGGGAGATCTGCTCTCCGCGTGGCTTTCTGTCTCTCCCCCTCCCCCAAAGATGGCTCGATGGTTGCTGGAAGGAGGGGAAAGAGACCCCCCCAGGAGGAGCTGCGTTGTGCATTTGGGGTAGGAGGGAATGCTATGGGGGAGGGGGTGCAGAGGGGGGGTCATTGGGAGAAGCGGGGAAATGGAGGCTGGGGGGGGGAGAAGGACCCTCTTGAGCGTCCCTTTGCGGGGGGGGGGTAAGAGGAAGAGGAGGCATTGTTGATGAAATCCCTGGTGGTGGGGGGTGGGGGGGTCCCAGGAGGGAAGCAGAGAAGGGGGGAAGAGCAGCGGGTTCCGCTTCCTAGAGAGGCTGGAAACGAAGGCTCCCAGGGGAGGTGTTGCCTTAGGAATCACACGGACACAGCTTCAGGGTGAAAGATCTGGTGCTCAGGCAGCATTCCTGTTCTTCTCTCTATCAGGGTTCCATGGATGTCTGGGTGTGTGAGGTGTGTTTGTGGGGGGGCATGCCTGTGTGTGATGATCCTCCTACTGCCTGAGCGACCAGTGTTTTATTGATAAGAGAGGAACAATAGATACAGGAGGATGTCCCTGGTGGGAGGGGGAATGCACGCCTTATCTGTAAGACCATATTGCCTGGTATTGATGAGGACCTGGGGGAGAGGAAGCCAGAGCCATGAGGATGAAGGAGGTAGGAGCCATCAGAATTGGTACCCCCAGAAGGAAGATCTTGCCATACACAGGGTGCCTTATGGAGGGGTTTTGAGAGAAATGGGAGAAGCCTGTGCAGAAGAAGGGCTCCCTTTGTTTGGAACGCGGGACCCTGTCCAGCTCCGTTCCGCCTTCTGGGAAAGTAATTCCCGTTCCTTTCAGACTCACCGGCCAGCCGAGGATCTCATGGCAGGGGGCTTTGGAGGGCAAACGTGTGGACCACGGGCTGGAGGGGCTGGCAAACGTCTTCCTTCCTCTCCCCCCTCCCTCCACTACATCACCCATTGTCCCCAGACAAGCAGGACCTCTGGGGTTGCAGTCCAGATACATGCTCTGGGGATTCTCCCTTCAGATAACTTGGAGAATTGATTTACAGTATATGCATAGAAATTACAGTAGGCAAAATTCTGACCGTCGCCTGGCCATGGGAGTTGTAGTCCAAAGAGAAGGCGCGCTTCCTCCTCCCGGTTCAGATGTAGGAGAAAAGGAGGGAGGGAGGGAGGGAGGGAGGTGGCGGAAGACCATTTTTTCCGCCTCCAACTATTTCCTCTTTCTCTAGGAATCTGGCCAAGCTCGGCTGCTTTTAACCCTTACACCCGAGGAGACTTGCCTCGGAAGCCATTGAAATGGAAAGAGGGGAGTCGGTGGCCGCTTGTAAAGGAGGGTCAGAAATGCTGAATTTCGGGGGGAGCAAAGCTGGGAGCCAGGCAGAGGGAGGCTCTGGGCGGGAAGGAGAGGTAATTCCCCCTCCCTCACCACCTGAAATGGGGCAGAAGAAGATGAAGATGATGATGAAGAGGGGATATCCGAGGAGGAGGAGGAGGAAGGCGCCCCCCCCTTTCCCCTCCCTCCCTCCTTCCCTGCCTGCCTTAGAGAACCAGAAGGGCGTGTGTGTGGGGGGGGGGAGAGTATTCAGTCCTCCAAGGGGGGAAGGGCAGCGAGTCTCGATTCCTAGATTGGCAGGAAGCGAAGGCTCCCAGGGAGGGGGGGTGTTCTCCACCCCCGCCCCAAAAAGGCTCTCTATGATTGCTGGAAGGAGGGGAAAGAGACCCCCCCAGGAGGAGGAGGAACGTTGTGCAATGGGGGGGCAATGCTATTGGGGGGAGGAGGGGGCGTTGGGAGATGGAGGGAAATGGAGGCTGCCGGGGATGGAGGGGAGGGAAGTGGAAAGACCCTCCTGGGCGTCCATTTATGGGGGGTGGTGGAGGAGGAGGCGTTGCTAATGAAATCCGTGGGGGGGGGTCTCCAGGAGAGAAGCCCCCCCCCCGTCGCCGCCGCACACTCCTTTGGGTCCGGAAGGAGAAAGAAGCGCAAAGTTCCATCCTGCACTAAGCCCCCCCAACCTCCCCCTCCTTCCCATTTCTCTTCCACCCCCATTTTAATTTGGAATGAGGAAGGGGGATAACTGAACCCCCTTTTGGGAGGGAATTGGGGGCCCGATCCAGGCAAAAAACCCTCCTCCTCCTCCTCCTCCCCCCTTTCTCTCCCCCCCCCCACCCCGGCAAGGAAAAAGGAGGGAGGAAGCAGCTTTTTAAGGCTGCACGAGGACAGGGAACGGTGGGGGGGGTAGAAAGAGAAAGAAGGCAATCGCCCCCACCCCCAAAAGAACCAGGCCTTCTTCTCCAGGGGCAAATCTCCCTCCCATTGAAGGGGGGAATTGGGGGGGGCAGTGCAATGGGTGGAGGAGGGGGGCGTATCTAAGACATTTAGGGCTTTACAGTATATGCCAAAACAAGCACTTTGAATTCAGCTCAGGCAACAACTGGAAACCAATGCAGTTTATGCAGAATCGGTGTGATGTGATCCCTGGCGGCCCCTCCACTTACCAGCCACGCCACACGGTTCTGAACCAGTTGCAATTACCGAACTGCCTTCAAAGGCTCCCGGAAGTAAAGTGCATTGCAGTAATCAATACAGGATGTCACCAGTGCATGTGTAACTGTCATGAGGCTCTGTTTGTCCAGATAGGGGTGCAGCTGGTATATTTTCTGCAGCTGAAGGAAGGCACCCCTGGCCACTGAGTCCACCTGGGATTCCACTGTTAGACCGGTGTCCAGGAGTACTCCCAAGCTGTGGACCCTGTCCCTTAGGGGGAGTGCAACCCCATCTATGACAGGGAGGTGGCTCTCTGTCTTGCCTGGTAAAGCACCCACTAACAGCACTTCCATCTTGTCTGGATTGAGTTTCAATTTACTTACCCTCATCCAGTTCATTATCTGGTCCAGACATGAGTTCGGCACAGAAACCACCTCACCTGGATTGGTGGACAATGAAAGGCAGAGCTGAGTATTGTCAGCATATTACTGACTTCTCAGCCCAAACCTCCTGATGACCTCTCACAGCGGTTCCATGTAGTTGTTAAACTGCATGGGGGACATTATCAAGCCCTGAGGAACCTCATGACATAAACGCCACAGGGTAGAGCTACTATCCCTTAGCACCACCTTCTGGGCATAGTCAGCTAGGAAGGAATGGAACCATTGCAAAGCGGTGCCTCCAACTCCCATCCTGGCTAGCCCGTCCAGAAGGACACCATGGTTGATGGTGTTGAAAGCTGCTGAGAGGTCCAGGAGTATTAACAGGGTCACACTCCCCCTGTGTCTCTGCCGGCAAAAGTCATCGTACAGGGAGACCAACGCAGTCTCTGTTCCAAAACCCAGGCTGAAACTTGATTGAAATGGATCCAGGAAATCTGTTTCATCCAGCAGTGCCTGGAGCTATCCGGCTACCACCCGCTTCAACACCTTGCCCAAATAAGGGACTGGTCGATAGTTAACCACCAGCCCTGTATCCTGTATCCAGGTTAGATTTTTAAAGGAGTGGTCTAATTACCACTTCTTTCAAGGCAGCAGGGACCACACCCTCTCTTAGAGAGGTGTTTGCAACCTCCTGGACCCAGGTGTGAACCCCCTTGGCCGATCTTTCAATTAGCCAAGAAGGGCAAGGGTCAAGCTGCGTGATGGTAGAACGGACAAATCCAAGCACCCTGTCCACATCCTTGGGTCTCAACAATTGAAACTCATCCAATAATACTGGACCTAAGCATGGTGCACTGGACACATCCCTTGATTCTGCACTAATGGTGGAATCCAGCTCACTGCGAATCTGGACCACCCGAAAGAGCTCCGCTGGACGGCACTCTGAGGAAGCAATACGGTTGGTGAAATGTTGCCTTTTCGCCAACTGTTTCACCACCGAATAGCCCCGATAGTGGGCTCAAAGACATGTTCAATCAGATTCTCCACTGTCTCCTCTACCGCTTCATCACCCGCAGCTCAGATGCATACCAAGGAGCCATCTTGGCTCTGCGAATAGGGAGAAGACACTTAGGTGCGATCATGTCAACTGCCCGGGTCATCTTGCTATTCCATAGGGCAGGCATGTCCAAACATCGGCCCTCCAGATGTTTTGGAGCACAACTCCCAGAATTCCAAGCCTAGATTTCCAATGGCAAAGGACTATGGGAGTTGTGGTCCAAAAACATCTGGAGGGCCAAAGTTTGGACATGCCTGCCTTAGGGCGACCGGAGCTTTGACAGGAACACCGACCATATCAGATGGATAATCCCCCAGAGCAGGGGTCCTCCGACGTTTTAAAGAGGGCTTTAATGGGTACATTGGATATAGTTCAGAAACAAAGACCAAATACTAATACCTGTATGTGACCTAAAACCAACCTCTTTCTGACAGGATCGTAGAACAAAGGCCTGATCACTCTTTCTTTGGGTCTGGAGGAAATGTCTTATGAGGAACGGCTTAGGGAACTGGGACTGTTTAGCCTTTCAAAAAAGAAGACTGAGAGGGGATATGATAGCTATGTTTAAATATTTGAAAGGATGACATATTGAAGAGGGAACAAGTTTGTTTTCCATGGCTTCAGAGACTAGGACTTGGGACAATGGTTTCAAACTACAGGAAAAGAGATTCCATTTAAACATTAGGAAGAACTTCATGACAGTTAGAGCTGTTTGGCAGTGGAATACTGTATGCTGCTACGGAGGGTGGTGGAGTCTCTTTCTTTGGAAGTTTTTAAGCAGAGGCTAGATGGGCTATCTGTCGGAAATATTGTGATGGAGTTTCCTGCATGGCAGGGGGTTGAACTAGATAGCCCTTGAGGTCTCTTCCAACTCTATGATTCTGTGTCTCATTTCCGCCTTGGCCTTTGAAGTCCCCCCCCCCCCCAATTCACACCTTCCACTGCACCTCTTGGGAAGCCCAGCAGGGAGCTATAATCTCTGGAAGGAAGGCTCAGCCTCATCATATACATATCAAGGGAATAAGGAATGTATTCCGGACACTATGGCGCCTTCTGGAAGGGAAAATCATTAAGGGAAGAAAAGGATGCCCCATCTTTATAGGAGAGCCAATGACTTTGCCTTCCTCACGTTTTCAGCCAATTAGATGTCGGATCCAAACTGTATGTAAATATTATCCAATGAGGTTGTATACTCTAGGACCCTTTTTCTGTTGTGGTATAAAACTATTTTACACTGTATGTTTGGGGTCTTACTTTCTCTCTGCCATTAAGCAAAGACCCTAGCTGATTCCTGTTGAATAAAAAAAATGGGCATTGGTTCAGCTGGTTGCATCTCTTGCCAGAGAAAATATACAAGGTAAATCCATAAGGTAACAGCGGCTGCATTGGCCGGTTTTCTCTGGTAATTTTTTAAACAAAATCCTCAACGGAGGGGGTCAGGCTTCCCTGGTTGCCTGCTGCTGCTGCTGCTGCTCTCCTTGGTGAGTACCCTTGGTAGTAATCTGATTGGGTGGGATCTGGTTGAATGGTTTACTTTCTCTTCACTGTACAACAACACCGTTGAATACAACTAATGCTATATGTCATTGAATATATCTGGCTTAACCGTTTTCAAGTTCAGCTGCCATGCCTTGCCATCTTCTTGCAAAAAGTTCTTTGCAGTCTCCTTTCAAGTAACCGGCAACCTTATCTATTTCCATACAGTCTCTTATATTGCCACACAAGCTTTTCCTTGGTTGGAATTTCAGCTTGCTTCCAAAACTGTGCATACAAAATCCTAGCTGTTACAATTATGTGTTGTAACTACAGTGGTACCTTGTGTAAAGGAATTAATTCGTTCCAAATGAAATTATGTTAAGCAAATTTTCCTTTATTCAAATTCCCATAGGAATGCATTGAAAATGGAGTAATCCCATTTTTATGTTGTACGGATTCTCCCCATAGGCGATTCTGTTAAGCAAATTTCCCCTATCTCTGGAATTTTTTATGTTGTACAGATTCTACGTTATACAAGCTGTTTGTTATACAAGGGTCCACTGTATATCCAATATACCCATTCCCTTTTACTTCCCTGTGCCCCTTTCCCCTTTTCCTCTTCCCCCCTTCCCCTCTTATTTTACCTTAAAAGAAAGTAATAAAACCTTTTTTAAAAAACTTTTTTAAAGAGGGGGGCAGTTCATTGTCCCTCAGACACTGTTGGGGGCTGGACAACTGAAGAACAACTGTAATCCACATAATGGCATGAACCGGGCATGTCCAAACTTCGGCCCTCCTGATGCTGTGGACCACAACTCCCAGAATTCCAAGCCTGTATTTCTAATGGCAAAGGACTGTGGGAGTTGTGGTCCAAAACATGTGGAGGGCCGAAGTTTGGACATGCCTGGCATAAATCCTTATATGCCACAGTGCCAGAAGAGTCCCTGCAATGGACAACCAGGGAGACCCCACTGGAAACAGGTTCATCTTCCCCTCCCTCCATCAACATTCCTCTGCCAGGGAGGGGCGTCACTAATAAAATGAACAACAGTCCTTTCAGCTCCTGGTTTGCCTCAAGGCATTCAACTGATGCTTGCCGAGGCGGGACAACAACGGACCACTGGAGTGTGTTGCTGTTCTTTCCAGTTTTGTTTCTTGAGCTCCTCTTGTGGCCCTTCCTCTTTTTCTGGCCGTGTGGACAACAGGTGCCCCTTCATAAGAACATAAGAAGAGCCCTGCTGGATCAGGCCAAAGGCCCATCTAGTCCAGCTTCCTGTATCTCACAGTGGCCTCACCAGATGCCTCTGGGAGCGCATGAGACTAGATCTCTGTCTCCTGATCCCACTCCCCTGCATCTGGCCCTTGAAGGACCCCGGTTTTAAGCCTGGCGATTACACATCTCCCTCATGGTTTGTCACCTGTGATGGACTTTTCCTCCAGGATGATGGGCTTTTCCTCCAGGAGAGACCCCTCCCCATCCAGGGCTGTTTTTCCGGCAAGGGCTGGGTGGTCCCTGCTAGGAGGACACCCAGTTGCCCCAATCCTCCTCTCCAGCTGCCACCATGGAGAAAAGGGCTTTTAGGCAGCGGCAGCAGGGGGTGGGGTGTGTGGGAAGCTCTGGCTCCTGAAGAGGAACCTCATCTTTTGAACCTGAGTGGCTGCCCTGGAAAGGGAGAGGAAGGTGGCTAAGAGGCTGCCCTTTTCCAAAGCCAGAGGCTGTGGCCCCAGCCCCAGTGCTCCCACAGAGCCTTCTGGGGTGGAGGGGGAAGACCCTCCCCAGCGAGGTAACTTGGAAGGGTCAAGGGCTTGGGTGCCTCAATTATTTATTTGTTTGTTTCTTTGATTCATTTTTATACCGCACCATTTTCCTTCAGGAACTCTAGGCGGTTTACATAATAAAAAAGGGTAAAAACATCAAGTTGAGGGGGGATATGATTGAGACGCACAAAATAATGCAGGGCATGAGTCAAGTGGATAGAGGGAAGCTCTTCTCCCTCTCCCAAAATACCAGAACTAGGGGACATCCACTCAAATTGAGGGCTGGGAGAGTAAGAACAGACAAAAGAAAATATTTTTTCACCCAGCGCGTTGTTAGTCTGTAGAACTCCCTGCCACAGGATGTGGTGATGGCATCTGGCCTGGACGCCTTCAAAAGGGAATTGGACAGATTCCTGGAGGAAAAGTCCATCACAGGTTACAAACCATGATGGAGATGTGTAATCTCCAGGCTTAAAACCGGGGTACTTCAAGGGCCAGATGCAGGGGAGTGCTATCAGGAGACAGATATCCAGTCTCATGCGCTCCCAAACGCATCTGGTGGGGCCACTGTGAGATACAGGAAGCTGGACTAGATGGGACCCTCCCTCCCTCCCTCACACACACCCACACACCCACACACCAGGCCTCTGCCAAACAGCCTCCCTGCCCCAAGTCCTATGACAACCTATCCCTTGTTCTCCCTTTCAACTGACCAGAAGCCGGTCTTGTCTGGGTTTAGCTGCATTTTGTTCATCTTCACCCAGTCCATCACTGCAGCTGAAAACTCATGTAAAGCACAGTGGACCCTCGTATAACAGTTTGTACAACATAAAATCTGTACAACATAAAAAAATCCGGAGATAGGGGAAATTTGCTTAACAGAATCACCTATGGGGCAAATCCGTACAACATAAAAATGGGATTACTCCATTTCAATGCATTCCTATGTGAAATTTGTATAAAGGAAAATTTGCTTAAGAGAATTTCATTTAGAATGAATGTATGCCTTTATACAAGGTACCACTGTATAGTACCTCCCACAGAATCTGGAGTTGCTGAGAGGTAGAGCTGGGTGTCATGAGAATATAGGAGGCACTTCACCCCGAAAGTCCATCATTCAGGGAAAGCTTTCCTGAAGAGAAAGGTATTTGCCTGTTTCCAGAAGGACAAGAGGGATGGGGCAGTCCTGGCCTCTAGTGGGAGGGAGTTCCAGAGTCTGGGCACCGCAGTCGAGAAGACCCTTTCATGGGTTCCCACGAGATGTACCTGTGAGGGTGATGGGATGGAGAGAAGGGCCTCTCTTGATGACCTTAATACCCGAGTTGGTTCATGCTGTGAGATTTGATCTTTGAGGTAGCTTGGGCCCAGGTCGTCCAGTGCTTTGTAGGTCAAGGTCATCACTTTGAATTGTGCCAGCTAGGTGATTGGCAGCCAGTGGAGCTGCTTTAATAGGGGGTGTAATGTGGTGTCTGTAACCCGTCCCAGTCAGTAGATTGAGCGAGATTGGATATGCTCTGGGCATCTAGGCAGCTCATGCTCACATTAGACTAATGGAAATGGGAGGTTAGGTGTGACAGTCTTTCTCATTTTTTAAAATTCTCCTCTTTAGAATCAGAATCAGAATACTTTTATTGGTCAAGTGTGGTTAGACACACCCCGAATTTGTTTTGGTAAAATATGCTCTCCACATGTAAAAGGAAATATAAGAATCATATAGTCAACAATAAAAACACAGTACAACAATCCAATATAACCTATTATTTTAAAAGGAAGAAGAGAAGTAAAAATTATTGATTCAACAGTTTGATAGCACTTGGAAAGAAACTATCTTTATATCCAGTTGTCCTAGTGTGCAATGCCGTAAAACGTTGCTCTGAGGGTAACAATTGAAACAGGTTATGTCCAGGATGTGTGGAATCTGTATATATTTTCATCGCCCTCTTTTTAGCTCATGTGGTATACAATTCCACAATAGATGGCAAATTAGTAGCAGTAATTTTTTCTGCAGTTCCAATTATCCTTTGCACTGTGGCACCACCGGCTGTTGCTCTGGAGCCATATAATACAGTACATTTGAAGTTCATAAGTTCCGGAAAATTCAGTATTAGGCAGGCAGGGGGTGGGGGTGGGGGTCTACGGAAAACAAAACAAAAAATCGGCAAGTTCTGTATGGGGTTGAAAAAAGTTTGGGAATTTCTGAGATTTAGAGGAAGGGAGGGGAGGAGGGGCTCCAGAGGGAAGGAGAGGGAGTCCCCCCACCCCCAAACCCCCCGCTCACCACCTGAAGAAGAGGAGGAGGAGGAGGAGGAGGAGGAAGAAGAAGAAGACGCCGGACCCCTCCCATTCCCTTCCCCCCTCCCTGCCGGCCTTTTGGGGGGGGGGGCTGGGCTCCCCTCCCCATCCCTGGGGGGAGGGCAGAAGGGAGGCAGAGAAGGGCGAGGGAGGGAGTGTTCGGTCCTCCAAGGGGGAGAGGACAGCGAGTCCTCTTTCCTAGAGTGGCAGGAAGTGAAGGCTCCCAGGGAGGGGGGGGTCTGCACTCTTCTCCCCCAAAAGAAGGTTCTCTGTGGTTGCTGGAAGGAGAGGAAAGAGACACCCCCCCAGCAGGAGGAGGAGAAGGTGCGTTGTGCAATGAGGGGGCAATGCTATGGGGGGGGGAGGAGGGGGCCTTGGGAGATGGGGGGGAAATGGAGGTTGGTGGGGAAGGAGGGGGGAAAGGAAAGACCCTCCTGGGCCTCCCTTTATTGGGGGGATGAAGGAGGGGGGCTGTTGGTGGTGAAATCCGTGGAGGGGAGTCCCAGGAGAGACCCCCCCACTGCACACTCCTTTGTGGGTCCGGAGAGAGAAAGGGGTGCAAAGTTCCCTCCCCCTCTAAGCCCCTCAACCTCACCCCCTCCTCCTTCCCTTTTCTCTCCCCCCCCCCAATTTTAATTTGGAAGGAGAAGGGAGGAAACGGAGGGGGAAACTGAGCCCCCCCTTTTGGGAGGGAAATGGGGGGCCCGATCCAGGCAACCCCCCTCCTCCTTCTTCCCTTTCCCCCCCACCCCGCAAGGAAAACGGAGGGAAGAAGAAGCTTTTTAAGGCTGAACCAGCAAAGGGAACGGTGGGGGGGGGGGGCAGGAGAAAGAGAAAGAGAAAGAAGGCAATCGCCGCCCCCATGTGCAAGAGCCAGATCTCCCTCTCACTGATGGGGGGGCATTTTTGGGCCAAGGGGAGTAGGAGGAAATGCAGCGAGTGTACCTTCCTAGGGTGGCAGGAAAAAGAAAGTTTTATATAGGGAGTGCTGGTGGGGGGGACAGAAGGGACTCCCGTCATTTGGAGGTCAGGATTTCGAAGGAATTCTCCTTTTTTATCCCCATTGTGTGTGTGTGGGGGGGGGACAGATGCCAAAGAATGAAAGGGATTAAAGTTCTTCCCCTCCCAGGTTTCCTTGTCCTGAGCCAATATCTGAGCCCTGGGTGTCTCCTCGGTCCCGCTGCTACTCTCTCTGTGTGTCCCCAGCTTCTCTGCCCATGTGCAGAGGGCTTCCTCCCCCCTCCAGGGCCCTTCTCTCTCTCTCTCTCCAGCCCTTCTCTCAGAAGCACTGTGGGCGGTAGACGGGATGCACCCCCCCAATGCCTCCCCTGCCCTTCTGAGAACTGACGGAGAAGGCTGGAGATGGGCCCTGATGGAACTGGAATCAGTCGTCACACAATATAAAATTATACAATATTAAGCTAAGCAGGATCAGGCCTGGTTAGTACTTGGATGGCCGACCACCAGGGAATAGCAAGTGCTATACACACCTGGAGTAGGAACAGGCAAACCACCCCAGTATTCGTGCCAAGAAAAACATGGGGTCACGAAGAGTCAGTCACGACTGTAAGGACACAACACACACACACATACAATAGTAGTTAAAACTCAGAGAGATTGTGAGGAGCTCCAGAGGGATCTGTTGACACTGGGGGAGTGGGCAAACCAGTGGCAGATGAGCTTCAACATGAGTAAAGGGCAGAGTGATGCACGTTGGGGCAAAAAAATCCCAATTACATTTATAAACTGACGGAGTCTGAACTTTCTGCAACAAAGCAGGAAAGGGACCTTGGTGTCCCGGTGAATAGCTCAATGAAGGTGTCAACTCAGTTTGTCGCAGTAGTGAAAAAATCAAACTCAATGCCAGGGATCATTAGGAAGGGTATAGAAAACAAGTGGGCAAGTGTCCTTTTGTCTCTTTATAAAACTATGGTGAGACCCCATCTGGAGTATTGTGTACAGTTCTGGTCATCATCCCTCCAGAAGGAGTCTATAGAAATGGAAGAAGTGCAGAGGAGGACAACCAGAGAAATTAGGGGACTGGAACACCTTCCATAAGAACATAAGAAGAGCCATGCTGGATCAGGCCAAAGGCCCATCTAGTCCAGCTTCCTGTATCTCACAGCGGCTCCACCAGATGCGTTTGGAAGCGCATGAGACTAGATATCTGTCTCCTGATACCACTCCCCTGCATCTAGCCCTTGAAGTGCCCTGGTTTAAACCCTGGAGATTACACATCTCCATCATGGTTTGTAACCTGTGATGGACTTTTCCTCCAGGAATCTGTCCAATTCCCTTTTGAAGGCATCCAGGCCAGATGCCATCACCACATCCTGTGGCAGGGAGTTCCATAGACTTACAACGCGCTGGGTGAAAAAATATTTTCTTTTGTCAGTTCTTACTCTCCCAGCCCTCAATTTGAGTGTATGTCCCCTAGTTCTGGTATTTTGGGAGAGAGAGAAGAGCTTCCCTCTATCCACTTTACTCATACCCTGCATTATTTTGTATGTCTCAATCATATCTCCCCTCAAGCGCCTTTTTTCCAGACTAAAGAGGCCCAAATGTTTTAGCCTTTCTGTTTTAGCCTGTCTGGAGTGTGGAAAGGCTGCAGCGGATGGGTCTCCTCACTCTTGAATGACAGCACCTAAGAGGTGACCTGAGTGAAGTTTATAAAATCATACATGGGATGGACAAAGTTGATATGGAAAAACTGTTTTCCCTATCACACACCGTAAAACTAGAGGGCACTCCATGAAACCTTTGGGTGCTAGATCACAAATACGAGAAAGTCCTTTTTCACCCAGAGGATCGCTAGTCTATGGAACTCCCTGCCAGAGGAAGTGGTGACAGCTGTCAACTTTAACAAAGGATTGGACAAGTTCATGGAGAACAAGGGCATCAATGGATGTCTAAGGACAACCTCTGAATTGGAGAGATAGTGAGGATTTCTGTCAATGCCATTTGTGGGGAAACGTAAGCAGGTGAAGACATCTGCTTGGGAATACCCTGAAACAAATGGTGAGCCACTGTGTGAGACAGAATGCTGGACTGGAAGGGCTGTGGCCTGTCCCAGCAAGGCTGGTCTTATGTTCTTAACACGTGAAAATATTTATATAGTATTTTTATGCCTCCTAGATACGTGAGGCCCAAACCACTAAGCAAAGTTGAGCCACCCTGGGGCTTTTTTAAGAAGATAAGAAAGGTAGCTGTATTTGAAAAAAATAGTTTTGGGGGAATAAACTGAAAAAAGCTGTGGAAAAACTTGCATCAATTTCTTACCAGGGTCCACCCTGGAGCTGTGTTTCATTCTTCTGAATCCTCCATGGCAGTGCATTAGGTTTGTTACTTGATTTGAAACTCCGTTTTTTGTGGTCACTTATATTTTGCAGATAAGGTGCTGTAGAGAAGAAATAAAAGAGGAGGACATCAAGTGTCAGAGGAAGAGGTTGAATATAGAGATGCAAAAGAGCGTGTTGAGAATCAAACCAGAAGGAAGAGGCTTAGAAGGAGAACAGATGGATGTAAAGATGGACAAATCTATTACTTGTCAGGAGGAAGATCAAGCGATTCCGAAAACATCCACAGGAGAGGAAAGACATGAGCATGCCAAGTGCATAAAATCTTTTACTAGCACATCAACAATTGGTTCCCATATGAAAATTCACCAAGGGGAGAAGCCATTGACATGCTTAGAGTGTAGAAAGAGTTTTAGTTGTTCTAGAGACCTAACTATACACCTAAGAACACACACAGGCAAGAAGCCGTTTGAATGCGTGCAGTGTGGAAAGAGGTTCAGTAAAGCTGGAAGCCTTGCTTGCCATCACAGGACTCACACAGGCGAGAAGCCATTTGAATGCCTGGAGTGTGGAAAGAAGTTCAGTGATTCTGGAAGCCTTGTGAAGCATCACAGGACCCACACTGGTGAGAAGCCATTTGAATGTCTGGAGTGTGGAAAGAGGTTCAGTGATTCTGGAAACCTTGCTAAGCATTACACAATCCACACAGGCGAGAAGCCATTTGAATGTATTGAGTGCGGAAAGAGGTTCAGTTATTCTACAAGCCTTGCTAATCATCACAAAATCCACACGGGCGAAAAGCCATTTCATTGTCTGGAGTGCGGAAAGAGGTTCAGTCATGCTGGAAGCCTTGCTTATCATCACAGAATCCACACAGGAGAGAAGCCGTTTGAGTGTCTGGAATGTGGAAAGAGGTTCAGTCAAGCTGGAAGCCTTGCTTATCATCACAGAATTCACACAGGCGAGAAGCCATTTCAATGTCTGGAGTGTGGAAAGAGGTTCATTGATTCTGGAAGGCTTGCTAAGCATCACAGGACCCATACAGGTGAGAAGCCATTTGAATGTCTGGATCGTGGAAAGAGGTTCAATTGTTCTGCAAGCCTTGCTAATCATCACAAAATCCACACAGGCGAAAAGCCATTGCAATGTCTGGAGTGTGGAAAGAAGTTCAATCATGCTGGAAACTTTGCTTATCATCAGAGAATCCACACAGGGGAGAAGCCATTTGAATGTCTGGAGTGTGGAAAGAGGTTCCGTGATTCTGGAAGCCTTGCTAAGCATCACAAAATCCACACAGGCGAGAAGCCATTTGAATGTCTGGAGTGTGGAAAGAGGTTCGGTCAAGCTGGAAACCTTGCTAGCCATCACAGGACCCACACAGGCGAGAAGCCGTTTGAATGTCTGGAGTGTGGAAAGAGGTTCAGTCAAGCTGGAAACCTTGCTAAGCATCAGAGAACCCACACAGGGAAAAAGCCATTTGAATGTCTGGAGTGTGGAAAGGGGTTCAGTGAAGCTGGACACCTTTCTAGCCATCACAGGATCCACACAGGTGAGAAGACATTTGAATGTCTGGAGTGTGGAAAGAGGTTCAGTCATGCTGCAATCCTTGCAAACCATCACAGGACCCACACCGGCGAGAAGCCATTTGAATGTCTGGAGTGTGGGAAAAGGTTCCGTGATTCTGGAAGCCTTGCTTATCATCACAGAATCCACACAGGGGAGAAGCCATTTCAATGTCTGGAGTGTGGAAAGAGGTTCAGTTATTCTAAAAGCCTTGCTAATCATCACAAAATCCACACAGGTGAGAAGCCATTTCAATGTCTGGAGTGTGGAAAGAGGTTTAGTCAAGCTGGAACCCTTGCTCATCATCTGAGAATCCACACAGGCGAGAAGCCATTTGAATGTCTGGAGTGTGGAAAGAGGTTCAGTCGATCTGAAAGCCTTGCTAGCCATCACAGGACCCACACAGGCGAGAAGCCATTTGAATGTCCGAAGTGTGGACAAAGGTTCAGTCAATCTGGAAGCCTTGCTAAACATCACAGGACTCACACAGATGAGAAGCCTTTGGAATGTCAGAACTGAGAAGCCTCTTTGTGTCATTCTGGTTGCCTGTTGTGTTCTGAATAAGGTTCAAGGTACTGGTTTTTACTTCCAAAACACTCCAAGGCTTGGGACCCGAGTACCTGAAAGAGCGTCATATTATTTCCACAGTGTCACATGTTTCAAGACAGGCGTGCACCCAGGTGCAACATGTAAAAAGTTCCCCATTTCACATGAAGTTGGAGCATTTAAAGTTGTTGTACCTTGCTTACTCAAGATACACTACTTGCATACCACTTATTTGTTAATCATTTTGGACAACACCTTAAGCAAGCAAGTAAATAGAATATGAAGCAAATTCCCACTACTTCAGACCTTGTGCAAGATCTTGCAGAGGACACTTGAAAAGTTGTTCCTTTTTCTTTATCACAGTACAAAACAAGGAAGTTAAGAAACCAGTTATCTGCCTTTTCCCCGAAAGCTTTGAAATGTGTTAACATTTTGAAATGAACTTATAGATCTTTAATGATGAATTATAAATTTCTTATTGCCAATGGTTACACTGGTTATTGATTGGACACATATGAATAGATGTTTCAGAGAGGGTAGCCATATTTGTCTTTTCAAGATTTTTAGGCAAAAATCAAAGAAACATAACACAAAACAAAACAAAAGATACAAAAACATGTGGCAGCTTAAAGACTAACTTTCATATTTTAATGTAACATTTCGTGGACACGTCCACTTCTTCAGACATAACACCTGATCTTATATAATGTCATGTATAATGATATAATTTGTTATAGCTGACATATGCTGATGTAACCTGATGTATTGTCCAGTGCTATAATGTATTCTGTGATGGCTGCAAAGAGTTGTATACAAGGGAGATGTTACAAGTGAGGTTTATCTGCTGGAAGTCAAATCACTTTACTCTGTCTACTGCCATGTTAAACTCTCTGGCTGATGTAATTCTGTGTTGCATGCTTTGTATATATTGCAACTGAATTTCTAATACACTGCCATATGATTTTTATGTACAGTGGAACCATGACTTACGTCATTAATCCGTTCCAGAAGTCTAGACATAAGTCAAACATGACTTAAGTCAAATGAAAGTTTCCCACAGAAAGTAATGGGAAAGCGGATTAATCCGTTCCAGGTGATGAAAAAGACCCTGAAAAACAGCAATTTAACACAAATTTGACTGGGATAGGAGATTCCTTCCGGGGATGTAAATGAAATGTCTCTTGAAAGAGTGGAGGAGGCAGTGGAATTATAGTCCCCAAGTTATACGCCTCCTCTTTTTAATGTTCATAGCAACAATGTCTAACATTTAAGTTTTACTGATTTTTAACCTGATGTTCCAAGTTCTGAACAACTCTATGCTTACCATTAGAGTCCCACAACTGTACAGCTCCCCAACTAAAATGCTTCCATTGTGGACCAGAATTTTGCAGCCAGATTTTTTACAAGACTGAGCCGATCTGGGAGTTGAGTCATGGCTACTGGACTTCTTTTTTTTTTTTTTTACAAGACAGCCGACTGTCTAACCAGCGAGGCCAGCCCCAAGCTCCCGGCCCTTCTCCTCTGGCAGCGGCGGCGGCTTCGGTGAGGCTGAGGACCAGCTCCAGGTGCTTGGAGCTGGCCTCGCCAAAGCCGCCGCTTCCAGAGGAGAGGAAGAAGGCAGGAGCAGTTTGGAGACGGCAGCCACGATGCTGGGTCGTGGCTGCCGCCTGATTCTGGGGCCTTGTGCCGGGGATCTGAGCTGTAAGTCAAAGCCTGCAATGCAAGTCAAACAGGCACCTTCTTGCTGCAAGTCAAATATGCTGCAAGTCAAGCAGCATGTAAGTCAAGGTTCCATTGTATACTTCTTGTGTGTGTGTGTGTGCGCGCACGCGTGCCTGGGAAAATGTTTGGGGAGAGAATACATCTTATACACCCTGGCAGGACAGAGGCCTCCCTTTCTCCTCCTGAGTCAATCTAGGGAGACTTCCGTTTTTTCTCTGTTCTCATTTCATCTCTTCTAAGACTTTTTTAAAAATGCTTTTGAATGGCTTTAATTCAGTGCTCTGTGCTTCTGTATTGTTTCATGTAGCAGACAAAGACTTGATGAAGTGTTTTCAATTGTAGTTGTGTAATAGAATTTGAAAGCGTAAATGGAAAACAGTGTTTCCTTGCAGCCATGCCATTCCACGTGGCCGGGAATTGCACAACACATGTGCGGTGGGGCGGGGTGGGGCCATTCGGATTCCTCCAAGGCAGCGAGTTCCACTTCCTACAGTGGCAGGAAAAGAGGATTCTCTATGGTTGCTGAAGGAGGGAACAGAGATCCCCCCCCAGGAGGAGGAGGTACATTTTGCAATTGGGGAGAAATGCTATGTGGGAGTGCAGGGGGGAGGTTGCATGTGAGGGGTGTTGGAGACACAAAGGGGAAAATCCTCCTCCTTCCCTGTTCTCCCCCCCCCCGCTTTAATATGGAAGGAGGAGGAAGGAGAAGGAGAGGGGGGAAACCGACCCCCCCTTTTGGGAGTAATTGGGGCCCGGTCCAGTCAAATAACGCCTCCTCCTCCTACTTCCCTATATTTCTCTCAGAACATAAGAAGAGCCATGCTGGATCAGGCCAAAGGCCCATCTAGTCCAGCTTCCTGTATCTCACAGCGGCCCCACCAGATGTGTTTGGGAGCGCATGAGACTAGATATCTGTCTCCTCATACCACTCTCCTGCATCTGGCCCTTGAAGTACCCTGGTTTAAAGCCTGGAGACTACACATCTCCATCATGGTTTGTAACCTGTGATGGACTTTTCCTCCAGGAATCTGTCCAATCCCCTTTTGAAGGCATCCAGGTCAGATGCCATCACCACATTGTGTGGCAGGGAATTCCATAGACTTACAACGCGCTGGGTGAAAAAATATTTTCTTTTGTCAGTTTTTACTCTCCCAGCCCTCAATTTGAGTGTATGTCCCCTAGTTCTGGTATTTTGGGAGAGGGAGAAGAGCTTCCCTCTGTCCACTTTACTCATACCCTGCATTATTTTGTATGTCACAATCATATCCCCCCTCAAGCGCCTTTTTTCCAGACTAAAGAGGCCCAAATGTTTTAGCCTTTCTTCATAAGGGAGGTGCCCCAGCCCAGTAATCATTTTAGTCGCTCTCTTCTGCACCTTTTCCAGTTCCACTATGTCTTTCTTGAGATGCGGTGACCAGAATTGTACACAATACTCCAGATGCAGCCTCACTATTGTTTTGTATAATGGCATTATAATGTTGGCTGTTTTATTTTCAATCCCCTTTTTGATAATCCCTAGCATGGAATTGGCCTTCTTCACCGCTGCCGCACATTGGGGAGACACCTTCATGGAGCTGTCCACCAACACACCAAGATCTCTTTCCTGATCCGTCACGTATAACTCAGAGCCCATGAGTTGATAGATGAAGTTTTGATTTTTTGCCCCAATATGCATTACTTTACATTTGGTTACATTAAAACGCATTTGCCATTTCTCAGCCCACTCCCCCAGTTTGGAGAGATCTTTCTGGAGCTCTTCACAATCTTCTCTGGTTTTTACCACACGGAAAAGTTTTGTGTCATCTGCAAACTTGGCCACCTCACTGTTTATCCCTGTCTCCAGGTCATTTATGAACAGATTGAAAAGCACCGGTCCCAGGACCGAGCCCTGGGGCACACAGAAATATTGTGATGGGGGTTCCTGCATGGCAGGGGTTGGACTGGATGGCCCTTGAGGTCTCTACCAACTCTGTGATTCTACAATTCTATGAAACCTTAAAGAGGGCACCAGCAGTTAAGAAAAGAATATAAATAGTCATGTACGGCAGACCGTCTAAAAGTTATCAGGGATGGTAACACAATTTATGTCAGGGACTTGCACAACACTGACTCTTTGGCTTAGAAACATAGAAACATAGAGTTGGAAGAGACCTCAAGGACCATCCAGTCCAACCCCTACCCATGCAGGAACCCCCATCACAATATTTCCAACAGATGGCCATCCAGAGTCTGCTTAAAAACCTCCAAGGAAGGAGACTCCACCACCCTTTGGGGCAGCATATTCCATTGCCGAACAGCTCTAAGTATCATGAAGTTCTTCCTAATGTTCAAATGGAATCTCTTTTCCTGTAGTTTGAGACCATTGCCCTGAGTCCTAGTCTCTGAAGCCATGGAAAACAAACCTGTTCCCTCCTCCATATGACATCCGTTAAAATATTTAAACATAGCTATCATATCCCCTCTCAGCCTTCTTTTTGAAAGGCTAAACATTCCCAGTTCCCTAAGCCATACCTCATAAGACATTTCTTCCAGACCTTCAACCATCCTGGTCACCCTCCTCTGGATCCGTTCAAGGTTGTCAACATCCTTTTTCAATTGAGGCGCACAGAACTGGTCACAGGACTCCAGGTGGGGTCTGACCAGAGCAGAATAGAGTGGTAGTATCACTTCCCTTGATCTAGAGACACTATGGTTGTGTTTTTATTTGCAAGGTGAAGGGACTTCCGGTGCTGGTCGGAGTGGCTGTGATGAGCTTTCTGCCCACATTTTATCTAAAAACTGTTCCTTGTGTGTGGAACCAACTCCCTAACTTCCATCAAAAGACAACTGACTGCTTTTGGGAGTTGCCGATAAGCAAAGGGAAAGGGAAAGTGCACAGAGAAGCGAATTGAATCCTGACCGTGTAACTGCAATCAACAGACACTGAAAGTTACAGACCGGGAGTGCCGAGAGTGTTTGTTTCTCAGGGAAAATCCTTGTGCTTGTCCTTGGGGCGGCTGCCTGCAGGTGTCAGAGTCCTACAGGGAGTAAAAGGCTTCGAATGACCAAGTGGAATAACTTACCTGTAAAGGGTTAAACAGCTTACTGGGACTAAGATTGTTTTCCACAATAGCGGCCACTGATTGCAAGTGAAATCCTCAAGTATCACCAAGGAAGGGTATTGTGGGGACTGTGCAAGACCTGTATTTCCTCCTCTTGAGCTGTAATACCTGTATCAGGCATGTCTAAACTTCAGCCCTCTAGATATTTTGGACTACAACTCCCACAGTCCTTTGCCATTGCCAATCTAAGCTAAGGATTCTGGGAGCTGTGGTCCAAAACATCAGGAGGGCTGAACTTTGGCCATGCCTGACTTATATGCTCTCTGTCCCTCCTGCCTTCCTTCTCCTTCCACCCCCTCCATGGAAGTGTGAAGGGGGCCGTCTCTCCCTCCCTTCTCTGTGGTCTCTGGGGGAGCTCCGTGGTTGCCTGCCCTCCTCCAGAATTTATCCTTTGAAGGAGGTAGGGGTGGGAGGGCATTTTAGGATGGAGTGAGGGTGGAGATACGGGGGAAGGGGATCTTTGATGTGATCTGGATGGCCGAATGGGCCTTGCATGGACACCTGGCAAGGGGGTCAGCAGCTTCTTATGTGTCTGGCTGCCCTTGGAGGAAAGGCAGGAAGGAGGGAGAGACCCCGAGGGCACCCCAATAAATAAATAAATAAATAACCAGATTGTTTTCCCTACGCCTGTGTTCAGTAGGCTGAAAGAAAACTGCACTGGCTTAAAAATATCTTGTCACTCTGCAGAGCATTTAACCAGCATGCATATAACGGAGCCATGAAACATTAGAAAGAGGGGTGAGTTCTTATGTGACCGCGGCCCACCATGCATGGAGAATATGGAGAACTGGTCCCTGCATGGGGCACCAGATGGTTATTACCAGGTGAAGAATCTCTGCCACCCTCCCCCCAAAACACCACACTTTAACCCCACCCTACAACCCCAAGGACGCATTTCTGGGTGCCAGAAGGACTCTTCTGAGCTTCCCTTTTAATTTTTTTAAAATTAAATTTTATTGTCATTGTGTGTATATACACAGTATACACATACAACGAAATTCAGACACCCAGAGACCAGCTTCAACAGACACACACACACATCTCCACTCTCACACACATTAAAAAACCCTTCAACACACACATAAAAAATCCCCGAACACTCCCCACCCCAACCCTAAAAACACAAACATCTACACAACAGGCTAGGTAATCCTGTCCAAGTGCTCACTGCTGGTGGTCCTAGATTTCATTATTAAGCGCAATTAAAGCTCTGGGATAAAAACTGT
The DNA here is from genome assembly GCA_023846285.1 of Phrynocephalus versicolor. NCBI lineage: Eukaryota > Metazoa > Chordata > Lepidosauria > Squamata > Agamidae > Phrynocephalus > Phrynocephalus versicolor. Next base: position 48,138 of record JAHTLZ010002718.1, read on the forward strand.
TCAGAAGACGTGTGGTCCGAGTTTTAATTGTTCTGTATCTTCTGCCAGAAGGCAACAGTTCGAAGAAATTGTGAGCAGGATGAATAGAGTCTCTCAGAATGTTGTGTGACTTCCTCAAACAGCGAGATGTGAAGATGTCATCCAGGGTTGGTAGTTGGAGCCCGGTAACATTCTGGGCAATTTTAATTATTCTCTGTAGAGCTTTTTTGTCCGCTACAGAGCTGCTCCCATACCATGATAACATGCCATAAGTTAGGACACTCTCCATGGTGCTGTGATAGTAAGACAGAAGTAGATGCTGAGAAATACATCTTCCTGAGCATCCTCAGGAAATACAGCTTCTGTGCCTTCCTCACCACCATATTGGTGTTTGCAGTCCATGAGAGGTCCTCTGAGATGTAAGTGCCCAGATATTTAAAGCTACCAACCCTCTCCACCTCCTCACCATTTATGTACAATGGTAAATGTACATCTTTCTTCCTCTTAAAATCAATTACAAGTTATTTAGGGTTTTTTTTTTTTTTGGTGTTAAGTATAAGATTATTTTCTTTACACCACTGAGTCAACCCTTGTACTTCTTTCCTATACGCAGATTCATCGTTCTTACTAATGAGCCCCACCACTGTTGTATCATCTGCAAATTTGATGATTGTGTTGGAGTTATACAGTGGGGTGCAATCATGTGTGTACAAGGAGTAGAGGAAGGGGCTTAGCACACAACCCCGAGGAGCTCCTGTACTTAATACAAGAGTAGAAGAATGGTGGGAACCCATCCTTACTGACTGTGGCCTATCAGTCAGAAAATTCCTTACCCACATCTCTCTTCCTTTCCAAGATGGAAGACGAACTTGGTTGGGCACTTTGAGAACCTCGTAAGTTAGGAAAGTTTCTGTATCTCCTCACCCCTTCTTCCCAAAAGAAATCAATATAAGTGTGTTTGCGACCTTTACAGTGCTTGGTGTTAACCTTGACCCTTTGTTAAACCCCATAAAATGGAAATATAATTCAAGTGAATGGAAACATCCAGAAATAAAAAAGATTTCTCCAGTTTTGCATTAGTACACATTAAATAACTGTATTATTGGAGAATTCCAATTAATATATGGGTTGTCTTTTCCATATTACATCTTCAGCATCGGCCTCTGAGTTTCCATGACTGAGTGGGGATTCGAACCCGGTTCTTATGAGTTTTAGTCCATCACTCTCCACTACATCACACTGCGGATCTTTTGTGGTTTGAATTTTTGTGACTGTTTTTTAACTAATGCTGGTAGGTGATCATTGTTTTTTTAGTGCAAGAATTAAAAAGTCAAATCAATAAATCGATAAATAAATAAAGTTGGTTGCTCTCTTCATTACCTCTGAGCTGCCTTGTCTCTTCACTGGGAGAAAAGTGGCTTAAATATGGAGTAAAAACTGAAGAAATAAATAATATCTCTTGCTGTCTTTTGCTCCTTTTCTGTACATGCTTTCTCTTTTCTCACCTACGATTGGTGCCACAAAGCTTTAAACTAGAGGTTCCCAAAGTTGTCTATATGGATACCCCCAGGGGTCTGTTTCGACTTGCAGAGGGTCCATGAGAGCGAGAAAAAAATTAGGGGTCCACAAATTCTAAACAGGGGTCCTCGTGAGTGAACCCCATCTAGAAAGGCCACCATCAACCTTTAGGTGTTCCGTAGATGTCTTAGTACACCTACCTTTGTTTCGGCAGCACTTTCAGCGAGTTTTGAGGCCACCGAAGTTTTGGTGGTGGTTTTTGGAAATTTCAAAACTTTTTGGTGCATTTCTTAAGCGGTGCAAAGGTAGGGACCTGACCTTGGAGGTGTGCATGCCTTTAAAGTCAGTTTTGCTTTGTGTGGGTGATGGTGGTGGTGGGGCCCTGCGTTGTTCTTTGGAAACTTCTCCTTGCCTCGTACATGTTCGTTTTGCAAAGGTTGGGGGCTCCTGTTTTGCAGCCACATGGCAGATATTTGTGCCTGAGCCATGGTTGTTTGAAATTCTAATCAACTGTACTTACATGCATTTTTCCTGATGGGGTTCCCTTCAGCTTTTTAGCAATCGGTATTATGTACTTAAATCTTTATAGAAAAGATTCAGAAGAAGCCATGCATTCCTCAAAGTCTTTCTTTGCCTCTTATCATCTTATTACATTTCTTTTGCCAGAGTTTGTGTTCCTTTTTATTTTCCTCATTTGGGGAAGATTTCCATTTACAGAAAGACCTCTCCTTGCACTTTAGAGCCTCTCTAACTCCACTCGTTAACCCTGCCAGCATCCCCCTCAAGTTGTTGATCTGGTGGATGATAGCACACCCCGACTATCACATCGCTCCTTGGACCTGGTAGTTTAACCCACCGTGATTCTAGGGTGGAGTCAGACCCTCCGTCAATCTCCATTCTGCTGGATTTTACCCCTTCTTTGACCTAGATGGCAACTCCCCCCACCCCAGCCGCCGTCCCTGCTTGCAAAGGGGGGTCAGAACTCTTTCCCTTAGAGGCAGAGGGAGCCTCCGGGCGCTTGACTCGGAGAGGGTTAAAAGCAGCCAAGCCCAGTATGATTCCTAGAGAGGAAGGAAATAGGGGGAGGTGGGGGGGAAATGGTCCTCCAACTCCTCCTCCCTTCTTTTTTTCCTGCATTATGACGTTAAAAAGAAAGAGGTCTAATTCATAAAGGTTAGCTATACCGTTAGGGGAAAAATATATCATAACCTGGCCATTATCACGGATATCAGAGGTTTAAAGGAGTTGGAGAAGGTGGAATATCTCCAGAGGAAAGCAACCAGCATAGAGACCAAGCCCTGCATTGAAGATTGTGATTGATGTGGGTGTATTTAGTCTGAAAATGAAAAAACTAAGAGGTGACAGGGCAGATATCTTCAAATCACTGGATGGACTGTCATTTATTTATTTATTTATTTATTTTTCACACTTATATACCGCTCCTACTTCCCAAGCGGGAACTCAGGGTGGTTTACATAAAATCACAAAAAGGCGAAGGCAACGACTAAAGCAGCGGCAGGGACAAACTTACAGCATATGGGCAGAAAAGACGAAGGAAAAAAAATGTGAAAGGTGGAAGAAATTTAGGTCAGGGCTGGCCCCGAGAAGATTCCTAGGCAGATGCTAATGTTGGCTGGTTCATATTACAGTCTAATTCCTGCGTTTTATCACAACGGTCTTCCACCTTTCTCACATACATTTTACAAAAATATATAGAAATATGTTTCGAGGTTTTCTGCTTCTCGGGTACCTCTTTCCAACTCCTTCCTTCCTCTTCTAAAGGGTTAAATCCTTGGTCACCCTGCCTCCCAAACAGCTTCACTTAGGAGGGAGAGAAGTGCCCTTGCCTCCTACTCTTCCTTCCCTCTCCACAGCGCTCCTGCCCAAGTTATATTAGAATATATCAGCTGTACCAAATTGTATTGTTATACAAGGTTTGTGTGGTACAGTGGTCCCCCACCCGTTCAAAGTTCATATACTGCGGACCCAATATATTGTGGGACCGCAGTATCTTTAAAAAGGCCCCCTGGGGTATGGGGGGAGGCCTGGTTCAGGTCTCCCATACCTACTCCAAGGCCTGTTTCAGGCCTCCCGTAGTTACCCCAGAACAGTCCTGCGAGGACTTTTCTGGGCCTTCTGGCGGCCTGAAAATGGCTTGAGTAAACCAGAAGTCACTTCCGGTTTGCAGAAAATCATTTCTGAGGCCTCCGAGGACCTTTCTAGGTATGTCAGAGGCCTCAGAAATAATTCTCAGTGATTTGAAAGTCATCTTTTGGGGCCTCCAGAAGACACAGGAAGGCCCTCGCAGGCCCATTCAGGGCATCACCAGGCTGGGGGTAAGTACAAGGGCACACAGTTGGCCCTCCCAGTCCTGACCACATATTGCTGATTTTCAACTATCACAGGTCAGGTCACATCCCTAAAGCCCAGAAGGTCAATGTAACTGAAGTTTTTCCAACACTCCAGATTATTCAAGGCATCTCGAATGAGTGAGTCCTAAAATGCAAAAGAAAGGCAGCTAGAATGACAGAAACTGGCTCCTCAGTCCTGACATTCAAATGGCTTCTCGCCTGTGTGGGACCGTTCATGCTTGCCAAGGCTCCCAGCTTCAATAAACATCATTCCACACTCCAGACATTCAAAAGGGTTGTTGCCTGTGTGTGTTTTGTGATGCTTAACAAGGCTTCCAGAATCAATGAATGTCTTTCTGCACTCAAAACATTCAAATGGCTTTTGGCCTGTGTGGGTTCTGTGATGAGTAACAAGGCTTCCGTGTAGACTGAACCTCTTTCCACATTCCAGACATTCAAATGGCTTTTCGCCTGTGTGGGTTCTGTGATGCTTAGCAAGGCTTCCAGATTCACTGAACGTCTTTCCACACTCCAGACATTCAAATGGCTTCTCACCTGTGTGGGTCCTGTGATGCTTAGCAAGGCTCCCAGCTTCACTGAACCTCTTTCCACACTCCAGACATTCAAATGGCTTCTCGCCTGTGTGGGTTCTGTGATGACTAACAAGGTTTCCAGCTTCACTGAACCTCTTTCCACACTCCAGACATTCAAATGGCTTCTCACCTGTATGGGTCCTGTGATGGCTAGCAAGGTTTTCAGCTCGACTGAACCTCTTTCCACACTCCAGACATTCAAAGGGCTTTTCACCTGTGTGGATCCTGTGATGCCTAGCAAGGTGTCCAGCTCGACTGAACCTTCTTCCACACTCCAGACATTCAAACGGCTTCTCACCTGTGTGGATTCTGTGATGCTTAGCAAGGCTTCCAGAAACACTGAAACTTTTCCCACACTCCAGACATTTAAATGGCTTCTCACCTGTGTGGGTCCTGTGATGCGTACGAAGGCTTCCAGAATCACTGAACTTCTTTCCACACTCCAGACATTCAAATGGCTTCTCGCCTGTGTGGGTTCTGTGATGAGCAACAAGGCTTCCAGCTTGACTGAACTTCTTTCCACACTCAAGACATTCAAATGGCTTCTCACCTGTGTGGGTCCTGTGATGCTGAACAAGGCTTCCAGAATCAATGAACCTTTTCCCACATTCCAGACATTCAAAGAGCTTCTCACCTGTGTGGATCCTATGATGCCTAGGAAGGTTTCCAGCATGACTGAACATCTTTCCACACTCCAAACATTCCAATGGCTTCTCACCTGTGTGGGTCCTGTGATGCTGAGCAAGGCGTCCATAATCAATGAACGTCATTCCACACTCCAGACATTCAAATGACCTCTTCCCTCTGTGCATTCTCAGGTGTATAGCTAGGTCCCTGGAATGACTAAACCTCTTTCCACACTCTAGGGATGTCCATGGGTCCCCCCCTTAGTGAAGTTTCCTATGGGAATAAGTTGTTGAGGTGCTAGTAAAAGATTTTCCACTCTTGGCATCCTCATTTCTTTCGTCTCCTTTGGATGTTTTCCGAACTGTTTGATATTTGTCCTGACAAGTAATAGATTTGTCAATCCTTACATCTATTTTCCTTATAAGCTTTTTCCTTCTGGTTTGATTCTCAACACCCTCTTTTGCATCTGAATGTTCAACCTCTTCCTCTGACACTTGGTGTCCTCCTCTTTTATTGCTTCTCTACAGGGTCTTACCTGCAAAATATAAGGGACCACAAAAATGGAGTTTCAAATTAAGTAAGAAATCCAATAGACTGCCATGGAGGATTCAGGAGAATGAAACACAGCTCAAGGATGGACCCGCCTCCACCCACATCAGTGAGGAAGCCCATTGTGGCACCAGTGAATATCATGAGGAAAACCAGGGGATGTAATCACACTCTACCTGTGACAACCTCTGAGGAAATTGTTCCTGTCCATACTGGTTAAAGTCTAGTGAGATTCAGCGTACGAAATCGATCAAAATTGTTCCATAGCCTTCATATAATATGTATAGATCATTTTGGATTTAACTCACAGAAAGTTGCCTTGGCTGATCAAACCTCTTCCATATGAATTTATGGTGCTTATGATCACCTTCAAAGCAACCACTCAGACAGCTTGGTTATTTTGAGGGATCATTGCTCTTCATTGGCAGGAAAAAACAGATGGTCATATTTATTTTGATATACAGAGAGCTTCAAAGTAATAACAGCAAGAAACATAATGTGCTGTTTATATACTGCCCCATAATGCATAAAGCACTCTCTGGGCAGTTTACAGTTTAATTATGCAGGCTACGCACTGCCCCACCACCACACGAGCTGGGTAATCATTTTTCTGTCCTCAGATAAATCTACAAGAGAACCAGAAGAGCAAAACCTCTTATTTTCTCTAACCACTCTAAAGAGGCTCTCCCTGTGCAGTCACCCCATAGCAGAATAGGATGTTTTCTAAAATTCATATTGTGAGCATGGAGGGTGGTACAGAAGAACATCCTCCCCAGATAATTGACGTGTCACATTGATTATCATTTTATTTTTATGCCACTGTTTATGGCTAGGCGGGGTAAGATGCCTTAACTCACACTGTAGGTGACTCAGAGCAGTTGCAGTACTGTATATGAATGCATAAAATAAATCAAGAAAGTAAAAAGCCTTCTTCATGATACATGCTGAGGATCCTTACCTGGACAGATGTTGTTCCCAGAATCTCTTTCTACAGAGATCTCCAGCCTAGACTGAGAAGATCCCACTCGTTGTGGGCAAAATAGGGGGTCACTATCCACAGAGGACACCGAGAGCTGAAAATAGAAATCAAATTTAAAACGAAAGGCACTGTGTATGTCTCAGAACTTTTCTAACTGTAGGAACATTGGCAGCTACTACAGTATCTTCCAACCTTCATCCTCCTTAAGGGCTTCCTTTTCCACTAACAGGAGAGCTGAAAATGGGGGCAGAAAGATCAGTTCCTAAGAAGTGATAAGGAACCAGCCTTTTGTAAAGCAAATGGCCCTGAATTGTGTATCCTGGACCAAACCACCTGCCTTGCCTCAGAGAGAACAGGCAGGAAGTTCCTGCTTCTTTGGGGATCTGTTTCTAACTCTGCTGAAAAATATCAGCTTTGTGTGTCCCTTCCTTCCTTTCAGAAAACACCATGTGGTAAAGGAATACCACAGAGATTCCCCTGAGGGAGGCAGGGAGGAAATTGACCCCAATGCTCCTGCAGTCTATTCCCCCAAATTATTTACTTATTTCAAATACTGTTGCCCTGCTTTTGTTATTAAAAAGAGACCCAGATTGGCTCAGTTCTGCTTAGTGGTTTGGGCCTCACTTATTCAGTAACCCCCCCCCCATCACAGGGGTTAGGGACCCACCCCACCCGCGATCCATGAAAATCTGCGATATGCGAAAGCGGGGCGGGGAGGGGCGGGGGGGGAGGGGCGATGGCTGCCTGAGACGTTTTGTCCCTTCTCCATTGAAAAGCATTGCAATGCTTTCCAATGGGGAAAATTTCTCCATTGAAAAGCATTGGCAATGCTTTCCAATGGAGATTGTGGCAGCCCCCGCACGGCCCTGAGACTTCTTGGAGGGGGCACGGGGGGTGGTGGGGAGCGACCCGATCACCCCCCCCGCCGCCCAACGGTGCAGGTACTGTGATCACGGGACCCTCCCCTCCCATTTCCCCAAAATGCCGATCTGCCCCTGGAGTTGTTCTTTTGGGGTCAATTGCCTTCTCTCCCCCCCCCCCCGTTCCCTGTCCTGGTTCGGCCTTTAAAGCTTCACCCTCCCCCCTTTTTCCTTGGGGGGGGAGAGAAAGGGAAGGAGGGGAAATAGGTTTCCCTGGATGGGACCCCCAATTCCTCCAAAAGGGGGGAGTTCAGTTTTCCCTTCTTCTCCTCCCTCCTCCTTCCAAATTAAAGGAGGGAGAGAAAGAGAAGGAGGGGGCATATTTTCCCCATTGCATCTCCAACGCCCCCCTCCTCCTCATTTGCAACTTCTCTTCCCCCCCCATTGCACAACCCACCTCCTCCTCCTCCTGGGGGGTTGTCTCCTTTTTCTCCTTCCAGGAACCATAGAGAGTCTTTTGGATGGGGGGGGTGGAACGCCACGTGGAGAGCAAATCCCCCTCTCCCTGGGTAGCTCTTCGTTTCCTGCCACTCTAGGAAGTGCAACTCGCTGCCTTGGCGGAATCTGAATGTCTCTCTCCCCCCTCCCTTTTCTCTGCCTCCCTTCTGGCTATGCAAGGGAGGGGGAGGGGCAAGTCAAGGCAAAGGTCCCCTGTCTCCCCCCCCCGCCCTCCGCACATGCCTGCCAGTCTCCGTTTTCTAGCCGAAGAGCCAGTGTTGTGCAAGTCCGGGGCCATGTGGTCGGCATGGGTGCAAGGAAACACTCTTTTACCTTCTGGCTTTTTACGGCGGTTTCCCCTATTCATCTGCCTGCATTTTTACAAGCTTTCCAACTAGGCTCATTTAGGCAGGAGCTGGGGTTTAACCAGGGGAGCTCACTCCGCTGACCTGCCCCACTTTGGAGCCGACCTCTTCAGGGAGCCCAGCACCAAAAGGCAGGCAGGGAAGGGGGAGACCCGCCTTCCTCTTCCTCTTCCTCCTCCACCTCCTCCTCAATTCCCTGCTCTCAGTACTTGCATGCTGCGGGACTAAGGTGACCCAGGGCTCAAATGTTTTGGCTCAGCCAAAGAAAACTTGGGGAGGGGAGGAACATCCCCCCTGGTAAAAGAGTGTGGGAGGAATTCCTTCTAAATCCAGACCCCAAGAAGGGGGTCAGATCTCAAGAGGAGGGCTGTCTTGTGGGGGGGGGTTCCCCCTGTCCTCCCTTCTCCCCCTGAAAGATGGTGCTTCCTGCAATGCAATGCAATTCGAAAAGTTGTGGGGAGGGTTATATACCCTCATGTTCTCCCCCCCCCCATTCTTTGTCCTGTTTTGGCCCTAAAATCAGCTTCCTCTGCCCATTTTCCTTGCAGGGGGGAGAGAAAGGGAAGGAGAACATAAGAACAGCCTTGCTGGAACAGGCTGCAGCCCATCCTACCCACCCTACCCACCCCACGCCCTATCTCTGACTCCCTTTTGGCTGAGCGGCTGCTGGGATTCGAACCGCTGAGCTCCCCAACTTTGCAGCAGACCATTTCAGGGATCCCAGCCCCAAAAGGCAGACAGGGAGGGATTGAGGAAAAGGGGTTTCCACCTTCCTCCTCCTCCTCCTAGTAGCATTGGCAGGATCCAGCCCTGAATTGGAGGCAGATGCCCCTTCTGGGAAACTCAAGGGTTGGGGGACTATGGGGGCAGGCCTTCCTCCCCCTCTTCCTTCCCAGTACCCAGAAAAGGGAGCCCCCCACCCTTGCAACCCCTCCTCCTGCCCCCACCTTCTTCCTCATTTTCCTCTCCTCTCTTGTTTCTTCTTTACAGCATCTTACCTGCAAAGTATGCTGGTACCTTGTATAAAGGAATTAATTGATTCCAAGTTCTGTTAAGCAAATTTTCCTTTATACAAATTTCCCATAAGAATGCATTGAAAACGGAGTAATCTCCAATCGCGACAATTTTTATGTTGTGCAGATTCACCGCATAGGCAATTCTGTTAAGCAAATTTCCCTTATCTCTGGAATTTTTTATGTTGTACAGATTTTGTTATACAAACTGTTTGTTATATAGGAATAGGAATAGGAATCTTTATTGTCATTGCCCCCTTGCAGGAACCACGAAATTTTGTGGTTGCTATATTCAACTCATTTAAAATATTTCACATCGATTTAAAAACAGGTACAACACATAATAATATGACATAAAATGACTAAAATATGACATATAAAATAAGATGACTTCAAAGTCCAGAATTTCCTTTTAAGGCCAAGATTGCTCTAAAAAAGAAGCTATTTTTGAGACGGTTTGTTCTTGCCCTCAGTACTCTATATCTCCGTCCCGATGGCAGCAACTCGAAGAGGCGATGACCAGGATGTGATGGATCTCTTAATATATCTAATGCTTTACAGTGGCACCTGGTAGTATAAATTTGTTCTAGGGTGGGGAGTGAACAGCCCACAATACTCTCTGCAATTCTTATGATTCTGTGCAACACTGTCCTATCCCGGTGGGTACAACTTCCATACCACACACATAACCCGTAAGTAAGCACACTCTCAATTGCACAATGATAGAAGGCCAGCAGCAGCTTTTGTGGAAGATAGTTTTTCCTTAAAGTTCTCAAGAAAAATAGTCTCTGCTGAGCCTTCTTTACAAGCCCCCTTGTGTTGACACTCCAGGACAGATCCTCCTGTAACTGAATGCCCAAAAATCTAAAACCTGTAACCCTCTCCACACCCGTCCCATCAATCACCAGTGGTTGAATATCAGTTTTCTGCCTCCTGAAATCCACCATCTTCTTTATGTTTAGGTGCAAGTTATTTATTCTGCACCACTTGGTCAACCTCTCCACTTCATCTCTGTAAGCCATCTCACTCTCCTTGCCAGAGATGAGCCCAATCACAGTTGTGTCATCTGCAAACTTAATGATCCTATTGCTAGGATAGGCATAGACACAATCAAATGTGTAAAGAATATAAAGGCGTGGGCTAAGTACACATCCCTGTGGTGTTCCAATGTTGGTACTAAGAGTATTAGAGGTGTAAGGGCCCAACCGGACCCTCTGATAACGTTCTGACAGAAAATCCAAGATCCAGCCACAAAGTGATGGTGGAAGCCCTAGACCTTCCAGTTTAGAGATCAAACGTCATGGAAGAATTGTGTTAAAAGCCAAGCTAAAATCCACAAAGAGCAATCTAGCATAGCCCCCTCTGCTCCAGATGTTCAAAAACAGCATGAAGAGCACACGCCACAGCATCCTCTGTTGATCTCTTCTTTTTATAGGTGAATTGGAATGTGACCAGTCCCTATGGTAAACAGGCAATAACATAGTTCCGTACCAACTTTTCAAAGCACTTCATGATTACAGGTGTAAGTGCTACTGGACAAAAGTCATTCAAGTTTTCCGGATTTGGGTGTTTTTTGTTTTTTTTTTTTTTGGTATTGGAACAATAATGGCAGACTTTAGGCATGATGGCACAATAGCTTGGGATAGGGATCGATTCAAAATCCCAGTGAAAACTCCTGCTAATTGATCTGCACAATCCTTCAATACCCTTCCAGCAACTCCATCTGGCCCCGTAGCCTTCCTTGGGTTGATCCCCTTCAACACCTTCCTCATCTCTCCCTCCTCCACATTAAAAATTACATTCCCTTGTGCCGATGCTGATAACAATAGTGAAGGTGGCAGAAACTCTGCTGATGTCCCTACTGATGTTGCTTCAAAACGGGCAAAAAAGGCATTCAGTTCCTCTGCCAAGGATACCCCTCCCTCAGCTACTGGGGAAACTTTAGATTTGTACCCAGTCATTTTCTGTACACCTCGCCACACCTCCCTAGTGTTGTTACGCTGAAAATTATTCTCCAGTCTCTGCCTGTATGCCTCTTTAGCCACACGAATGCCCCTCTCAGATCTGTTCTGGCTGCACTATACAGTGACATGTTTCCACTTCTAAAAGCAGCATTTCTTGCCTTTAGCAGCTCCCGAACCTCCCTTGTCATCCAGGGTTTCCTGTTTGGATAGATCTTTATCTGGCGCTTTTGTGTTACACTGTGTATTAGAAATTCAGTTGCAATATATACAAAGCATCCAACACAGAATTACATCAGCAAGACTCTTTAACATGACATCAGACTGAGTAAAATGATCTGACTTACAGCAGATAAACTTCACTTGTAACATCTCCCTTATATACAACTCTTGCAGCAATCACAGAATACATTGTAGCTTAGGACACTACATCAAGTTATATTAGAATATATCAGCTGTATCAAATTGTATCATTATATAAGACATTATATATTATGGGTGCTGAAACCTATAAAGTATGGGTCGTTAGCTATGGCCCTGCGGGTGAAGGCTTTTTGATTTGTCTAGGTATTGTTCAAAGCACACCCTGATAAGTAGCAGATGGACTGTGCCTGAGGCCCCCGCTTCTGTTGAGAGAGGGGGTTTCAATGCTCACATGAATGGTTTCCCTGACTCCTCTCTCAAACCACCTATCTTCTTTGTCTAATATGTGTACAACCTCATCTTTGAATGTGTGCCCTTTGTCCTTCTAATGCAGGTGTACTGCTCATTCTGGTCTTGAGCTGTTACCCCTCCTATGTTGGGCCATCCCTCTGTTTAATGGCTTTTAGCACCAATGCCCTAACAATAGTAAAGAGAAGATTAAGAGAAGACATCATCCTCACCTCCAGAAGCAGCCTCAACCTAGACCAGACATGCCTCTCCTGGACCTGTGTCTGAACACTACATATTTCATGTACAGAGGGGATTTCTACAGATAGAAGCATGGTTGTGCCATGGGGTCCCCACTGTCACCAATTGTTGCCAACCTATACATGGAAGAAGTGGAGAAGAAGGCACTCAACACCTTCCCAGGGACAACACCATGTCAATGGTTCAGGTATGTAGATGATAACTGGGTGGAAATCAAGACTTAGGAAGTACAGGCCTTTACAGACCACATCAATGTGGTGGACCTTAATATAAAGTTCACTAGGGAAGACACCCAAGACAACAGGCTGGCTTTCCCGGATTGTGAAGTCATCATCAGACCTGACTGTGGCTTGGGAGTAGAACTTTACAGGAAACCCACCCACCCATATCAGTACTTACTGTTTGACTCCCATCATTTATTTATTTATTTATTGTTACATTTATATACCGCCCCATCTTCCGAAGCGGAAATAGACAACAGCAAACAAACATAAAATAAAAACAAACTACCAATAAAAGTAGGGGGGTCCCCTCTGCTAAGACACATAGCAGAGAACATCCCCACCTCCACAGAAGCCAAGAAGAAGGAAGACAGGCACCTGATGACAGCACTTAAGGCCTGTGGATATCCAAAGTGGACCTTCAACAAAGCAGTGGGCCATCTCAGAAGAACAAGGGATCAGACTGACACCCAGACCCGATGGAAGAACCTGGTCATTCCCTACATGGCTGGAGTGTCTGAGAAGCTTAAAAGGATTTTTGGCAAATACCACATCCCTATTTATTTCAAACCCACAAACGAACTAAGGCAGAGATTTGTCTACCCCAAGGACCCGATACCAAAACAATAAAGGAGCAATATAGTATATGTGGTCCAATGCAGTGAGGAGTGTGCAGATGTCTACATTGGAGAAACTAATCAGCCATTAAACAGAAGGATGGCCCAACATAGGAGGGGTAACAGCTCAGAACCAGAATCAGCTGTACATGTCCATTTGAAGGACAAAGGGCACACATTCAGACATGAGGACATACATTTTTAAATAGAGAAGATAGGTGATTTGAGAGAGGAGTCAGGGAAACCACTTATGTGAACATTGAAACCCCCTCTCTCAACAAAGGTGGGGGCCTCAGGCATAGTCTATCTGCGACTTATCAGGGTGTGCTTTGAACAATGCCCAGGAAAAAGCCTTCATCACCAAGGCCATAGATAATGACCCATAATTTAGAGATTTCAGTAACTTAGGCCAGGCATGTTGGGGGGGGGTAAGTACAAGAGCCCCCAGTTAGGACTCCAAGCCCGACCCAACCTGCATCCGCATATCATGGATTTTGAATTATCGAGGGTCAGGGTGGGTCCCTAGCCCCCACAATTGGGGGGGGGCGCTGTACCTGAAGCTTCTCGAAAGAGTGGGTCCTAACATGTGAAAGAAAGGCAACCAGAATGATGGAAACTGGCCCCTGACAACTGACATTCAAATGGCTTTTTGCCTATGTAGGTGCTGTGATGGTTAGCAAGTTGTCCAGAGAGACTGAACCTCTTTCCACACTCCAGACAATTAAAATGGCTTTTTGCCTGTGTGGGTTCTGTAATGTGTAGAAAGGTTTCCAGCTTGACTGAACCTCTTTCCACACTCCAGACATTCAAATGGCTTCTCACCTGTGTGGGCTCTGTGATGCTTAGCAAGGTTGCTAGAATCACTGAACCTCTTTCCACACTCCAGACATTCAAATGGCTTTTCACCTGTGTGGGATCTGTGATGCCTAGAAAGTTGTACAGAGTGACTGAATCTCTTTCCACACTCCGGACATTCAAATGGCTTCTCGCCTGTGTGGCTTCTGTGATGGCTAGCGAGGCTTCCAGCTTGACTGAATCTCTTTCCACACTGCAGACATTCAAATGGCTTCTCGCCTGTGTGGGTTCTGTGATGCTCAGCAAGATGTCCAAAGTGACTGAACCTCTTTCCACACTGCAGACATTCAAATGGCTTTTCACCTGTGTGGGATCTGTGATGCCTAGAAAGGTGTGCAGAGTAAGTGAATCTCTTTCCACACTCCAGACATTCAAATGGCTTCTCGCCTGTGTGGGTTCTCTGATGCTTAGCAAGGCTTCCAGAAACACTGAACCTTTTCCCACAATCCAGACATTCAAATGGCTTCTCGCCTGTGTGGGTTCTGTGATGAGTCGCAAGGCTTCCAGAATCACTGAATGTCTTTCCACACTCAAGACATTTAAATGGCTTCTCACCTGTGTGTGTCCTGTGATGCCTAGCAAGGCTTCCAGATTGACTGAACCTCTTTCCACACTCCAGACATTCAAACGGCTTTTCACCTGTGTGGGTTCTGTGATGGGTAGCAAGGCTTCCAGCTTGACTGAACCTTTTCCCACACTCCAGACATTCAAATGGCTTCTTGTCTGTGTGGGTTCTGTGATGCGTAGAAAGGTTTCCAGCTTGACTGAACCTCTTTCCACACACTAGACATGTCAATGGGTTCTCCTCATTTTGAATTTTCTCATGGGAACAAGTTGTTGAGTTGCTACTAATAGATTTGGCATGCTCATTCCGTTCCTCTCCTTTGCATGTTTTCGGAACAGCTTGATCTTCGTCCTGACAAGTAATAGATTTGTCCATCTTTACATCTATCTGTTCTCCTCTAAGCTTCGTCCTTCTGGTTTGGTTCTCAAAAACCTCTTGTGCATCTGAATATTCAATCTCTTCCTTTGACGCTTGGTGTCCTCCTGTTTTATTGCTTCTCTAAAACATCTTACCTGCAAAATATAAGTGACCACAAAAAACTGAGCTTCAAACCAAGTAACCAATCCAATGCACTGCCTTGGAGGATTCAGAAGAATGAAACACAGCTCCAGGCTGGACCCACCTATAGCCACATCAGTGAGGAGGCCCATTGTGGCACCAGTGAATATCCTGAGGAAAACCAGGGGATTTAATCACACTCATCCCATGAGGAAATGGTTCCTTTCCATACTGGTTAAAGTCTAGTGACGTCCAGGGTAAGAAATGGATCCAAATGCTCCATAGCCTTAATATAATATTTCTATATTATTTTAGATCTAACTCACAGAAAGTTGCCTTGGCTGACCATGCCTCTTCCATATGAATTTATGGTGCTTCTGATCATCTTCAAAGCAGCCACTCAGAGGCTTGGTTATTTTGAGGGACTATTGCTCTTCATTGGCAGGAAAAAACAGATAAACATAATTAATTTGATATACAGAGAACTTCAAAGTAAGAACAGACAAGCTGCAGAATGTACTGCTTATACAATGCCCCATAATGCTTAACGCAATCTCTGGGCAGTTTCCAATTTAATTAGGCAGGCTACGCACTGCCCCACCACCACAAGAGCTGGGTAATCATTTTTCTGTCCTCAGATAAATCTACAAGAAAATTAGAAGAACAAAAAGTCTTATTTTCTCTAACCACTCAAAAGAGGCTCTCCCTCTGCAGTCGCCCCATAGCAGAAGAAGATGTTTTCTAAAATTCGTATTGTGAGCATGGAGGGTGGTACAGAAGAACATCCTCCCTGTATAATTGATGTGTCACATTGATTATCATTTTATTTTTATGCCACTTTTATGGCTGGGTGGGGTGAGGTGCCTTAACTCACAATGTAAGTGACTCAGATCAATCGCAGTATATGAATACATGAAAAAAATCAGGAAAGTAAAAACTTTCTTCATGACAAATGCTGTGGATCCTTACCCGGACAGATTTTGTTCCCAGAATCTCAAAGGGATCTTCTCACACAGAGATCTCCAGCCTGGACTGAGAAGATCCCACTCTCTGTGTGCAAAATACGGGGTCACCTCTGCAGAGGACACCGACAGCTGAAAATAGAAATTAAATTTAAAACGAAAGGCACTCTGTATGTCTCAAGACTTTTTTAACTCTAGGAACATTGGCAGATACTACTACAGTATCTTCCAACCTTCATCCTCCTTAAGGCCTTCCTTCTCCACTAACAGGAGAGCTGAAAATGGGGGCAGAAAGATGAGTTTCTAAGAAGTGATAAGTGATAAGGCCCTGGATTGTGTATTGTGAAGACACTGTGAAAAACAAAAATTTTGAAACTTTTGGACCAGT
>JAHTLZ010002718.1:66948-83500 GCA_023846285.1 Phrynocephalus versicolor
GGGGGGAGCAGCGGCAGGTTGTGGGCTCGTTAGGCGCCCTCGTTTATTCTGCAGCCATTGCAGCTCTTGGGGTGCCCCATGCGGCATGGCTGCAGCAGAGGAAACTGGAGGTACGAAGGAGCCCACAAGCTGCCGCCACGGCCGCTTCGCCCTGGTCTTTGGGCCGAGCCATTTTGGTGCAGAGGCCCGGGCAAAGTGGAGAGCAGCGGGGCCTCCCCGATCTGGGCTTTCCCCACACGCAGAATGGCACCCACAGATCGCGTACTACAGGGCCAGGAAAGGCAGGTGGGCTTTTGAATTCTATGCACATTTTTTTTTTTGCCAGGCATCCCATAGGCAAAATGTCATCTGGCAACACATGCCTCGTCCTGGAAAAAATCTGTTTGTCTTATGGAAAATTCACCTTGTGAGGTGCCATTCCTGTATTTATGTATTAAATTTATGTAAGAATGTTTGCTAGGTTCCGATCCCTTTCCTTCCGAATCCAAATATTTGCTTGCATTTTGTGTCTTTTTAATAAAGGTAGGAATAAAAATGGTATTTTTTTTTTTACAATTGCCCACCCTACAAAAAAACACCTGCTATGAAAATGAGCAGTCCTGAGTCAGCTGTCAGGAATACATTGGAAATTTATAACTTCAGTATTAGGCAGGGGGGGGGGTCTACGGAAAACAAAAATAAATAGGCAAGGGAGAAGGGGGGATCTGCCTTCCTCCTCCTCCTCCTCCTCCTCCTCCTCCTCCTCCTCGGATTTCCACATTTCTTCTTCTTCTGCCCCATTTCAGGTGGTGGGGGGGGGCTCCTTTCATCTGGAGCCCCTCCCTAGAGCGAAAATTCAAAGGTTCCCCAAACATGAGGGATTCCCAGTGTGGTGTAGTGGAGAGTGATGGACTAAAACTCACGAGAACAGGGTTTGAATCCCCACTCGGCCATGGAAACTCAGAGGCAGGTGCTGAAGATGTAATATGGAAAAGGGAACCCATGTACAATTTGGAATTCTCCAATAATGGTTATTTAATGTGTATTAATGCAAAACTAGAGAAATCTTTTATATTTCTGGATGTTTCTGTTCACTTGAATTATGTTCCCATTTTATGGGGATTAACAAAGGGTCAAGGAAATTAATACCAAGCCCTCTAAAAGTTGTAAACAGACTTATATTGATTTCTTTGAGGAAGAACATAAGAACATAAGAACATAAGAAGAGCCATGCTGGATCAGGCCAAAGGCCCATCTAGTCCAGCTTCCTGTATCTCACAGTGAACCCACCAGATGCGTTTGGGAGCCTATGAGACTAGATATCTGTCTCCTGGTACCACTCCCCTGCATCTGGCCCTTGAAGTACCCTGGTTTTAAGCCTGGAGATGACACATCTCCATCATGGTTTGTAACCTGTGATGGACTTTTCCTCCAGGAATCTGTCCAATCCCCTTTTGAAGGAATCCAGGCGAGATGCTATCACCACATCCTGTGGCAGGAAGTTCCATAGACTAACAACGCGCTGGGTGAAAAAATATTTTCTTTTGTCTGTTCTTACTCTCCCAGCCCTCAATGTGAGTGGATGTCCCCTAGTGCTGGTATTTTGTGAGAGGGAGAAGATCTTCCCTATATCCACTTTACTCATGCCCTGCATTATTTTGTACGTCTCAATCATATCCCCCCTCAGTCGCCTTTTTTCCAGATTAAAGAGCCCCAAATGTTTTAGCCTTTCCTCATAAGGGAGGTGTCCCAGCCCGGTAATCATTTTAGTCACTCTCTTTTGCACCTTTCCCAGTTCCACTATGTCTTTCTTGAGATGCGGTGACCAGAATTGTACACAATACTCCAGGTGCGGCCTTACTATTGTTTTATATAATGACATTATAATGTTGGCTGTTTTATGTTCAATCCCCTTTTTGACAATCCCTAGCACGGAATTGACCTTCTTCACTGCTGCCACACATTGGGGAGACACCTTCATGTAGCTGTCCACCAACACACCCTTTCCTTATCCATCATGGATAACTCAGAGTCCATGAGTTGATAGGTAAAGTTTTGATATTTTTTTTGCCCCAATATGCATTACTTTACATTTGGCTACATTAAAACGCATTTGCCATTTCGTAGCCCATTCCCCCAGTTTGGAGAGATCCTTCTGGAGCTCTTCACAATCTTCTCTGGTTTTTACCACATGGAAAAATTTTGTGTCATCTGCAAACTTGGCCACCTCACTGTTTATCCCTGTCTCCAGGTCATTTATGAACAGATTGAAAAGCACCGGTCCCAGGACAGAGCCCTGGGGCACACCGCTTTTCACTTCTCTCCATTGTGAAAATTTCCCATTGACACCTACTCTTTGTTTCCTGGATCTCAACCAGTTCTCAATCCATAAGAGGACCTGCCCTCTTATCCCCTGACTGTGCAATTTTCTCAGCAGCCTCTGTTGAGGGACTGTGTCAAAAGCCTTTTGAATATCCAGATAGACTATATCCGCCGGTTGACCTTTTCAAAAAATTCTAAAAGATTTGTCAGACAAGACTTACCCTTACAGAAGCCGTCCTAATTTTCTTTCAGCAAGGTTTGTTCTATGTGTTTTAAGATTTTCTCTTGGATGAGGCTTTCCACCATCTTCCCTGGGACAGATGTAGGGCTAACTGGCCTGTATTTTCCCGGATCCCCCCTCCTTCCTTTTTAAAAAATTGGTGTGACATCCACTATCGTCCAGTCATCCGGTACTGTGGCCATTTTAAGAGACAAGTTGCATATTACCGTTAAGAGATCTGCAAATTCATTTCTCATTTCCCTAATAACCCTTGGGGGGATGCCATCTGGGCCCGGTGACTTGTTAATCTTCAATTTATCAATTAGTCCTAAAACATCCTCTCTTTTAACCTGTATTTGATTTAATTTTTTAGTCAAGAGGGGCCGTTCAGGCAGTGGAATCTACTCAAGGTCTTCTGTCTTGAAGACAGATACAAAGAACTCATTTAATTTCTCTGCAATTTCTAAGTCACCCTTAATCTCCCCTTTTCCTCCCTCACCATCAAGAGGGTCAGCTGGTTCTCTGGCAGGTTTTCTACTTCTAACATATTTAAAGAAGCTTTTATTATTACCCTTTATATTGCTAGCCATGCATTCCTCAAAATCTTTCTTTGCCTCATGTGCTCCCAAACGCATCTGGTGGGTTCACTGTGAGATACAGGAAGCTGGACTAGATGGGCCTTTGGCCTGATCCAGCATGGCTCTTCTATGTTCTTATGTATGTTCTCTCTTATCATCTTCTTACATTTCTTTTGCCAGAGTTTGTGTTCCTTTTTATTTTCCTCATTTGGGGAGGATTTCCATTTACAGAAAGACCTCTCTAACTCCACTCGTTAACCATGCCGGTGCCCTCTTGGACTTAAATGAGCTCTTCTTTCTTTGTGGTAGGCACTTGGGGTGAGGAGATACGGAAAGTGCCATAGACAGAAGGGCTTCCTCAGTAACTTTGGATATTTGGACCTCCCCTAACTTAGAAGGTTCTCAAAGTGCCCAAACAAGTCCGTCTTTCATCTTGGGACGGAAGAGAGGTGGGAAGGGAAGCTCACAAGAATCCCTCTGGCACCCAGTCATGCATCCTCGGGGTGTTAGGCTAAGGTTATAGTGTGGTGGGGAGAGTGGCAGGGGGATCTTCAACTGGAAACCATCTGGTACCTCATTCAGGAACCAGGTCTCCTTATTCTCCATACATGGTGGGCAATGGTCACATATGAACTCACCCTCCTTTTTAATGTTTCATGCCTCCATTATTTGCATGCTAGTTAAATGCTGTGCAGTGACAGATATTTCTAAGCCAATGCAGCTATCTCTCAGCCTACTGAGCATAGGTGTAGGGGAAACAACCTATTTATTTATTTATTTATTTGGCTGCCCTCAGGGTTTCCTCTCTCTCTCTGTCTCTCCCTCCCTGCAAGGGCAGACCAATCAGAACCTGCTGACCCCCCTGGCAAGGCCTCTGTTGGCCATCCAGATCACATCAAAGACCCCCCCCCCCCATATCTCCACCCTCACCCCATCCTATTATGCCCTCCCTCCTTCAAAGGAGAAATTCTGGAGGAGGCCAGGCACCAACTGAGTTCCCCCAGATACCCTAGAGAAGAGAGGGAGAGACGGCCTCCTTCACGCTTCCCCGGAGGGAGTGGAAGGCGGAGGAAGGCAGGATTGTTTTCCACAATAGGAGCCGAGGAGCTTTGGGGTGGGCTGGCAGGCGAACCGTTGCCACCGCAGGG
This sequence comes from Phrynocephalus versicolor, assembly GCA_023846285.1. Lineage (NCBI taxonomy): Eukaryota > Metazoa > Chordata > Lepidosauria > Squamata > Agamidae > Phrynocephalus > Phrynocephalus versicolor. Next base: position 71,196 of record JAHTLZ010002718.1, read on the forward strand.
CACCTTGGGGAGGGTGCAAGGTCTCTTCCAAGGGGTGACCTGTGGCCACAGCTCCCTGTGCTTCCTTTGGTCCCCACCTTCCTCCCTCCCTTGGTCCCCACCTTTCTTCCAGCAATTGGGGTTGCAAGGGGTCAGTGGGTGGGGCTTGCAGTGGGGGGGGTAGGGTTGGGGAGCAACCGGCCCCTGACACATTCTCAGCCACCAAATCTGGCCCACCTTAAAAAATGTTTGGGCACCCCTGGCTTACTGGGGTGTTTTCCACAATAGCGGCCACTGATTGCAGGCCCAAGTGAAATCCTCAAGTATCGGCAGAAAACTATCATCAAGGAAAGGTATTGTGGGGCCGGTGCAAGACCTGTATTTCCTCGTATTGAGCTGAAATACCTGTATCAGGCATGTCTAAACTTCAGCCCTCTAGATATTTGGACCACAACTCCCACAGTCCTTTGTCATTGGCAATCTAAGCTAAGGATTCTGGGAGTTGTGGTCCAAAACATCAGGAGGGCTGAAGTTTGGCCATTCCTGACTCTCTGCCCCTCCTGCCTTCCTTCTCCTTCCACCCCCTCCAGGGAAGCGTGAAGGGGGTCATCTATTTATTTGCTGATGATACATGATTAATAATTAAAAACCCACTGATTAATATTTATAAATTACAGAAGCATTTAAAGGTGTTTGAGGAAGCAACAGGATAAAAGGTAAATTGAAACAAATCTAATGCATGTTAAATTTTAGTGAAGAGAAAAAATTGTTTAAGGACATATTTAAATGTAAATGATCAAACAGCATTAATTATTTGGGGATAAATTTAGGTTGGCGCTTACAAAATATGTTTAAAATAAATGTAGAGAAAGTTAAGAAAGAGATTACTGAACAAATAAAAGAATATCAAAAATTAAGGATGTCTTAGTTTGGAAGGATTTCAGTATGTAAAATGAAAATTATCCCTAAACTAAATTTTTTATTTTGGATGTTGCCCTTAAAATGGGATGAAGGTGAACTTAAGGGATTCAGGGGAAAATTAATATGTTTTGCAACTGCAATAAAAAAAGGCAGGATCAATAAGAGTTTATGATATATGCCACAAAAAGAGGGTGATTTAGGGTTACCTAATATTAAGCTATATTACATACCCAAACAGTTAAGACATATTTCAGATATAATAATAGGAAATGATAACTTAATTTGGAGAGACTTAGAAATTACACAAAAAGAGAATATATATATTTTAAGGAAGACATTAATGTTCATGTGAAAAAGATAAATAATCAATTCTTGAAAAACACTATGGAATGTTGGATGAACTTTAGGGAGATTCTAAGTCCATTGGTTTCACCTTTGATTCCAATAACAGAAATTAAGTTTCCCAGAAAATGTAAAAGGGATGTTAAATAAGCTACTGTATGATAAAAAAAAGTTATATACTTGCGGGATTGGTTAAAGCAAATACAGAGTAGACAAAGCTTAAAGGACAAATTGGGAGGAAATATATCGTGGTTGACCATTACACAAATGGAAAAATGGACTAAAGAATGGATAACTAAAGTAGGAGAGTGTAAAAATTTACCAGATTTGAAGAAATTATAGATAGAACAAATAGGATAGAGAATAAAGAACAGAGGAAAGGAATTGTAAATGAGATATATAAAATATTAATTCAGGAGGATTATAAAAATAAGTTCAGAGAGATTTGGCAAGAAGATATTAATAAAGAGATATAAGAGGAAGAATGGGGGAAAATGTGGAATAAAAGAATAGTGAAAAATATGTCAATGAGAGTTAATGAAAACTGTTATAAAATATATTGGAGATGGTACTGTACCTTCCCTTTCTCATCTGAGGGAAGTTTGCCCTTCGGAAATCAAGGGTTTTTGTGTCTGATTTGCTTGACACACTTCCCCGACATGCATGGCAAAGGAGATTGCAGCATGGTCACTGTTCCCCAGAAGCTCAGTGACATTCACATACCTGACCAGGTCCTGAGTATCACACAGTATTAGATCCAGAGTTGCCTGTTCTCAGGTGGGCTCCATGACAAGTTGCTCTAAGGCACAGTCATTCAGCATGTTGAGAAACCTGGTTTCTCTTTCTTGCCTGGAGCTCGCAGTGGCCCAGTCAATGTGGAGATAATTGAAGTCCCCCATGATTACTATCCTATCCCTCTTAGACAACTCCATGATTTGTCTCCTCATTTCAAGATCCCTCCCCCAAATTTTTGATCTGGTGGACGATAGCATACCCCAACTATCACATCACTCCTTGGACCTGGTAGTTTAACCCACAGTGACTCCCCTTTCTTTCTGTGAGCACTCAGTGGTGATGTCAGTAATGTGTAAATGAGAGCAAACTAATGTTCCTTCTTGGTCATCAAAATGGGAATTCCCACCTGTAATATTTAATCGGTCCCTGAAAAAGGGTCTGGGTGAAAGGTTGATCTTGTAAATCAAGAGCAGGAACCCTGACTTATAAAATTAATGCATTCCAAGAGACACTTGTAAATCGATAATCTCCTAAATCGGGGAGCAGCTTCCCATAGTAATGCATTGAAAGCAATTAATCCATTCCGGAGGAAACGGATTTCAATGCATTCCTATGGGAAACCATTTTAAAATTCATGTGTGCAGCTTCTCCCCCCTGGGGGTGGGGCGAAGCTGCCAGCATGATTTCTCCCCCAGCCAGCGCCAATTAGCTGCTTGGCACTGGCTTCGGGCCAATGCTCCCGGGGCCATCTCCAATGAAATGCATTGAGCCAATCGCGTGCGCAACTTCTTGGGGGTCAGGAGAAGCTGCCCGCCCAATTCCTCCCCCAGCCAGTGCCAATCAGCTGCTTGGTGCTGGCTTCGGGCCAACGCTCCTGGGGCCATCTCCATTGAAATGCATTGGCAAGTCTGCCTCCGTGACTGGAAGGGATTTAAAAAGTGGCACGCCACTCCCCCCTCTCCCGCAGGGGCTCCAGAGAAGCAGCACACCACTTTAAAAATCCCTTGTAGTCACCGAGGCAAAAGCTGCCTCAGTGACTGGAAGAGATTTAATAAGTGGCGCTCTGCTTCTCCGGAGCCCCTGTGCGGTGTGCCACTTTTGAATTGCCTTCCAGTCACCAAGGCAGCGTTTGCCTCGCTGACTGGAAGGCAATTCAAATCCCGACACTCCCCCACCCGCTACTCACAAGACGGGGAATCCCAATCTTGCTCGTTAGCAGCCAGTGGGGGGGAAGAGTGCTGAAGAGCACTCGTAAGTCAGGATTTTTATATGTCAGGCCCCTCGTAAGTCGGGGTACCACTGTACTTCAAATTCTTTTACATATTGTGATGGGTCCAAGTCGTTGGCAACTCAATCCGTACCTGAAACATGTGAAAACACTCTTCTTTATCTTCTGCTACCACCATTCATTTACTTATGTTCTTATCTCTATTCAGAAGAAGTGGGACTTAAACAGTTGGTAACGTTTCCAAATACAATCAATGTTAATTGAAGTGAATAAAAATACAAAAATAAATAATGTGCACTTTAAAGTTTTCTTAGTATATATATTCAGTCAGTCCCTAACTTCCTTAACCAGTTCTCTGACAAACACGTCACCCTGATGCCAACTACTCTCTCTTCTAAGGATGTTCCTTGTTGTCACCGCTTGCTGCCTCTTGTTTTCCCTCTTCAGTTCAACTGTCACTCTTTTTATAGGGCTCAACCCTGCCCACATTCTTTGATTGGCTGCCTATTAGCATACAGTATTTAAGTAATTCACTGCGGGGATTCTGTCACACTTGTCTACATATAAAAACTCTAAGTTTATGTTTGCTATGTACACATGTACAGAAACAGCAATGCACTAAACCCAATCAAAATCATTCCAGAGGATGTTGGGAACCCTTCTTTGGAGGATGTGTTTTGGTGGGGCTTCAGTGAGTGCACATGCTCCTGGCTGCCAACGTTGCATATCTGGAAAGAAAGTGAGCTTCTATTTCCCCTGAACTTTTGCTTTGAGGCAGGGTCAAAGGGCACCTGCCTCTTATTAGAACCATTGTTTTCATAACTGCTCCAATGTCTGCTTGTCAGAAATAGATGAAATAAATAAAACAACCCTTCTGGAAAGAACATGGCAGTCTTTTTGTCTGCACTGCATCTTCTCAGCTCACTGAGCAAAGGTCAGTTTGGCTTTGGAAATTTTCCAGCAAATTCCAACAGGAGGGGATGAAATGAGAAGATAGAGAAAAGGGGATTCACACCAGATTGTCTGACGAAGGAGTCCTGCCAGGAGGAGAAAGGAAGACCTGCCCTGCCTGCGTTTATAAGATGTGTTCTCTCCCCAAACATTTTCCTTCACTCCCAGCGTTTTGAAGGTTTCTTCCCTGTTAGGACCATGTCTTGACTAACAAGGTTTGTGTAGTGACTGAAGCTTTTCCCACACTCCAGATTTCTCAATGGCTTCTCGAATGTGAAGAAAGGCAAACAAAATGACAGTAATTGGCTCCTCAGTCCTGACATTCAAATGGCTTATCGACGGTGTGGGTTCTGTGATGCTTCGCAAGTTGTCCAGATTGACTAAATCTCTTTCTACACTCCAGACATTCAAATGGTTCCTGCCTGTGGGTCCTGTGATGCCTATAAATGACTTGAGCCTGACTGAACCTCTTTCCAGAAATTCAAATGGCTTCTCTTCTTCGGTTTTTGTGAGGGTTAGAAGCCAACTGAATCTCTTTTCACATTCCAGACATTCTCTTGTATGGGTTTTGTGATGGCTAGCAAGGACTCTTCTCACCTCTGTGGGTTCTGTGATGGCTAGCAATGTTGTCAGAGTGACTGAACCTCTTTCCACACTCCAGATATTCAAATGATTGTTCACCTGTGTGGGTTCTGTGATGGTTAGCAAGATGTCCATCCTTATAGGATCTCTTTCAACATTCCAGGCATTCAAATGGCTTCTCACCTGTGTGGATTCTCTGATGGCTAGCAAGGTATCCAGATCGACTAAACCTCTTTCCACACTCAATACATTCAAATGGCTTCTCACCTGTGTGGGTCCTGTGATGGCTAGCAAGGCTTCCAGCACGACTGAATCTCTTTCCACACTCCAGACATTCGAAGGGTTTCTCGCCTGTGTGGGTTCTGTGATGGCTTGCAAGGTGTCCAGCCTGACTGAAACTCTTTCCACACTCCAGACATTCAAATGGCTTATTGCCTGTGTGTGTTCTGTGATGGCTAGTAAGTTGTCCAGGTTGACTAAACCTCTTTCCACACTCCAAACATTCAAATGGCTTCTCACCTGTGTGGGCTCTTTGATGCTTAGCAAGGTTTCCAGAATCACTGAACCTCTTTCCGCACTCCAGACATTCAAATGGCTTCTCACCTGTGTGGATCCTATGATGCCTATAAAGGACTCCAGCCTGATTGAATCTCTTTCCACACTCCAGACATTCAAATGGTTTCTCACCTGTATGTGTTCTCTGGTGGCTAGCAAGATGTCCAGAATGACTGAATTTCTTTCCACACTCCAGACATTGAAGTCGCTTTTCAAATGTGTGGGTTCTCTGATGGCTAGCAAGGTGTCCAGCTTGATTGAACCTCTTTCCACACTCCGGGCATTCAAATAGCTTCTCACCTGTGTGCGTTCTCTGATGGCTAGCAAGGTTTCCAGCTTGACTGAACTTCTTTCCACACTCCAGACATTCAAATGGCTTCTCTTCTCTGTGACTTCTCTGATGGCTAACAAGGTTTCCAGCCTGACTGAATCTCACTCCAGACTCCAGACATTCAAATGGCTTCTCACCTGTGTGGAGCCTGTGATGCCGAGTAAGGTTTGCAGAATCACTGAACCTCTTTCCACACTCCAGACACTCAAATGGCTTCTCACCTGTGTGGGTCCTGTGATGACTAGCAAGTTTTCCACAATCACTGAAACTCTTTCCGCAGTCCAGACATTCAAATGGCTTCTCACCTGTGTGTGTCCTGTGATGGCTAGCAAGGTTTGCAGAATCAGTGAATCTTTTTCCACACTCCAGACATTCAAATGGCTTCTCGCCTCTGTGGGTTCTGTGATGCCTAAGAAGACTTCCGGAAGTACTGAACTTCTTTCCGCATTCCAGACATTCAAATGGCTTCTCGCCTCTGTGGGTCCTGTAATGGCTAACAAGGGTTCCAGAATGACTGAATCTCTTTCCACACTCCAAACATTCAAATGGCTTCTCACCTGTATGGGTTCTGAGGTGTACAGTGAGGTCTCTAAAAAGACTAAACCTCTTTCCACACTCTAGGCATTCAAATGGCTTTTCCCCTTGGTGGATCTTTCTATCCGTACAAAGGGTTGAGGTGCTAGTAAAAGATTTTCTGCATTCGTTATGGTCATTCCCTTCATTTCCTTGGGATGTTTTCCAAACCACTTGGTTTTCCTCCTGACAAGTAATAGTTTTGTCCATCTTTTGATCAGCCTGTTTTCCTCTAAATCTTTCCTTCTGGTTTGAGACCCAACACAGTCTTTTGCGTTTGAACATTCAACCCCTTCCTCTGGCGCTTGGTGCCTTCCTCTTTTATTTCTTCTCTACTGCATCTTACCTGAAACATAGAAATCACCACAGAATCAAAAGTTTGTAATCAAGTAACAAACCCAGTGAACTAATATGGAGGATGCAGGGGAATGTGACACAACTCTGGTGTGTGGGGGTCCCCTCCTCCACGAAACTCAGTAAGGAGACACATTGTAGCACCAGTGAACATAAGAACATAAAAACATAAGAAGAGCCATGCTGTATCAGGCCAAAGGCTCATCTAGTCCAGCTTCCTGTATCTCACAGTGGCCCCACCAGATGCGTTTGGGAGTGCATGAGACTAGATATCTGTCTCCTGATACCACTCCTCTGCATCTGGCCCTTGAATTATCCCAGTTTTAAGCCTGGAGATTACACATCTCCATCATGGTTTGCAACCTTTGATGGACTTTTCCTCCAGAAATCTGTCCAATCCCCTTTTGAAGGCATCCAGGCCAGATGCCATCACCACATCCTGTGGCAGGGAGTTCCACAGACTAACAAAAGAAAAAATATTTTCTTTTGTCTGTTATCACTCTCCCAGCCCACAATTTGAGTGTATGTCCCCTAGTTCTGGTATTTTGTGAGAGGGAGAAGAGCTTTCCTCTATCCACTTTACTCATGCTCTGCATTATTTTGTTCTTCTCAATCATATCCCCCCCTCAGGCACCTTTTTTTCCAGACTAAAGAGCCCCAAATGTTTTAGCCTTTCCTCCAGGGGATTACAGCTGGTCATGGCCATGAAAGCCTTCAAGAATACATTGGAAACACACCGAGGAAAAAGAGCACTTCTGCATCTAACCCAGAGCATGGCCAAACAGCCCTAAAAACTCACAACAACTAACTATACAGCTATTGATAGGAGTAGCAAAGACCCCTAGTGTGGGTGGTCTGGGGAAGGCAACTCCCTGGTGAACTGGGCAAGGGTGTAAGTGATGGGCAGCGGTGTGAGAATCAAAGACCCTCTGCAGGAAGAAAGGGAGGAAAAGTGTTGGAGATTTTAGTCTCTTTGGCCCAATTCCCTGCCACACAGCATGTTAAGTATAGAGTCAGAGATAGAGTTACTTTATAATAACTTCAGAAAAGGTTTTATTTACTACAGACTTTTATTTCATCAGTATTCTGTCAAAACCATAAGACTTCTGATTTATCTTTAAAGAATCTACCTAAACTAGGCAATGTCTAAGAAAAGGCAACAATGGACACAAATTTGACATAAGAAGCCACGATACTGAAAAACCCATCTCAAAAAACATTTCAGTTTACCTGGACACTCCTTGAAGGACATGAAGTTCAACAATTTGGAACAGAATCATTACAGATCCAGAATACAAAGGGAAACAACTGAGATTAAATTCATATGCATGATGAATGGACTAAACATAAGTCAGGGTTTCATGAATCATTATCAAATGTAATATACAATATTGCCACCTTTTGCATGGAAGTTATCTCCCACCAGGACTCTTAAGGTAAAAAATCTTTCCCACCCCTTTCTGCTTTTTTCTTCTAACCCCTTCCACAACCTGCTCTGATTTGGTCTGGTTTTTCCTGAAGGCACTCACCACAGAACCATAAAGAAACATCAACAAATACTAGAACACCTGGCCTCCTTCCCATCATTTTTGCAACTGGCCAGCCCCCCGCCCCCCCCCCCCCTGTCCAGCCTCACCCAACTGTCTATGTGTGTTGCATCGGTTACAGTCATGACTGACTCTTTGTGACTCCATGTCCATGGCTTGCCAGTTCCTACTCCAGGTGCCTACAGCATCTGGTATTCCCTGGTGGTCTCCCATCTACAGTATGTACTAACCAGGGCTGACCCTGCTTAGCTTCTGAAATCAGGCAAGATCAGATATGCTTAGGCCATCCGGGCTTACATGCAAATACTACAGCCAATGAGTATTTTGTATGGAATATACATCCCATCACATATTATACAGTGAACCCTCGTATAACAAACGGTGTCCATAACATAAAATCTGTACAACATAAATAATTCCCAAGATAGGGGAAATTTGCTTAACAGAATCGCCTAAGGGGCGACATAAAATGGTCGCGATTAGGGATTACAGGTACTCTGTTTTCAATGCATTCCTATGGGAAATTTGTATAAAGGAAAATGTGCTTAACATAATTTCATTTGGAACAAATTAATTCCTTTATACAAGGTACCACTGTATTATACAACTCATTTTGCCGCTATATGACTAGAGAATTGGATGTGTCCACGAAACATCACATTTTTCTGTCTTTTGTTTTTCTTTGATTTTTGCCTGAAATACCTAAAGTAAACCATCCCCTAGCGCCGGATGGCATGAATACAAGTGGCAGTCTCCATCTAAGAAGAGATCAGGAAACAGTCACCCTCTTAACACTAAAAATTGACTCACTCGCTAGAGAGGATGGGCAGAAAAGAGCAAAGGTCAGAAAGGCAGAACAGGGCAATTCCTGGAGGAAAAATCCATCACAGGTTACAAACCATGATGGCGAAGTGTAATCTCCAGGCTTAAAACCGGGGTACTTCAAGGGCCAGATGCAGGGGAGTGGGATCAGGAGACAGAGATCTAGTCTCGTGCGCTCCAGGATGCATCTGGTGGGGCCACTGTGAGATACAGGAAGCTGGACTAGATGGGCCTTTGGCCTGATCCAGCATGGCTCTTCTTATGTTCTTAACCCCCCACTTCATCCTGGGACACCAATGATCTCCGTATTCTGACAGAAGGCACTCCCTCCTGCCCTGGAGGGGGAATGACCAGGAGCCCCAAATGAAGGAATCCTTCCCTCTCCTAGTGGCTCCTTTGTCCTTCCTCTTGTGTGTCCTTCCACACACAAGACATCCGATATTAGGCAACAATGTAGAAACCACATACTTGGAGGAAAAGCAAGGGCTTCCTGGTGGTTAGAACTGTTGGGCAGTGGAAGATGCTGCCACAAAGGAGGGTGGTAGAGTCTCCATCTTTGGAGGCTTTTAAGCAGAGGCTGGATGGCCATCTATTGGAAATATTGTGATGGGGATTGCTGCATGGCAGGGGGTTGGACTGGATGGCCCTTGAGGTCTCTTCCAACTCTACGCTTCTATGGCTGAATTTGCAACCATTTCCAAGCAAGACCAGAAGAAACGGGAGAGGAAGAGGAGAGAGGAAAAGGCAGGGAGTGGATCTCAGCAGGGAGGAGGAAGGAGGTCTTTTGCTCCGCCAGGGAGAAAAGAGGACAAGCCTGGGCAGAAGAAGGGCTGCCTTTGCTCGGAACGAGCTGACCCCCTTCCAGTCCAGTTCCGTTCCCCCTCCTGGTAAAGTAACGTCCGTTCCTTTCAGCCCAACCCTCCCGCCCAGACTCCGATGGCAGAGGGTTTGGAGGGCAAACACTTGGCCCAGAGGCTGGAGGAGCTGGCAAACGTCTCCCCCCCCCCTCATCCCTCCACTACATCACCCGGAATCCCCAGCCAGCTCGATCGCAGGGGTTGTAGTCCAAATCTATGCTCCGGTGATTCTCTCTTTCAGGCAAAAAAAAAAAATCTCACCGTCGCCTGGCCTTGTCATGGGAGTTGTAGTCCATAAGAGAAGTCCCGCTTCCTCCTCCCAATTCAGAAGCAGGAAGAAAGGGAGGGGGAAGGAGGAGGAGGAGGAGGAGGAGGGGAACCATTTCCCGCCTTCCTCTATTTCCTCCCTCTCTAGGAATCTCGCCTGAGCTTGGCTGGTTTTAACCCTCTCAGAGCCAATTGTCGGGGGGTTACTCCTCGGAAATCAGCGGGTTTTCTAGCCCTCCTTTTTTGCAAGCGGGCACCGACTCCCCTCTTTCCAGTTACCGCTCGCATTGCGGGGAGGGTCTTTGGCATTTGCAGTTTTATTTTTCCCCCTTCAAGAAAGGAAGCCAAGCACTTGCATGCTCCGAAGAAGTAATGAGGGGATTTGGAGGCAAAGGAGGAGGCGGTTGCCTGGGAAAAAGCCACCAGTGCTCTCCGGGGCGAGTCTCCTCGGGTGTAAGGCTGCAAAAAAATGGAGGCGGGCAGCACCCGTTCTTAATCCAAATGGAAAAGGATCGGGTGTCCCATCATCCGCTTGGCTGGCTGATTCAGAGTGGATGTGAACAGAAGCACTGTACAGTGCACCCTCATAGAACAAGTGGTTGTTTTTAAAAGAAAATCAGCAAAATTCCCAAGACAGGGGAAAATTGCTTAACAGAATCACCTATGGGGCAAACAGACCCGATTAAAGATTAATCCGTTTTCAATGCATTCCTATTGGGAATTAGTACAAAGGAAAATACAGTATGCTTAACAATTTCATTTGGAACGCATTAATTCCTTTATACAAGGTACCACTGTATAGGCATCTTGCGCTCTTTATAGAAGCCTTGTGGTTTCAACAATGCAATGCAAAGCTGAGAGGACAAGACCTGGGTAGATTAATATGGAGGTTAAAATTGTTACCCAAGCAGCAAAAAAACCTCTCCTCTAATGGAACAGCAGAGGTGATACAGTTAGTTTCCAGAAATGGATAATGCTACAAAGCAGTGGAGGTTTAAAATCAAAGTTTTCCTTCTCCTAGAAGATGGTTCTTCTGTTTTATCTCCTTTTGGGGCATAAAGCCCTCCTCTACCTTCAAAACCGTTGACCATCTATTCTATGTTGAACGTAAGTGAAGAATAAAACACTTTCGGGCTTAAAAGCTGCTTGGGATTTAGACAGCGACGCATCAAAAAGCCCTAAAGTGACTGTAGAAGCACCAGGAACTCAGAAAATACGGAACACCCAGAAAAGTGGGATACTGTACTTGGATATCATAAATCAACATGGCACTTATGTCACAAATCAACATGACACTTACTGAGAACAGCTTGTTACAGCTGGTCATTCGACATATCAACAAATGGGGAAACTGGGAGGACTGTTAAGGTTTAGTCAGTTTTCTCAAGAATATTTAATATGTATATGCCATCAGTTTAGAACTGAATTTCAGTGACTTCAGAAGAGCATTCAAGGTCTGTGAGACATTTAAGGAATGGGATTCCCAGGTTTGTCCTGTCAGTTATTTGAACCCGGATATCTTGAGTCCTAATCCATCATTCTCCCTCCCCATTATACCATACTGGATCTTACTCTATTAGAGATATGATCTGCTAACATGACCAGTGCGGGACCCAGGACATTTACAGGAACAGGTGCTCCATCTGAGGAAACCCTCATTTGGTTGCTAAAGACTTGTGGGCAGGCGGCCTCTGGACCCCCTGCCTCTGTTGATCTCTCTTCAGTCAGTGGAATATGCTGCCGCGGAGGGTGGTTGAGTCTCCTTCTTTGGAGGTTTTTAAGCAGAGGCTGGATGGCCATCTGTCGAAAATATTGTGACGGGGTCCCTGCATGGCAGGGGGTTGGACTAGATGGCCCTTGAGGTCTCTTCCAACTCTATGATTCTATGATTCTATGAATCAAGGAAGAAAGGACAGAGTAAGGCCGTTTTGTTGGCTGCACCCTTGCCCACCAAAGCTCAACTGGCCCCTTCTCGATCAATCTTGATACCTACCTTTGTTGATTTAATTTTTACTCTGCCCTTAGCAAAACTGCTTGGTTTCTTGGGGAGTTGGAAAAATTTTTTTTTTTTTTTTTTTTTTGCCCGTGCGGGTTATATTGAACAATGAGCTAATTCTGATGGCAGCTGGTGGGGTCTCAAGCTCTCCCCAACCCCCCTTCTCTCTCTCTCTCATATCTGCATGCCCACGTGCGTGCACGCTCGTGCACGCGTGTACACACACACACACACACACACACACACACACACACACACACACACA
>JAHTLZ010002719.1:0-10665 GCA_023846285.1 Phrynocephalus versicolor
CTCCTCCTCCTCCTCCTCCTCCTCCTCCAATATACCATAGGAGGTACTTTTAAAAAAATACACGGGAAGATGCCGAAGAGGGAACAAAACGGTTTTGCTCCTCCTCCTCCAACATACCATAGAAATTACTTCAAAAATGGTTTGCTACATAGCATGAACTGGATGTAACCAGCTTCTGCTCTGGTTTAAAATCTGCACTGGAACAGCGACAAGGATTTCACCACCCTTAGGCCATGTAGTTGTAAAATGTGCTGAGATGTGCTTCGGGGGGCGTGGCCATACTTTATTTTTCTTAAAGCACGATGAATATGGGGGAACAATTTTAAGATCTGTATCACAGAACACTTTCTAGCACATCAAAGTGGACATGGGATAAGGGCCTCTGTCCAGTTCTCCTGATTTTTTAAAAAAGCACCACATATTAGTAGTCAGAGCTACTCAGTTTCATATGGACAAACATTACATGCCTCTATTTAAAAAAACAGCATTGGTAATGACTGAAAGTAAAGCTAAAAGGAAACTCCAGTGGTTAGTTGCAATTAAAGTAGATGCAACAAATCAATGGGACTTGTATGACTTCCACTGATTCAATGGCTTTTCTTTAGTTGAGCTAAGAACTGAATTTGGTCTCACATTTTTGTCATTCAGTGAAAAAAACACATAGCTTTGGAGCTTATTAATGTGAATAATTAATATGTTTAGTAGATGGTTGCATCCTGAGTCTTAATGCGAATCTATATATTTTTTTAAAATGTACAAGAGCCTGCTTTTTTGATTATCAGTGAATATAAGCATCAGTGGAAATACTCAGCATCTTGCTGACAGTTTAATTAGGACAGAAAGAATCATATGAGCAAAGAGGTAATGTGGGTTGCTTAGAAATGGCCTCATCAGTACCTGGGAAGGAATATTTTAGGTCTACTATTACTTCAGACAAATAATCATTCTGTTGATCTATGGTGAACACCAATACAAACTCTCAAACTGCCCAAGGCAGGGAGAAAAGCACTTCCTGTGAAGTGTGTGTCCCCGTTACCACCACTGCCCCACCACATGTGGCAGTACTGTACTCACAGGCAAAGGGAAGAGAACTACAATGATAGTGGTGGCCTTTTTATTTCCAACTGCCAACTGAGCACCTCCATAGAGCATCAGCTTCTCATCGCTGAATACTGCCCAGCTCAGACGGCCTTTCGAGCCAAGGCATTATATGGAAGAGTGGCCGACTTCAAAAGAGATGTGCTTTGGAGGGAGCAATACAGAAGAAAGAGGCTGCTAACAACTGGTTCAAACAACTGAGACAGCACGGTAGTTGCAGCTTTGTCACAGCTGCCAGTGTGCCACCAACTGAGGCAACTGCCTCAGTCCAACTAACAGCTGCTCTTGCCCTTCCTGTAGTTATTCTGGAATCATTCAGTACAGTATAAAGTGCAGTATTTTGTTTGTAACTTGATATTGCTCCTTCATTTATTTTTAGTATTTAGCAGTTTCGCTAACATTTCATTTTTATGGCAGAAAGCATTCACAAATCACAATATAAAATAAAAGCCAATACAATTTTTCAAATGTAATATTTGGTCTGTGTTTGTGACAACAGTAAAAACAATACACATGAGACCACAGATTAATAACTCAGTTGGAGGCCATCTTTTCTGATATCTCACTGTGACTTGTACGACACAAAGACAGTTTTGATACAGTGCTCTAAAGTATATAGAAATGTGATGTTTCAATTTCAGGTGAAGACATAATACGGCAAACAGTAAAGCAAAGAAACAAGATGAGCATGTATTTCAGGTGCATCTTTGGTTCTGATTGTTTTATTCAGCCATATGTCCCTTGCACAGGTAAGACCCATACTCATCAAATACAGAGCCTTTGCTTTTTCACTCTTACCTCTTTCTTAAGCAGGCCCAGTGCTACCTCCTGAGAAGGAAGAAATGGAGTATTTATTTAACAGCAGCGCCACCAGCAACACATATAATAGAAAGTAAATATGTGAGAGCTAAAGGAAGAAGGGGAAAAATCCACTGCATTCCAGGCAAAGAAATTTCTCAGTTATGCCTTTTCACTGTGATAAGAATAGAGCGCTGTGGGAGAATAACCATACTGTCAAAGAGCATGTGTGAAGGTCTCCTTTTCCCAAGGTAACATTATAAACACTGACTACTAGGAGGTTCTGAAGATTACTTGGTTGGATTACAGACCTCAGTTGTACAAAAATCAAAAGGACTACAAAAAGAACAACATAAAGAGTCATAATAGGTCTTGAAGAATTTTTGGTATTTATGGTAACAGCTGATTACAGCTGAATTACTTCCTTCAGAACTCTGAATGAATGGTTTTATTTGTAGTATAAAACCATAAAATAAATCAATACAATTGTAAATATTACAGTTTAAAAAGTAATACAACCCTAATGTAGGATAAAACCATAACAAGGAATAACCAATAAAATTTCTGGATTAATTAGCTATCCCTTCTTTTTGGTATAATATTTAACTAGATATAAACAGTTTGTGTGGTAATAAAAGGATTTTCATCATTTAAAAGTCTTTCCAAGTTGGTCTTATTTGCATCTGCAGTTAGTCTATCTAAACAAGGCAAAATAAATATCTCCCTATGTAGATGATGGAGGGAACAGTGGAAAACGTGTATATACAGTGGTACCTTGTATAAAGGAATTAATTCGTTCCAAATGAAATTATGTTAAGCAAATTTTCCTTTATACAAATTCCCATAGGAATGCATTGAAAGCAGAGTAATCCCATTTTTATGTTGTACGGATTTTCCCCATAGGCCAGGCCTGCCGGGGTCCAAATCCGGCCCGCCAGGCCATTCTGAGTGGCCCGCGGCTGGCTGGCCCACCCTTCCCTCACCCTCCTTCACCCCATGTTTTTTAAAAGAAAGTGGGTGGGGCTTGCAGTGGGGTGGCAGGGTTGGGGAGCAACTGGCCCCTGACATATTCTCAGCCACAAAATCTGGCCCTCCTTACAAAAAGTTTGGGCACCCCTGCCATAGGCGATTAGGTTAAGCAAATTTCCCCTAATCTCTGGAATTTTTATGTTGTACAAATTTTATGTTATACAAGCTGTTTGTTATACAAGGGTCCACTGTAATTGATTCCACCTCCCCATGGAAGCATAGACAGTGTCTGCCCTCATAGGGAATCTTCTTATACCACCCTTCCAAAACCATTGATGGGATAACTGAACAGCAGGCCAACTAAAGGCTCTGTTGTATGCAGGGTTCTCGAGCTGTGAAAGATAATTGGGCATTCTTGTAACATATCCTCTGTAGAGGTCCTAAACGAAGGTGATTTTGTTATATCTCGTTGACACTCTCTGTCTCAAACCTTTTGTTTAATTGAAGATTTTACATGGGCAGTGCTCTGGACCATAAGGTTATTTACCAAGAAACCTGAAAATTTCTAGATTCTTTTTAGGACCTCATATTCATCTTAGTTGGAGGGATTCTAGGTTTAGGTTTAGGGTTAGGATTAGGGATAGGGATGTAGAAGAAGACTCTTCTGACCTGAGGAATTCTTAAGGAAGTGACATACTGAATACATTCGTATTCTAACTTCTATTTTCATTTGACTCAATTCCAAATGCACAGGGCAGTGGTGGTGAACCTTCGGCACTCCAGATGTTTTGGACCACAGCTCCCAGAATTCCAAGCCTTATTGCCAATGACAAAGTACTGGAGTGTCAAAGGTTCACCACCACTGGTATAGAGGCATTTGGAACACCTGGGGCTACTTGTAAAAAGAACTGAAAGAATTTGGCTGGAATCTCCCCAAACACACCCAAATCAGCCAAAGAGACCCCAGTATAAATGCTATATTAAAGCTGAGCTATTACTTTATGTTGATAAAGCTTCAGTGTATCTGGGATATTTTAAAAACTGTATTATTTACAAATGCATTGATTTATTTTATGGTTTTGTAAAAGAAATAAAATTCATTCCTTCATTCCAAATCCTGTAAAGAGATAAAAACAGCTCACTTCAGAAAATCCAGAAAATAATTCTGAACTTGATTATAGAAGTCCATGTTGTTGGTTCTTAGGAATGGAAGTTTTCTTGACAAAGAAAAATAATTGCACTGAATTTAAGGAAGAAGGAGGAAGATAAGCGTTTTTAGTTTGTAGCAATCTATGAATCAACAAATGGTTTAAAGAGGTAGCTCACTTGTCTATGTTTTTGTCTAATGTTCTCTTACTCAGGTATCACCTGTATCCTATTTTTACTCATAACTTGTGTACTTTAGCTTCCACAACAGTTAGTAGTAATGTATTTAATCAGATGTGGCTACAGCAAATGTGAGATTAAGACCCCAATAGTTACTGTATCTTCCCATGTATATGGCACTACTCCCTGCTCCCCCAAATCATGACACTAAAAAATAAGTGGGGTTCATATACAAGGAAGCAAGCCTTTCCTAATGGATGGGGGTGTGGTGGGGGAAAAGCCAAACTGACCTTGCAGTTTCTCTTCCTTTCCCGCAGTTCTTTCTGGTCAGTTTGGGTTCTCCTACACATACACACCCTACCCACACACCACTGTTTCCCCTGTGCCTTTGGCCTCTGTCTTTCCAAAAGAACTCTCTGCTTTGTTTTATTGTTTGTTTTTGCATAAATCCAAGCCTTCTTTTTGCTGAAATCGGAGTGGGAAAGGCACTTCTTAATGGGCTGTTCAATTCCCCCCCCCCGCACAAAAGACAAAGATGTTTTGGATTTTTGCAAAAAGAAACAAAAAACATCAACAGAGAGGTGTTTTGGAAAGTCAGAGAGGAAAGGGGAAACAGTTCTCTCTCTCTCCCTCTGTGTGTGTGTGTGTGTGTGTGTGTGAGAGAGAGAGAGAGAGAGAGAGATATTTGTTTTTTTAATTTGGGGTTCAAAAAGAGGGAGGGTTTTGTATGGGGATCTTATAGACAGAAAAATACGGTAATATTCTGTTGTCCAGCTGACCAAATTTCACTAAAGTAAAATAATGTTTGAAAACAATGTATGGAGTGGCTCCAGATAAAATGAAAGCAAACTTCACCTCTCTGTGCATCTCCTGTTGGTTTTCTTTTGGCACTCAAAAACTACTTAGACTCACCCCTTGTTTAAATTTCATCCTATTAAGGTCATGCTGATTATAGTTCTTATGAAAAACCCAGCGTTAGATTTTTAAAAATACCTACATGCATTTTTCATTAGCACCTGATACCGCCAGTGTCACCGCAAGCATGAGACAAAGATTAACCTCCAGAGATTAATGCACTCCTAAATTCACAGAATGGCTGAAACATTATTTGTTTTTTAAATTATGTTCTATGTGCCTTGTGATGACATATTTTTAATGAACTCAATGGCACCTGAAGTATCATAACCAGCAAACAGCTACCATTTCACTGAATTAAAAATGGCTTGCAAGTCAGTGTGTTCCTATGAAGAGACTTATTACTTAATAAATCTCGCACTATGCACAGAGGCAGGAAGTAAATCTTGACATCTTGATTCACCAGTTATATTGTGCAGCCCATAAAACAACAATAATGCAGAAACACTCCAAGGATAAAAATTTATTTAAGAAAATAACAAAATATTACGAAAAATTTAAAGCACTTTGGGAATGTTGAGATTCTAGCATTAGTTTTAAGTTTCTTTTGCTTAGTAAAACACTCCGTTATCTGAAAACTACTGAGCCCCAGATGGTTTTCAAAGCAGTTCACCATGCATTTGCAGTAAAATATCACTATTAAAGCTACCTTAAAATGAAACCCCCTCTCTTGAAAAGTAGGCACCATTAGCAGTCAACTTGGGGAACAATAAACATGAATTGAGTGATTTCAGCAGCCCTTTTTGACCACACTGGCGTTCCAATCTATTGCAGGGCATAAAATGGACTATGCCCACAGAAATGTTGGTGGGTAAACTGCTGAATCAAGATTGTTCCATAATACTCAAATATCTTCTTCTTTCTAGTGGTTTCCCACAGGTGTGGGGTCTGCTTTTTAAGATCCTGAAATGCTACTTTGCCCATTCGACTGTGCTTTGTGCTGGTGTACATTTTGCATGTCCTTATTGATAGTATCCTGGCATCTCTCTTTTGGTCACCAACATGGCTGCTGCCCATCAGTTTTCAGGTGGTACGCAGTTTGGGTGATGGTGGAAGGAGCTGCTCTGAAGACCATGTCCATACCAGTGGAGCTGATTTTCTCTCATCTTCTCTGTTATTGGTACCACAGCTTTGTTGTTGTTGTTGTTGTTGTTGTTGTTGTTGTTGTTGTTGTTGTTGTTGTTGTTGTTGTTGTTGTTGTTGTTGTTGTTGTTGTTGTTGTTGTTGTTGTTGTGCCATTACAGTCATGACTGACTCTTTGTCCATGGAGTTTTCTTGGCAGGAATACTTGAATAGCTTTCCTGTTCCTACTACAGGTGCCTACAACACCTGGTATAGTGTCATCTGTGATATGTTTAAGTAGAGTGGCACCTCGATTTAAGACATTAATCCTTTCCAAACGCACATTTAGAAGTCAAATTATTTGTAAGTCGAATAGCAGTTTCCCGTGGGAATCCATTGAAAATCAGTTAGTCTGTTCCAGATTTTGGAAAAAAAGACAAAAAAGAAATCAGAGTAATTGGTTTTTCAGTGCATTCCCATGGAAAGGCTGGGTCCCAACCTGCCTCAATCAAGGGCAGCTGAAGGCTGCTCTCCACAGCCCTGCCAGACAGCTGATTTTGACAGGTCAGACCTGTTAAAATTGGCTTGGGGGTTGCAGAGAGCAGCGTTTGGTTGCCGTTGATTGGGAGAGATTGCCCATTGATCTTCAGCTAGCCCGGGCGCCTTGCAAGGCAAGCACTTCTCTTCATTTATCTCTGGGCTGGACTAATCGATTTTCTGCCAGAGGTAAGTGCTTATCCAGAGGTAAGCACTTCCTTTGCAAGGAGCCCGGGCTTCCCGAAGATCAATGGTTCTGTGCTCTGCCCACCAATTTGGTGAGCACAGCAGGGACTCATTGATCTTTGCCCAGCCCAGGCATCTTGGAAGGGAAGCAAGGAAGGAGGGGGAGGCAATGGAGGCAGAGACTGCCACCACCTCCTTCACCTAGGTGCTTCAATCTCTTTTGTGAGACTGAGGCAACCAAGGAGGAGGAGGAGGTGGTGATGGGCAGCAAACACTGCTCTTCGCTGTGCACAACAGCTGACTTTGACAGGTCTGATCTGTCAAAGTCAGCTGTCGTGCGGAGTGGAGAGCAGCGTTTGTAAGTCAATTTATTCAGTTGCTGAAGCAACAGCAAGTCGATATACCATTGTATGGAGATATCAAACATATAGCACAGTATACACATTTCCATGGCATGGAGGTGGCCCTCTAAGCCCTTTGTTGCTGCTCAGCACATACAGTGAAACTGATTTGATGACCATCTTGTAAATCTTGGATTAGAGATGGATTGGCATTTGTCTGTCATAAAGCACATCCATGAGTTCTTGCCATCGCAACCAGGCCACATTCACCCTTGCTTGCACATCACCACAGATGCCACCATTGCCTTGGTGATGGGAGCCAAGGTACCAGAATATATCCAGTTTTTCTCCATTTATTTGGAACATTCCTCTTCTGGTAACAACCTCTAAGTACCCAGTTTTCTTGATGTTTAGGTGGAGTCCAAAGTGGCTGAGATGACTATTCAATGTCTGAACTGCAGAATTAAAATAACCACTGCAGTTTATTCTGAGTGGTAGTAGGAAACATGACATTAGCAGCATAGAGCATAGCCCAGGCAGCAATTTGTGATGGTTTCCATGACTCATATAAACTGGAGTGGTGATAATACAGAGCTTTGGTGCACACCAACTGTCTCTGGAAAACTGTTAGAGAGGCCAGCTGAGCATCACACATGCCTGCTGGTATACTTGTATAGCATTTTGACCTAGTTGATGATTGGTTCTGACACCCTGTGGTTATGGAGGGCACACCAAAGCAATTCATGTGGGACATAGCCAAATGCCTTCTCCAGGTCTAGGAGTGACATGTGCAATTGCTGGATGTTTCTCTATGAGCTGAAAAGTTGTAAAGATGGCATTTGTCATTCTGTATCCTTTGATGAAGCCACACTGGTTTGTGGTGAGGTGGACAATGTTGCAAATTTGCTGGTCCAGAGTTTTCTCAAAGATCTTCACAGTGTGGGACTCAGATGGCTTATCACTAATAGAGATGGGCACGACTTAGCGGTATTCCCGTTTCCGTTTCCGTTACTCGGTTCCGTTACTCTACGGAAACGGTAACGGGAATTACTGCCCCAGACTTCGAGCTCGAACCGACGAACGAACAATTTGGTCTGATTTGTCGTGCTCGTTACTTGCATCGCGCGATCGCGCGCGATGCCAAGCGGCACAGAAAAAAAGTTTTTCAAAGTTAAAAAAAACCCGGTTCCCGGCCCTAAAAGCAGGCGAAAACTGTCTGAGGGCACCTACCTACCACCAGGCCAGAAGGGTTTTTTTGGGGGGGGGGTTCCCCGCCCCCCTTTCCTTGGGCTAGTGCTACTGCTGCGCTGCGCTGGTACCAGGCGGGGGGGGCATTGGCATTCGGTGTGCGGGCGGGGGGATCCAAAATGGCGACCGCAATATTTTTTTTAAAATCGTGGTCCAAAAACACACCAAAGCACACAGAAACATGAGAAAAATAGCTATTTTAAACACTTTATTTTTTACTGTAGCAGCAGTGGGTTTGTCTTGCCAAAATACGTCCCCGTTGAGTTTATTTTATTTTTTTCTTAATTTATTTTTTTACACGTGCGCAACGATGGGCTGGCCATGGGACGGGACCATGCAAATTTTCGGAGCCATTTCACCAATCGCATGTCCAGGTTTTGACTGACACTTCTGGATGTGCCAGAGGGCATAAAAAGGCGAAGCAGTTCCAGTCCGTCGCAGTCTGGGCTTGGATTTTGTGGAGGGTGGTTTAGTCAGGGGCCAGGGCTGGATTGCTGCGCTCTCTAGTTTCGATTTCGCGGTCGCGCTAGGCAGGGACTCAGGGAGTGAGGGAATTGAATTTAATTCTCGCAAAACATACGAATTTCTTTTATTTCTGGCTGTGGGGAATAGCAATTAGCAACTCAGCGTTTATTCTTTTTTGTTTTCGAAAGAGTTCCGTTTTTTATTTTCTTTGCTATTTGCTTCAAGGGGGAGGGAAGGTTTGAGCGGGAGGGGAGGGGAGGGGAGTGCAGATTGGAAATATATTATTTTTATTTTACACTACCATACTATACCATTTCTTTTCTATCCCAATTTCCCACCGAGTTCATTTACTTTGCAAAGGTCCTTTTACCCTGCGCCTACCTACAGCTTTTTTTGCTGCTTTTGCGATTGGGGTTTTGGAAGGGAATCCAGCAACCCTATCCTACCCTTAGCAGCTTATAGTTTTATTTATACCTTACCATTCATTTTCTATTCTACCTACAGTTTAGCAAGTGGCAGTACTAGTGCTAAAGGGGAGGTTGGAGGCTGTGGATTAAATTATTTTAGAAGTTGAACTATTATACATATACATACAGAGTAGGCAGAGTCTCCCTTGCCAACCAGTGCACTCAAAGATCTCAATTCAAACACATTTGTATTGGCATTGGCATTTGGCAACAAGGCTAGGGCAGCTTCTATAGAACATTTTACAATTTCATTTTACTTATAGATAATTAGATATTCTTTCTCTTGTCCAACAACACCTCACCTCATTCATTTTTTGGAATTAAGGCACTCAAACAAACATTTGTTGAAGGGCAGGCACCCAGCCACTTTATAGACCTTTTTCTACAATTACATCTTTGAAGAAGTTACCTGTGCATTATTTGTGTGAAAGTTGGGTGCTGCCAGATCTTGCAAACCCCTTGCTTCTATTACCTCGGTTTTTGTGCAGTAACTTGTTGTAACTTACATCTGTGAAGAAGTTCAGTTACAGTTCTCCTAATTACACTTGCCTTGTGAAACTTCTTTGCCAGGATTGGCAAACCCCTTCCTTCTACTAGATTGGTTTTTGTGCTGTTTTTGTGAGTCAACCTCACTCATTTACTTTTGCCACCAGGCTACATAAACAATTACATTTTTGAAGAAGTTACATTTCTCTTTGCTACACTTGCCCTGTGCTGTGCATTGAGGAACTTGTTTGCCAGGATTGGCAAACCCTTTGCTCCTATATCCTTGTTGGTTGTGTTGTTTGTGGTGTTCTTGTTGTGAGTCCATCTCACTCATTTCCTTGCCACCAGAGCCTACATACACAATCCAATTATTACTGTGAAGAAGCTACAGTTCTCCT
This sequence comes from Phrynocephalus versicolor, assembly GCA_023846285.1. Lineage (NCBI taxonomy): Eukaryota > Metazoa > Chordata > Lepidosauria > Squamata > Agamidae > Phrynocephalus > Phrynocephalus versicolor. The sequence continues at coordinate 10,297 of JAHTLZ010002719.1, forward strand.
CCTAATTACAGTTCAATTGTGCAGCAGGGCATTGAGAGACTTGGGTGCCAGGGTTGGCAAACCCCGTGCTCCTATCCCCTTGTTTGTGCTGCTGTTGCTGTTGTTGTGAGTCCATCTCACTCCTTTCCTTGCCACCATAGAGATAGTCCTCCTCCTTGTATAGCCTAGTGGGCTGGGCTGTGGGCTGTAAAACTTAAGTCAGAGCAACCCAGAGCCCTATGCCATTCCCATCCTATTCCCTACCAAAACTATTCCTGGCTGTATACTAGCTACTAGGTACGTAGGTACAACGTAGCTTTAACCACCTCAGGCTCTAACTGTAGTGCTCCTAATGCTGCTGACCAATCCATGACCAAAAGCAGGGTTGCA
>JAHTLZ010002720.1:5940-24192 GCA_023846285.1 Phrynocephalus versicolor
ATTATTATTATTATTATTATTATTATTATTATTATTATTATTATTATACTCCCTAAGCTGAAAAAAGAAAAAAGGCCCCAAATTGTGAGCAAACAGTCAATTATGGCTTTAGTTTTATGGGTTTTTTTTTACAGTCACACATACAAGCAGCTAGTGTAGAAACTCACTCTTAAATGCTGTTTTGGCTACCAGGGAACTTTTAGTTCTGCAAAAGGAGGTGGAGGGAGAAGCGCTGTGGCCCCTGCAAGACTAACAACATGGGGCACAATTCTAGACTGGAGAAGCGTCCGTTGTGGGTCAGTAATTGGGGGGGGTCTTTTTTCCAAGTTCTGTAGGTCTCCAGAGCACCTATGGAAACCTGGGAACTCAGTGAGTGTGAAAAAGGCGACTCCTCTGATCCACAGAGGCCATAATCTGCAGGCTGAGGCCATGCAGGGAATGACCACAGCTCTGCCAGTGAGGAGGTGGTCCTGGAGCGCATTTCTGCCATGCCTTCAGACTCCAGCTACACCCTTGACAGGGCACCTCAGCACGGATGGCTGGAAATCACTCTCACGCCTTGAGCAGCAGAGAGGAAGGAGGGAATAAATTAATAAATGACCACACCCAAACACCTGGGCTGCCTGTGTGGCCAGGCCAGAGGACCTGGTGGCCATTGCCCCTGCATCGGGCGGGGTCTCTCTCATTTACTCTCTCTCTCTCATTTATTCTCTCTCTCTCTCTCTCTCTCTCTCTCTCTCACACACACACACACACACACACACACACACATTGCTGGGTTTAGGATTTCAAATTGCCTTCTGCCTCCTCTCACCCTGAAGGCACCACAAAGCTCTTCCTGTTTTTTGCCTTTGCAACACTCCCCCCCCCCAACTAAGGTCTAAAGTGAAGCTGATATGTTTCCCCCCCCCCCTCAAAAAAACAAGGCCCATACACAGGGGCCTGTGTGTGCTTGTGCTGGGGGGGGGGTGCAGAGGGCTCTCTCTATCTCACGTGCCACATTTTTCTCCTCTAAATTGGCTGATGCCTGAGTGCATGCGTGCATGCACACGCACGCATGCATGCGCGCATGCACGTGCGAACGCACGCACACACACACACACACACATGCTTCCCACAGATTCCCAATGATTCTGATCCTGCTACTGCTGCACTTCAGATGGGCATCTGTGGATCACCCCTGCAGTTTCACCCACTTGGAAGGTCTGCTCCTCCTCCCCAGTCTTTCCAAAGGAAGTTTTGGGGCAACCCCCCCCCCCCCCCTGCCCAGAGGCCATCTGCTGTTGCCTTTCTCTGTTCTGCTCTGCCCAGAGACAGCCAGGAAACCATCCAAGCCACAGAAAGTGGCTGAATTCTTGGGCTGGTTGTCCTGGGAGAGGCAGACTCTGCTGTGACGGTTGGAGCAAATGTCGCAAAAGAGACCCTGCCTTCTCTCCAGCCTGAAGGCGCTCACCCCAAAGAAGGCGCTGACCGGTTCTGCGTTGGGGGTGGCATTCTCTGAGGCTCAGGTCGGCCAGCTGCCTCCACAGTACACCCCCCAGTCCACTGTCCTCTGGGGAGGGATGTTTCCACTGCATTCCTGGTCCTGGGAGCCCGAGGATGATGTGTTTTCTGCCAGGAGTCTTTATGGCTGGCTTGTTTGCTTCTCTTGTGCTCTTTCGCACTTCTCTTAGTGGGTAGATGGCCAAACAAAAGCCCTTGGCTAGGGAAATAGAGGCTGCCCCTGCTGTTCCTCTGCTTAATGGGCCAGCAGACTGGAATGCCTGGGACAGAGTGCACCATGCAAAACAAAGGAGTGAGGATCTTGTTTTTCTAGAGAAGGACACACACAGCCCTGCAAGGAATGCCAAGAACCTGGCAGCCCAACACTCTAGAACAGCTGCATGGTGCCCTTTCTTCTCCCAGGGCAAACAGTAAGGAAGGCTGGGCTTAAATGCCCCTCTTTTGCACAGTGGCAGCCAATGTGGTTTAGTGGGCAAAATGATGGGCTACAATGCAGCAGACCTGTGTTCGAATCTTTGCTTGGCCACCAAAAGTCACTGCAGGGAGAGAGGCTCTTGTAGAACCACTGCTTAGATGCCACAAAGACCGTGAAACCCCTCTTGGTGTTGATATAATTTGGTTGCAGCTTAGCAGTAGATAACAAACACTTTTTCCAGGCAGCTCTCTGGGCCAAATCAGCCACGTCCCCTCAAGGTGTTTATCCATTGATCTTGCCAGCCCTGGATCCCGGGCACAGAAGGGTTTTGTTTGGCTCTTGCACTCACCTATCCCCTCCTCTTTCCAGCATGCACACCTCCCTGTGAACACACCTGCCACCTTGAGCTTCTCTGTGCCTAATCGTCTGCAAAGGCATCGGCTCCTTCTAAGGTTCACCAGGGGTGAGCTACTCTTTCAAAAGCTTGGGATGCTAAAATAGGGAGAAGCAGCAGCAGTGGTGTATGTGTGCGTGATCAGGACATCTGGCACAGCTAAAACACCAAAGGGCCTGGTGGTCCTTAAAGAGTAGCAGAGTAAAGAGTTGGGCAGAGGCTTGTGTGGTCCCTTCAGGTGGCCTTTTGGCAACCACCTCCCTGTAGCAGCTCAAAGGCACCAGGCCCAGGATCTGGTGGAGTACTTGGCCCCAGAATGGGAACTGCTGGGCATCACAGGCCAGCCTGCGATGCCACATTCAAGGCCAGTCCCTTCACTAGCTCCAGAGTTATCCCATGAGGGCCATTGGGTGCTGAGGGCATTGGGGGCATCCTTATGGCCTGAGACAGACTCACAAAGTGGGTGCCCCCCCCAATCCTGAGCTCTCCTCCTTGTCTTACAAGGACGTGGTGGGCTCTCATAGCTCGGGGTCATGTGGGAGCTACACCCAAACTCATGGCACAGCTCCCAGTGTCACCATGGATGGGAGGACCACGACTCCCACTTGCCCAGTTGCCCAGTGGAGGCAAAAAGAGGGATCGCTGGACTTAGCTGTGTGTGACTGGAGTCCCCCAGCCACCCAACCTTCTCGACATCTCTGGGAGAGCAAGAGAGGAAGAGAGATCAGTGGATGCAGACACATGCACACCTACTCTGTTGCCACCCCAGCCACTCCTTCTGCTCTGTGCCCATGGGAAGGAAGAGGTGATCACACTCAGGGGACAGCTGACAGTCCCCAGCTCAGACAAGAGGGCTTTTCTGAAAAGGGCAGTGAGTTGGTTACTCTGCCTGACTCCTAGGAGCATCATCCTATTCACACATTCTTCTCTGAGACCAAGAGGGTCTCCTGGGCTGCCCCTGAGGGAGCAAGACGCTGTTCCCAAACATAAAGGTGACAACCAGACCGTGGGTCTGAGCCACAAAATATGGGTTCTGTGCCTGCCTCTTCTCGTGGGACCCCAGAGCCAGTCCAAATGTTCCTCAGCATCTCAGCCACTCCCAGACAATTACATAAGGACAGAAAAGGCTGCCTTTTCACTTGGTGGCAGCAGGACCAGGACCAGGAGCCACTGCTGCTGCTGCTGGCCCCTCTCATGGCAGTCCCTGCCCTCCCACCTGCCTGCCTGCATGCCAGGCAGCACCACCCCCTCCAAATGGCAGCATCTGCAGAGCCTGTGCCATGAATGTGAGGAGACACGTGCAATGGCCCTGCGAGGAGGCGTGGATGTGAACATGACACGTGTGCACGTGGCCCCTGGTATGAGTCTCTGGCTGCTTTAGGGAAGCTGCTGTCCTGGGGGAGGAAGCGCGCAGGGAAGCTGCCTGCGAGCCGGCTGGGGTGGGAGCTGCCACTTTGCAGGTGACGAGGAGCCATGCGCAAGAGCCTGCAGCCTGCAGGCAGGTGTCTACTGCCTTTCCTCCATGCCGAGACTTTCCTGACAGACATTTTACTCAAGGGCCCCCTGAAATCACCCCTTCAGCCTCCCTCCCCACCGGAGCACTGCTCAAGGAGGAAGGGGCCGCGGCATGGAGAGACTGCCCTCCTCTCCTTGGGAAAGAGAACCGTGCCACCACTGTCCTCCTTTCAAGGGAAAGCAGGCACCCCTTGCAGCCAAGGGGACCAGGGCGGGTAAAGAGGTGGGAGGGAGGCACACCTGTTGTGGGCTCACCACAAACATCCTGCCGCCTGGCTGCAGCCACACCGAGGGCTCCCCTGAAGCAGACACGGCAGGCATGTGCCCTGAGACCCTGCCCAAAGCCCTCTGGCACGTAGGATTTACCAGGGACCTCAGTCTCTGAGGTGACCTTGCATCCTTGGGATGTGGCAGTGACCTTCGAAGGCAGCCAAGGGTCCCACTGCCCACCCAGAATGACCAGCTCCCCCTGGGTTATATTCACAGGAGTCGTGAGGTTGAGTGGGGGTTGTGCCACCCCCATCCAGAGCAGAGGCTCTGATTCATGCCAGGGTAAAAGGGTGTGTGTGTCAAGCTCAGCAGACTGCACAGTGCCTTGCCCACCCCTGTGGTGGGGGTGGGGAACCCTGGAGTTCACTGGGCTGAGCTGCCTGAGACCCCAACTTGTCCCTCCAGTTTGGGCTCCAGGACTGGCGGTGCCTGCCAGAGGTCTGCCCGGCTACTGGCAAGAGGGTCAGCCATGCCAAGGCACCCCTTGGGCTTCCCGGCCAGCCTCAGCCACCCGTTTCTCTCGCCTCTCCGGGACCGCTGACAAGCTGGGCTGGCTGGCTAGCTCTCCTTGCTCGTGCAGAGGAGCCCTTCCACTTCCGCCAAGGCCGACAGGGGGTCTTTCCTCCTCCTCGCCATTCCCGAGGACTGCTGCCCCTGGGGCCCTGGTCCGTTTGGCCAGTGCCCCCTCGCCTGGCGCGAGGCCCACGGCTCAGCCCTGAGGCTGTCGCACCCACCTGTGGAAGAGGAGGAGGATGGAGAGCAGCGTCTGGTCGATGTTGCGGTTGCAGATGCCCTGTTTGCGGAGAAAGCAGGGGTCGCGCACCACCGGCTCGAGCGAGTCCTGGCGCATGAAGCGGCTCAGCTTGTCCGCGTTGAGGTTCTCCTGGCAGACCAGCTGCTCCCGCAGCTGCAGGAAGGGACTGCCGGCAGGGCTGTGGCGGCTGTGGCGGCGGAGGTTATTGTTGCTGCAACCCCGCCGGGGACTCCCCTCCAGCCCCCCGCGGTTGGCCAGGTCCAGGCAGCAGCTGCAGCCGTCCAGACCCACCGGCGAGCGGCACTCCTCCGAGGAGGAGGAGGACGAAAAGGAGGGGGAGGAGGAGGAGACCGACGACATCCTGGGCCTGGCCAGGGCGGCGAGGGCGCGGGGGCACCTCAGCGGGCGCCGAGGCTAGCGGGGAGTTCCTGGGGCCGCCGCCGGCGGGGCAGGGCCAGGGCACCGCCGCCCTCTTCGCTCCCTCAGGGCCACGGAGCGACAAGTCTTCTCCGGCGCTTCCCTTCGGCAGCGTCCCGGTCTTTCCCCTTCCTCCTCCGAGAAGAAGCAGGAGCGGCCGTGGCGCCACCCCCGTGGTCTGCCCGTGCCACCGGCCGCGCTTCTGCCCCGGCTCTCGGTCTTTGGCGCGTCTCTCTGGGTGGTTGGGCGGCAGCGGCACCCGCGCACCTTCCTCTCCTGGCCCGCCTCTCGCGTGAGGCTTCGGACCCGATTGGCAACACGCTCGCCAGCCGCCCCGGCTCGGCCCTCCTCTTTTCCTCGGGCTGCGCCCAGGCAGGGCGGCGGCGGCGAAGAGCCAGCCGGCTGACACGGGCGGGGCCCGGGGGATGCCCAGGCTGGGCGGGTCGGGGGGGGGGGGGGAGCCAGGCTGGCTTCGCCTGCCCTCGCCCGCCCGCCATCCTTCCGTCCGCCGTGCCTCCTGTCCCACCTCCGCAACTGAGCGGCCCGGGCGAGCGCAGAGTTTCCCCAGGTAGCCAGGTGCTGGCGGCAGCGAGAGTCAGGTTCAGAGTCACACACCTGCCCGATTCCTGCTGGCAGTCGCCCCCGTGTCCTGTCCCCACCCCTCCCCCGTTCTCGCCTGGGGCAGGCGCAGGGGAGAGCGTGACCCTTCGGCTGCCGGCCACCCTTCCGCCTCCAGCCCTTCGGGTTCCCTGGTTGCTCCCCGGGAGAGCCCGCGGAAACCGGCGCCCAAGCACGCGTTGAGCAAGCTCCGTGCCAGTGCCGGTCTTGGGAACCCCGCGCCCGCCCGGAAGGGGGTCACCATCGCCCTGTGAGGCCCGCACAGAGCCGGCGGCTGCCCCCAGCCCAGCCCAGCTCCGGTGGGGAGCGCCAGCGAGGGGCCAGGCCGGGCGGATGGTGCCACCTGCCGGGAGAGGTTTCGCGGGCACCGCTCCTCAAAGGCTGGGGAAGGCGGCTCCCTTTCAGCGGGCGCTGCCCAAGTGGGAAGGTGGCTAGCGGTAGGTTTGGGAGGGTCCCTCGCCCTGGCTGAGCGCCACAGCCACCCACCACCTTGTCGTCCTCTAGGTCGTTGGGCTGGACAGGGATCCCTTTGGCTTGGGAGGGGCTTCTGGACCCCTCCCCCCGTGAGTGTCCACCCCCAGCGCCCCCCTCCCCCAGTAACTGGCCAGAGAGGCCTCTTTCCCCTGGGCCTCACTTTGAAGGCGGTCCCTGCCCAAAGGCAGACCTGAACCCAGGACCCTGGTTGCTCCTTGCCTGGGCCAGCTGAGCCAGGGGGCTGCCTCCACCTCCACCCCCCCCCCATAGGCCTGCCCTGCATTTCTGCAGGACTGACACCACCGGCAGGGCTGCCATCTCTTTCCCAGCTGGAAGGATGGGGTCCCTCTCCTGCCACCTTCTTTGGTGCCTCTTCCTTCTGCTAGCCCTCCGTTGGATGGTTCAGTTCCAGTTCAGCTCTTTCCCACCTTAGTGCTCACCCCTTCGCCTGCTCTTGCCTCCCCCTCCAGCCCCCAACCTTCCTCCTCCTCCGTTTTCACTTTCCCATCTCTCCAAGGAAATGGAAGCACCCCCCCCCCTGTTTTTTTCCTCCAGGAAGGGGTTGGGATGGGAGGAAGAGACAGGACACAAACTAAAGGGCCAATCTTGGCTTTATTGCACCCCCCTCCACTCTAAAGGCACAAACAGTGATGGATGCCAAGCCTTGGGGGGGGGGGGAGGCTCTGCACAGACCCAATGAGGCACAGGCAGGGAGCCAATCCGCTCAGTGCAGGCAGGAGTGTCGTTGGCGTGCTGAAGCCTCTTGCCAGGTGAACTCACAGGAGGAAGGTTTTCCCCTCTCAGAGGTCCTGCAGATCCAAGGCAAGGCCCAGGTGAGGGTGGAGGTGGCCATTTGGTTTGCCCCTCTGGAGTGATGCCTGCAGGGAACAAGCACTTGCCTGGGGGGGTGGGATATGGCCTTGTGCAATGCCCACCCGTCTCAGTGGGACTGTGCGGGGGTGGAAGAGGGCACCTCCCACCCTTCCGCACTTGGACTCTGAGTCCATTCGGCCTTTCCTGCCCAATTGGGGGTTGGGTGGGGACGGCCATCCAGGGACACACTGTGGTCATCCTTCCCAGCCCACCTTTCCTCCCAGGAGCTGGAGGGTCAACCCCCCCCGCCACCCCCTTCTTGCCCTGATCCCCACCAGAGGGTTCCAGGAGTGCAAAGCTGGCCCAAAGTCCTCACAGGGGGAAGGCTCACCACGAGGGCCTCCCAGCCCAACCTTCCGGCCACTGCACCAACCACTCTGGCTGCCACCCCCACCCCCATTTTTGGCACAGTCCCCCCACATCCTGCTGGCTGTGGCCACTGGGTGGAGGAGATAGCGGCATACTTTTAAAGAGAAACAATCTCAATGTGTGTGTTTTACTCAGGCAGAGAATCACACCTTGCTGCCTCTCCAGCAGTGCCAAAGGGCAACAGGCAAGGGTGCCAAAGGGCGAGTGGCGGTCCATGCCTTAGCTCTCAGCAGGTGGAACCCCCCCCCCCCCCCAGTTCTTTCTGCCCTCAAGACAGAGGCCCTGCAGGAATGGCCAGCCTGCTGGAGCTCCACCAATATGGACCTCCATGGCCATCCCAGCCATTTGGCCAGAGAATTCACAGGGTCGCTCCTACCTCCCTCCGTTTTTCCCTCCTGGAACCTGGTGCTTTCATTGTCTCCCGCTTCACATCCAGACAGTCTGCAAAAGACAGAAGAGCCCCATTTTCTCTGCTCACCAGTTCTGGGAGGCAGAGGGCAGGATGAAAGCCAGGAGCCAGCACCAGAGAGGGTTGGTCCTACCAGAGCTTGCTTGGGAAGGAACCCCCCCCCCCCCGCTGCCACTTCTCAATTGCTTGCAAGGCCCTTGCTTCACTGGCAAGTACCTGAAAAGGAAAAGGTGCCATGAACCCTTGACCAGTGATAGAGCGATGGGATGGCACACCCCCACCTTGTGTTACCATCTATCTCTTCTCTTGCTCCTGCTCCTGCAATGTGTAAAGCACTTCACTTGTCCTGCTCCTGTCGCTGCCCCTACCGCACCCCCCCCCAATAGAAGAGGCAGCAGGATGACTTACAGGCGGCAAGGATGGGGAGAAAGGGGAGGAGGCACATCCCAGACGCTCCCGTGATGACAGCCATGAGGCTCACAGGCCTGACGCATCTCTCCTCTGTCATTTTTCAAGAGACAGACAAAAGTTTTCCATCCTTGGTCAAACCTGAAGCCTCAAAGCTCCTAGAGAAGTTTTACGGCTTGTTCTGTTCACAGGGGCACTAATATGGGAGATGAACATATTGGTGCCCCACAGGCAGGGAAGCCTGGGGCAAAGAGGAAGCAGGGAGGGAAGGCCAAAGCCAATACATTTTTGGCATGTTATGGACATATTCCCAGCCCTGTTATACAAATTTCATGCTGTGAATGGGGGTCTCCTCTGCACCTTTATTTATTTGTTTCTTTGTTTATTACTTTGCAAACAATGGTACTAATCCAATAACTCAATCTGCAAATGTGGAGCCAGTAGGGAGTTAGATATGCATGGTGTATATTACTGTATCACATATGTATTTTGCAACACTAGAGGACAGCTTTTGTTGAAGGTGATCATGTACAAAATCCATGATTACTAACTGTCCAGTTGAAATCAGCACAGGTAGGAGAGGAAAGAGGGCTTTGTTGAATCCAGAAGAGGCCAGAAGACAGGAAAAGGAGGGCTCTCTGTGGAAGATTCCTTCCAGCCACAGGCAGCACGAAGTATTCTTGGCTGTCAGGAAGAGCCCAGTTTTCCTGGGGATGGCTGAGCCATAATGGGGCGACAGAGACCCCCTTTTGCCTCCAGAGGGTCAATGTTGACCAACAGGGCACTAGATGCATCTGGCCTGGAACGAAGCCCCTTCTGAGCCCAGCTGTAACCCTTGGCAGGAAGCGAGGAATCCTCGTATCCCTGGGCCATCCCCATGGCCACCCAGCCTGGTCTTGTTCTTGCCCCCCACAGGAGCCACCTCGGGGGTGGGGGGATCCCTAGGCAGCAAAAGGGGTCTCGTCTCACCTTGCACTTTGAAGATGTGCTTCATGAGGAGACTCAAGACCACAATGACTAAGATCACCCCTCCAGGGGCAGTGAGGTCCAGCATGCGCTGTGCTGCAATGGGAGTTGTGTGGGGGGAGGGGTTAGGGAGCAGGAGAGAAAGAGTAGGACGCTGGTGGGGAGGATCAAGAAGCAGCCCCACCCCTGGACCACCTCCTCCTGCAGAATAGCGAGGGGGGTTCAGGCAGCCCTGTCCTTGAGAGTGAGGGGCTCTTCCCATCCTTCTGAGGCCCCTCTTTGTACAGGGACCCAACCCACTCTCAGCAGGGGGACCTTTTGGCCCAGATCCATGTTGACCTGCCAAAGGCCAAGCTTCAGCCCCACCCCCCACCCCAACCTGAGACCTGGATGGAATCTTTCAGCCCCCTGCCCAGGCTGGATGGACAGGAAGCAGCTTTGCTCCAGAGCTTTGCTGAAGAAGACCAAGCCAGTCCCAAGCAGGCAAGGCCAAGGCAGCCCCTGCCCCTGCCCCTCCCCTTGCCACACTAGGCAGACTCAGGAAAGTCTCAGAAAAGACTTCTGCGGCCCCTATACCCCCCCCCCCACTGACCTGTTCGGTCTGTGACCTGGTGAAGGACCTCCAGCTGGAACACGATGGTCACCACAGTCAAGAGGGTGACTGCCATGACATGGACCAGGAGGAGGATGGGCGCAATGAGGACGGCAGGGAAGCCTGTGGTGGCAGAGAGGAAGCAGGGAAGGGAGGCCAACGCCAGTCATGGCTGCCGATGCTTCTGCCTCGACCCACAAAAAATAGATTGAGCTATTGATCACATTAAAACAAATGGGCAAAACCGGTTCCTGGAACAGGAAGCACCATTTCTAGAGTGGTCCATGTGTGCTTCTCCAAAGACCTCATCTGGTAAGCAGGTGAACACCCAACCCAGCCGGGGCAAGACCCACAAAGAGAGTAAGCACACCACTGGCACTTGCAGGAAAATAAGGAGCGGCAGGTGCAGAAGGGCCTGTGGCTTTTGGAGGGGGAAGGGCATGGCTGTGCCTGTTTTGAGTGACACCTGAGGAACGAGGAATCCTGTGTTGAGATGCTCCTTGAGGAAGACAGCTCCTAGTCCACTCAAGAGCAACTTATTTCTGGTCTGACTTCTGGATGCTAAACTGCCACCCCACCGGAGAGCCTGGAACCCCGCTTGCCTGGAGCACAGGCTGTGTACAACCTGATCAGAAGCATTGGTCCAAACATGGGTGGAGTGAGATGTGTCCACAGCATCACCACCCAGGTGGGTTTCCTCCATCCCCCTCCCTCCCTCCGGCTGCCTTTGCATTTCACCCATCACTGCTGATCACCTCTCACCTTGGCTGTAGCTCCAGAGGGCCAGAGCTGCCAGCGCCATGGCACAAGCTAAGCCTGCCAGCCCGTTGGCATAAATGCCGAGCCATAGCCATGCCTTCCCTCCTAGCATGAGATGGGGGAGGGGGGAAAAGAAACATGTCAGCGTGTGTGTAGGGGGGGTGCGGGGTGGATGAGGGACAACCGAGGGCTCAGCCCCAAGGGGAGGGCAGCTGGACTCAATCCCCAGGAGACCATACTCACGGATCCTGAGTTTTTGTGGGTGGCAGAACGGCATTGTTATCCCACATCCACTGAAAGCAGCAAAGATCAGTCCGGCGGCAGAAATCTGAAAGGATGCCTCCAGCTCCCCTGGGAGACCTAGAGGGGAAAGGGCAGGAGAGGCCTGGGGCAGAAGGCAAGACCTCCCTTGGAGTCACCTTTGCCACAGCCGTCTTTCACAGGCAAGCCCGTTGCCTAAAGCAGAGTGTGCTTGACTTGGGGGGTGGGGGGGAGGAGACCTCCCAGAAGCAAAGCAGGGCTTGCTCCAGCCAAGAAGGGGGTGAAACACCTCAGGGCACCACCAGCCTTCAGGAGGATTCCGGCCGACTGGTGGCCACTGCAAAGCTAGTCGTCCCCTTCCTTGGGAGACAGAGCCCAGCTTTGATCAGCCATGTTGGAAAGGACAGAAGGCTGGCTAAGACCAGCAGTAGAAGGAGGTTGCAGGGGAAGCAGAACTCACCTCCTGGCACTAAGGCCTGGCCACGAGCACTGCTTGGGAAGGATGCTCCCACCACCACCACCACTACCACCACCACCACCCCATTCACCGCTAACTACAGCTCCCAGAGTTTCCCAGCTGGCCTGGTGTGCAGGCAGGGGAATTTGGGGAGCTGTCTCTCCCTCCCTCCCTCCCTCCCTCCCTCCACCCACCCCCGCAGCCCAGGATTTCTCCTCAAATGTTCCCATTATGCTGAAGCCCAAAGATGCAGCTTGGCTGGTGTGGGGAAACCTGAGCTTGCCCTGCCTAAGGAGACAGGAGCACAGGCTGTGCCAAAAGCCGCCCCCCTGCCCTCCCCCACAAGCAGAGGGGAAAGGCACTGGGGAGGCCCAGCAGGGGGCGCCCTAAGCCCAGGCTCTTCCTGGCCAACCTGCCAGAAATGCCAGGCAGGAGAGCAGCAGCAGCAGGAGGAGACCTCCTCCTGGGGGCTTTCTTGGAAGAGCAACATTTTCAGGTAATGCAAAATAACCCATAGAGTCCCACGAGGCCCCAACATTTCTTGTGGCAGAGATTTTTCTAGTGGGACAGCCGTTTGCTTTTCTGCTGCTAGGAAGGGGGGCAACCACTGGACAGCCCCCAAGGGAAGCGAGGGCCATGGAGATGCCCCCCATCCTCCAGGATTAAGCAGTCCCCCTGAATCAGAGGCCAGTGCCTTGATGTGTGGGTGGTGTATGGACCTCCAGTGCCCCAGACTGGAGAGGGACTCCCCCACCCCACCCTCTCACAAGCCTTCCTTGCCTGGGAATCAGCGTTAGCCTTGCCCTTGGCTGAGGGCACAGCTGGTTAGAGACCCCACCCTCCCCAGAATTTTCCTCCCTCTCTCTCCAATCTGCTGAACCCCCAGGCTGCACCCCCTCCCAGCCCCTCACCCTCTGCTCAGTCAAGCCCCCTCCCAAAGACAGACTGCAGCTGCTTACTGGAAACATCCAGCAGTGGGGCAGAGTAGTTGGCTTGGGGGCTGTCTTGCTGCTCTGGCCTGGCCCTTGGGCACCTGGAGGTGTTCTCCTCCGCTGGGGAGCCCCGTGGGATGGACACAGCGGAGCCTGGTCTATTTCCAGATGCTGGCAGCAAGAGAGGAGGGCCTGCTCTGAGGGTGGGCCCATCCCCCTCTGCGGCTCCCACGGCCCACTGAGGGGTCGTCGTCATCATCATCATCATCATCATCAGCAGCAGCAGCAGCAGCGGCAGCGACAGCACTGTCATGGCAAGAAGAAGCACAGGCATCAAAAAGGCAAGTCACCCCCTGCCTGTCCTGGGCAACACCGAGGCCCAAAGTCCTGGAGCCTTGCCTTCCAGGGACCCAGGGACCTGAGCTGCTGATGGCATGGCCCTCTTTCCCAAACCCTTCACGCTTGGGGGAGGTGGGGCTGCTGACGGTGCCCCTTAAGCCCTAGTGCAGGTTCTTGCCAGCTGTGGGGGTGCCCACTGGGTCGGGAAGAGCCAAGGGCAGGGGCCCCACCCATGGGGGCCCCACATGGACCACTAGCTCTCTTCCTGATAGCTCCTCTGCATGGTCAGCATAGACCTCCCTCCTCCCACTGGTGAGAAGGAGACCTGGAGCCAGAGAACCGACCCTGGCGTGCGCGCCACTCGGCCCCCTCCTGGAGGCTCTGGTAGGAGCAGCTCTGAAAAGGTATTCTTTCCCCCATCATCCTCTGTGTCTGACAGGATGGCCAGGATGCTGCTGGTCGCAGGCCAGGTTAAGAGGAAATCACACAAGTGGTAGGTGTCACCTGGCCGGCTCTTTGCTGCCTGTGCCTGCATCTCCTGAATTAGACTATATTGGGCCCAAGAGGGTGACAGAGGCCTGACAAAATGTGGAGGCTGTTTGCGTGATTGCCCCACCCATCTGATATTTCATGACAAGGTTTGCACCAGCCCTTCTTTAGGAGGAGGAGGGACATTGATCGGGGTGGTTGGTCTGGCTCCCCAAGCCCTCCTTCAAGGAAGCCTTGGAAACAACAGTATTCCAAATATTTACATTTGCTTGGCCAGCCTCCTGATCAGCAGCTGCTCCCTCCTGTCCGCTTGCCCCACCCCCAGCACCCCCACCATCCTGCCTCTCCATTCCCAACCCGTTGAAAAGCTGGCATTTTCAGCTGCACACAGACACAAATGGAAATGTACACAGTACAGAGTCCAGGCCTCTGGGAAGGCTCAGCTGACAGACCTTCAAGAGGGGAAGACGGGTTACCTGGAGCCAAGAGGGTGCATCCTGCCCTCCACTCCCTGGAGGGGAAGCATGCCAGCATCTGTTGGGGGGAGGGGGGGAGAAAGCAACCGAAGTGAGGAGAGGGCGGTGACGGTGGCCTCAAGGTGTAGGGGCCAAGCAGGAGGCACCTGGCCCGGCCCAAGAGGCTCCGGCGCCAAGAAGCAATGAGTTCCTCTGCTCTCTGAGACACCGGATGCCCACCCGCCACCACACCATCCCTTGCGTCTTACACACAGACACACATGCTACAGCCTTTGCTGGGCTGGCGCCTTAGACAGAGTGAGGGCAGCACAGTGGCATCTTTGCCCTTCAACTCCTTCTCCCCCACCACCCAAAAATGGTTTTGAGCCACCCAAAAGTATTCTCTTTCAGCCTTTTCTTCACCCGCTGCCTTCTCTCTGTCATTCTGCACTGCTTCTGCTCTCCAGGGAGGTTGCCGGCTTGGCTGGTCTTTGTGTCCCAGGGGCTTGGAAGATGTGCCCACAGCTTGGGAGGGCAGCTTGGACCGACCTGGCTGAAACACTTGGCCCAAGCCAGAGGAGTGCCCTGCCTCTAGAGGGGCCAGTAAGTGGCCAAAGTGGGTCTTCTGCCCCATGCAAATACTGACCTTTTGGGGGGTGCAGCGCTTCGTGATCCCACCTCTCAGGAGCAGGTGAGGTCTAGGGAAGAAGGGCAGGAGAAGTGGCACCTAGCCCCCAATGGTTTCCTTCTGGCTCTGGAGAAGCATCCACCAGGAGAGGCCGGCAGTGGCAGGACGTCAGGTAGCTTGGGGGGGGGAGAGGCCACAGGGAGGGCCCCCTTCTGCTCCACTGCCACTGCTCCCCAACCCCACCCCACCCCACCCTGTGGGCCACAGGGCTCTTCCTTCCAGGTGTTGGGCAGGCACCAGGTGTGGCTGCATGTCGGGGATGCCCCACAAGGGGAACAGAAATTCAGCACAGGATTCAGATCCTTCCCCACAACCCAAGAAAGCCACTCACCTGGTGAGAAGAGAGAAATGCCCTGGAGAAAGGCGTCTTTTGTGTGTTGGGTGGTTCTTGAGGACAACCACAGGACCTGCAGCTGAGCCTTCCCCCTCCACTGACCTCCTCTTGTGAAGGCAGGCCGTGGCTGCCCTGCTCAATCTGCCAGACCCCCCCTTCCCTCTGGGGGAGGGGGAGGGATTGATTCACTTCTCCCTTTCTGCAAGGTTCCTCCTCACTGAGCTTTTTCATTTCCTATCTGTCCACCAGGAAAAGAAAAACTGATAGGTTAAATGTGCATCAACGCACACTGTGGTGGGTGGGTGGGGCTGGTTTACACAACACGCTCCTTCCCAGCTTCCTATGAGCTTTCTCAAGTGAAATTTTCCAGGCTAAAAGGCCACTTTAATGCTACTTAAGAAAGCTATCAGAAACATTATCCTCTTTTCATGGGCGCCAGTCTGGCCTCCTGTATGATTTTGGCTTTTCCCTGAACTAGGGGGTTTTTCTCAGGCCCAAGCCATGCAATGTTTGTTGTTCATATTTCATGGCACTCGCCTCAGCATCAGATGCTGGGGGTTAGCCTTGCTGTGCAGGGCATGTGGAGATATGGTCAAGATTTCTCTTTGGGGCCATGCAGTGTCATGCAGGAACTCTTGAGGCTGCATTTCCACAATGCTCTCAGTTCAGTAATGAGATTTTTAGCATTTTACGTTTTTAAACCTTTTAAGGAGATTTTAAGCATTTTAGGTCATTTAAAGCAGAATGGTGTTAATCTGGTTGCTTGTCTGTTTGTTTTTGGTTTGTGTAGTACTGGAACAGCACATAATTTCATTGTACATATTGTGCATATGTGCAATGACAATACATTTCTATTCATTATTCAAAATAACTGACTTAGTTTCCCCCAACTACGCACCCACCCTTTTGTCCCACATATGGTCTCCATCTAAAAGTCATCTCAGCCATCAGCTCTCAAACTCATCCTGAGAATGATGAAAGGGAAGTGGGGCGCTTGATGAGACAAAGAGAGAAAGGGTTGGGAGATGCTTCCACTGGAGGAAACTACCCCTGGAACTGTCTCTGAGGATGTGAAGTAGGCGCCCGCATGATGGTCACTGCTCCTCCAGAGCACCGGCTTTAGAGTAGACGACCACGAACAAGGAGGAGATGTTTGAGATGGGCTCTGATTAGAGGAGCTCAGAACATCTTGGATGAGGAAAGTGACCACTGGAGAACTGCTCAGCAAAAGGAAGGGAAGCTAAGATCACCTTTGAAAAACAGCAGTGCAGAAATAATCTGGAGTCACATGTCCTGCTTTGAAGGCTCGAGTAAGGAGTTCCTTTTCTCAGCTGCCGGGAAAAGGGTTCAATACATTCTGAAATCAACAAAGTAAAAGCTTTTACTCCAAAGAAAACAGCCAGAACAGAACAAGAACAGAAAATCTTGCAGTGCTTTTAAATGGGCCAGATTTTCTTTTGGTGGGTCCTGGAAGATGAGTCATGGCAACTGGACTTCTTTTCTTGAGAGATCAAAACGTTTCACTACTCCTCCAAGCAATTTAGTCGGTCTGAGGAACGTTAGTGGCAAGTCCTCCATTTTATAGTTTGCCTTGATTTCAGTTCACCCTGGTCTGAATAGGCTCCTATGTTGGACAATGGCCTAAGGTTCGTGAAAGTTTTAGTGGGCTGCATTCTCAAGACACGCACCGCTAGGGGAAGCCCCAGCTTTCTTGGCTGCCTCCCCTGACTCCACCCAGCTGCTTGGAAGGGAGAGGATGGGACGTTTTCTCACTAGGTGGCGCTACCTCTCTGCTTGTAGTCATAGTAGTAGAGAATCCAAGCCCAAGGAAGAGGCTGGCTCTCCTCACCTCAGCTCTGGGCCCACTGGAGTGGGGGGTGGCTGGAGGGAGATCTGGAGCCACACACTGCCTTTCCTCTTCAGATCTAGAAGAGCAAAGGTGTCTCTCTCTTGGGAGAAGCCAGCTTGCGGAAGAGCCCATGGCAAAGACAGGCCCTGCCACCTGCTCTGTCCCTGGGATTTTGCCGGGCCTTTTTGGAGGAGGGAATCTGGTACAGAGGAGGACCTTGGGCCCGTAGAACAGTGGTCCCCAACCCCCGGGCCGTGGACCGGTGCCAGTCCGTGAATCAATCGGCACCGGGCCGCCCGGAAGCCGCCTCGCCCCCTTGTTTTGCCCGCCCCGTCCCGGCCGGCTGCCCGCCGGCGCTTGGCTCGTCCCGTCCCCCCGGCTGGTCCCCTCCGCGGCGCCTCCTCCTCCTCCTCCTCCTCTTCTTCTCTCCCGTGGGCAGCCAATGGAAGAAGGCTGGAGGAGCGCAGGAGGAGCCACCGCCACCACCTTTGCCTTTGCCTCCCTCCTCCGCCCGCGGCGGCGGCGCATCCTCCTCCTCCTCCTCCTCCTCCTGCTCTTCGTCCGCCCTCCTCCTCGCCCTCCAGCAGCAGCAGCAGCAGCAGCAGCAGCAGCAGCAGTTACGGCGGTGGTGGCAGCGGATCAGGCGCGAAGGCGCCCGGGTGGTCTCTGCACGCTGGGGAGCCTTGCGTCCCGGAGGACGGGGGGGGGGGGGGGGGGCTGCCTCTCAATCTCTCTTTTTTCTCTGTGTGTTTGCACCGGCTCCCTTCCCGAGCCGGTGGACGAGGGGGGGGGGGAGCGGCCGGCCGGAAAGCACCCGGCAATCGCCGACGCCGCGCCGGGGACGGCGAGCAACGAGAGGTGACGGTGGGAGGCGGCTGGAGGGAGACTCCGGACAGGGCGGGCAAAAGGCGCGCAGCGGCGGCGGTGGCGGCGGGGGGGAGAAGGCTTTCCCTGTCGCCAGTCTTTGGGTTGGGAAGAAAGGAGAGAGAGAGAGAGAGAGAGAGAGAGGCCGGGGGGGTCGTTGCGTTCTTCTCCGAAGCGCTGTCGCCCCCCCTCACCCGAAAGCGGCCGAGTGATGGGACTGGTGGGCTCGGAGGGAAGGCAGGAAGGACACCTCCCCCCGGCGCCCCTCCCCCGCTCTCTCTTCCCCGAGGGCGCTGGACTGCACGTGGAAGGGGTGAGGGCACGCTGGAGCCGGCCTTCCTTTTCCCTCCTCCCTTCCCTTCCCCCTGCCTGCCTGCCTTTCCTGCCTGCCTTCCCTCCCGTCTGATGCTTGCCGCCTGGGGCCCCGGGGGCGGGCGCTTCTTCCCTAAAGCTCCTCTGGGGATGCCTTTGGACCCGGGCAGCGGCAGGGCCAGAAGGAAGGAGGAAGCGCCGGCGCCGCCGCCGCCCGCCCGCCCGCTCCTCCTCCTCCTCCTCCTCCTGCTCTCAGGCTGCCGGCTTCGGCTCCAGTTCTCCCCTTCCAGCAGTGTTCCCCAACCCCCGGTGCCCGCCCGACCCCCTTTCCCCCCCCACTACCACCACCACCCTCATCTTCCCCCTTGGCTCTCTCTCTCTCTCTATCACACCCCCCCGTGGGTGCACCCGCCCGCCCGCTTGCTTAAGGCCACCCTCCCTCCCTCTCCCTTCCTCCCTCCCCACCCCCACCCCCACCCCGCCTGGTCTCCTCTGCCCCCCTGTCCCCTCCACCCTGCCCTGCCACCCTCCCCCCC
>JAHTLZ010002721.1:0-10095 GCA_023846285.1 Phrynocephalus versicolor
TGAATCTTATTGCTGAGAAAGCTTTTTCCTTTAAAGCTTGCTAAAAAATGTCCTGTTTGCAGGAATTGTATAAAAGAATACATAAAGGATTTATATATGTGTGCTTATTAATCTAAATATATATAATGTGTGTGGCTTATACTCTTGCAAAGCATAGCTTGGAGTATATATATATATAAAAAAATTGCTATGAAGCCCGTCTATATGCAAAGCACAGTTTAAAATATATATTGATGAGGCTTGTCAATATGCCTAGGGATTATTGATACAGATACATGGCTGAATCGTCCCCTTCACTCCCCCCTGAACGAGTTATTGGGAATTTACGGCAGTAAATTACCCAAAGGTTGTTGTTCTCGACTTCTGTCATAGTCTTGCAACAGCGCGAGCATTTCTGGTGCAGCGCGCTTTGTCACCATGCGAAGGATAGAAGTTTGAAGGAACTTAATCAAGCAAGGGGCGAGTAAACATATCAAAAGCAGAATACATATTGGGGCAACTATCATACCAATGATGGCTTTAAACCAACCTCCTGGGAGGAGGTCTTGTAACCAGCCTAATTGTAACCCTTTCCATTCCTGTGCAGGGTTAACTGTGAGTTGTTTGATTTCTGTGGTAAGTTGGTTTATGACGTCACCAACCGGGTCAATCTCGAGACAGCAGTTCGTCATATTCCACTTACCACACACGCCGTTTTCCGCTGCTAACAGATAGTCGAGAGCAAGCCTATTTTGATAGACTGCTGTCCGCAATTTGTCAGTGGCTACGGCTAACGCGGTCAGCGCTGAAGAGATGCGCTGCCCCGCCAAATCCAAAACTGCTTGTAATCGGATAATCTGATTAAGCATGTAAATAGGGGTTCTGTATCCCCAGCTCCCATCTGCGGCCCAAGTGGCAGGGCCGTAAACACAAATGATGCGTTCCGAATCCCATGTGTCCCCATGGTATTGATCCGGATGCTTACAGTCAAAACCTTCAAAAGGTGTTCCCTTCCGCTTCGAGTTTCCCCGCTTCTCTCTGGACAAGGGGCCATACACGGGAGCGGCAAGGGATTGTTGTGGTGCTGTAGGAATTAGGAAAAATGAGGGTTTTATGAACCCTAGGACACAGGAGCCAGACCAGCTGGCTGGCAGCATTTCATAAGCAAAGCTACCACATATCCAGTACAAATTTATGGGTGCTTCCCAAGGCACTGGAAGGCCTGAATAAATGTAGGACATGAGTGCACCAGTTAATTTTGCAGGTGGCGGCATACCTGAGGGTGACTTCCAGGCACCTTTTTCCCAAGTCCCTAGGCAAGCCAAGGAACCTACAGGGATGGTGCCTTCCTGTGAGAAGCACACTTGACCTACCAACTCAGTGGAAATAGTCCACACCAACTTTTGGGGATAATCCCTTGTGGTGAAATTTCCCATCCGGGACAAATTATTGAACAGCTCTGGATTGATTTCCATAGCTTCCCAAGGCCAAGCTTGGCCCATATTGGTGCCGCCACAAACATAACAATCTGAGACTCCCAATTCTGTGGCTATAGATTGTGCCAATCCAACAAAAGAATTTTTTGCAATGTCTGGGATTTCAAGGGAATCATCCTGCAACCTATCTAAGGCGCTACCACCTTCAGTCCAGGTGTGATTCCTCCTTTTCCCTTCTCGCAGAGTAGTGCGAGTAACCGTAATGTACCCCTTTGGGTTAAATCCTGCAGCATCTATGCCAAACCCGTAGACTTCAATGGTAGGATGTGTTCTATTGAGGCCCAGAATCACAGTGTTGTCGTTACCCCTGCGGAAAAATGTTATGTGTTCACAGGGTTTAAAGGGTCGAAGCTGACTCCGTCCCGTGTATTCACATACACATGTCCAGCTTTGGCAAGCTGCACTTGCTTCGCAGGGTCTCCACTTTTCAGGATTCCCAAATTTCCATCCTCTATGGGGTTGGCATATATATTTGGCTTTTGCATTATAGTAATCATCTGAAGTATGACACCAGGGTCCTAGACCAAAGACAGTCACTGTGCAAGCTCTAAATACAAGTTGAACTTGCTCAGTGCTTTGCTTCAAAACTATCATAGAATTTAAGTAAAGAAGGCGTCCCCCACCGTCTGGATTTCTCCTTAGGGGAACTGTAGTTTTTGCCATGCCTGCCCAAACAGAAAAATTATAACGAATTGGGACTTCAGGCCTATAGCAGTGAGAGGTGCCTGAAGTATCATTGCAAAGGTGATACACCATGCCTTTACTTTGACAAATGGTCCCAGCATGTTCACACTCTGGGGGCTGCTGGGTACTGAAAATCAGAGTGCTTGTCACTTTGCCATCTTTCATGGTGTTCACTATGCAAGGGGCACATGTTCTCACCTGAGGCTGGACTGGTGCTGTAAGGCAAATGGGTATTATAAGTAAAACAGCTAGGGTCCCTTCTACTCTAGGGAATCCCCACAGTCTGCATTTCCAGTGGCAAAGTATGATTAACATACAAATTATGAAGGCAAAAGGTGCCACGATCCATACCCAAATGGGTGCTTCAACAAACATTTTTAGAATAAACACCAACAGTCTATAAAAGCAGAAATCAAAAATCAATAATTAGTGTCTCTCTGCAAGGCTGCAAAGGCTTCAGAATATTCTCTTGCCAATTGACGAACCAATCGTCGAGACCAGGTAACAGGGTGATAGGAATCAGCTCTGTAGCCCACTGTGCGCAGATAAGCGCCGATCTGTCCTGGTGGGTGTCGGGGGCTGGTATGTGTGTGAGGCAAGACGAGCTCTTCTGGTTCGTCACTCAAGAAAAATATGTGCAAACACCCACAAGTGTACAGTCTCGCACACGTTGGCATCTGCCAGGGGCTTAAAACAGTGATGATGTCACCAGATTCAAAAACAGCTAGTTCTCTGTTCTGGCGAAAAGGGTATAAAGGGTGAAGTTGCTGGTCTGTCAGCCTCACTTCAAAGTAAAAGTCAGGTGCTGGCAAAGCCCCCTCTCCCCCCATAAAACAACAGAGAGAAAAAGAGAAAAGAGTCAGGAAGACAGGATTTTAATCTGTCAACCTGAGGTGCAAGGAGAATCAGCGGATGGCGTTGGGATTCTCCGAAGTGTCAGACGCAGAGTGCCCTCAGGATCAGGGTGTGACGACCACAGGGCAGGGTCGCTGGGTTGTCCACCTTCCTGGGTGAGGTCATCTAGGTCAATGCCATCTGGGTTGATGTCATCAGGGTTGATGTCATCTGGATTGATGTCATCGGGGTTGATGTCATCAGGGTTGATGTCATCAGGGTCATCTGCTGGCGGGACGGCACCGGTCTGGTCCCCCTCGGGTGCAGGGTCGTCTTCTGGTTGGACCTCCTCGTCTGCTGGCTCTGGAACTGCCAACTTAACGCGGGTATGATGAATCCAAGGGGTGATTTCGGCCACTTTCACTGCTGTGGGGGTCTGCAGAAGAATCACAAAGGGACCTCGCCACTTCGGACGTAGAGAAAGGTGCTGCCAATCTTTCACCCAAACCGAATCTCCCACTCGAAACTTGTGGACAGGTTCTTGCAACAGGATGGGAAGTTTCTCCAGAGTATATCTGTGTAGAGAAGAGAGACACTGGCCAAGCAACTGAAGATATCTAGCATGTGTCAAAGAAGCTACTCTCTCAGGACGAATCCCATATGAAATAGGAACAGGTCGTCCGTAGACAAGCTCAAAGGGGGAAATGCCAATGTGTTTCAAAGGGGTAGTTCTTGACCTGAACAAGGCAAGTGGAAGCATTTCCACCCAGCCTTTCCCTGTTTCCTGAACCAATTTAGACAAATGAGACTTCAAAGTTCTGTTCATTCTCTCGACCCGACCTGAACTTTGGGGTCGGTATGCAGTGTGAAGGTTCCACTTAATCTGTAGGGCTTCTGCTAACCCCTGTAGAACCTTGTGAACAAAGGCTGGCCCATTGTCCGAACCTATTGAATAGGGTATCCCATGGCGACAAAGGTGATCTCTCAAAAGCCATCTGATGACCTCACTAGCCTGCTCTGTCTTTGTTGGCGTTGCCTCAGCCCATCCCGTGAATGTGCAAACTGCCACCAACAAATAACGAAATTGTCCACACTGAGGCAATTCAGCAAAGTCTATCTGTAGATCTTGAAAGGGTTCTCTTCCATAGTGTTGGACTCCAGGCTGGGGCAGAGGTCCCACGCGTGGATTATTTTTCTGGCAAAGGACACATCGCCTGGATACATTGGCAGCAATTTGACGTAACCGGGCGATGTACAGATAGGGGCTGAGGTGATGAAAAGCCACGTCCGGTCCTTGGTGTGTGCCTTCATGATGGTTTTGTATAACCTTGCAAGCTAGACTTTCAGGCACCCACAATTGTCCATCTGGCATGACATACCAGCCTTCCTCATTTTGTGATAAGTCCTGTTCCCTAGCAAACTGCTCTTCTGTTCGGGAGTAGACTGGTGAACTGGGTGGCAAAATGTCCAGGGGAATTAAACTGAGTTCAAATAGCAGATCACTTTGTGCTGCTTGCTTGGCAATCCTATCTGCCAGCCTGTTTCCCCTAGCCTCAAGGCTGAGGCCAGCCGTGTGTCCCTTGCAATGTATCACGGACACTCTTCGGGGCTTCCAAACTGCATCAAGAAGCCTTAGCAAAATATCAGGGTGTGCTACGGAACTTCCTTCCGATGTGAGAAGTCCCCTCTCCTTCCACAATGCACCATGTGCATGTAGAGTCAAAAAGGCATATTTAGAGTCAGTAAAAATGTTGATGTCCCTTCCCTCTGATAGTTCAAGCGCCCTGGTTAGAGCAATCAATTCTGCTAGTTGGGCAGATGTCCCTGGGGGAAGCTGTTGTGCCTCAATCACAGTGTCATCTAACTCTACAATGGCATAGCCTGCTCTCCGTGTCCCCTCTATGATGGAACTGCTTCCATCAACGAACCAATTTTTCCAGGTGGGATTTGGGGTGTCTTTGAGATCAGGGCGAGATGAATAAATTTCATCCATGGTCTGAATGCAGTCGTGAGCTGCAGGCTGATTGCTAATTGGCAACAAAGTTGCTGGATTCAGACCTTCAGTAGTTTGGAAAGTCAGTCCTGCTCTGGAAAATAATTTCTGACATTTAATCATAGCGGCTTGGGAAAGATGGTATCCCCCTTTGGCGTCCAGCAATGGCAAGACGGCATGGCGGGTGATACAGTGAGTCGGCTGACCAAAAGTGAATTTATCCGCTTTTTTTAGAAGCGCTGCCAGAGCCACAACTCCTCTCATACAAAAGGGAAGCCCTTGTTCTGTTGGGGTTAATTTTTCAGACAGATATGCCACAGGCTGCTGCCAACTGCCTAATTTCTGACACAAAACTCCTTTCGCCACGCCTTCCTCCTCATCTGAAAACAGGTAAAATGGCTTAGATGGGTCTGGGAGACCCAGCGCTGGGGCCTCTACCAAAGCTCTTTTGATGGCCAGAAAGCTTTCTTGCTGTTCAGGTCCCCAAACAAAAGGATCCGTTTCGGGTCCTCGTGTGGACGAATGCAGTGGTTTAGCCATGAGGCTGAAATTTGGTATCCAAATTCTACAGAAACCCGCAGCTCCTAGAAAGCCACGGAGCTCCTTTCTTGTGGTTGGCGCCGGAATTTGTACTATAGATTGCTTCCGCTCTTCGCGGAGTTGGCGCTTCTGGCGGGAAATATCAAACCCTAAGTAACGTACAGTCTCTTGACAAATTTGGGCTTTCTTTTGAGAAACCCGGTACCCTGCATCTGCCAAATGATTGAGGAGATCTATGGTGAGCTGCTGGCAATCAGCTTTTGTCTCTGCTCCTGCCAGAATGTCATCTACATATTGTAAAATCACTTGCCCCTTCTTCTTAGGGAAGGAGGCCAAATCAGAAGCTAGGGCTACCCCAAACAATGTCGCTGAATTTTTGAATCCTTGGGCCAAACGAGTCCAACAGAATTGGCTCTTTGTCCCCGTGTGGGGGTCCTCCCACTGAAAGGCAAAAAGGTGTTGACTTTGGGGCGCTATGCGGCAACAAAAATAGGCATCTTTGAGGTCCAGGACAGTGAAAAATGCTACTTCTGGTGGCACTAAGCTCAGAAGCGTATAGGGGTTCGGTACTGAGGGAAAAATGGTCTCCACGGCCTGGTTCACCAGTCTGAGGTCCTGAACCGGGCGGTAGGACCCATCCTCCTTTTTCACAGGCAAAAGAGGAGTGTTCCATTCAGACTGGCATGGAACAAGAATGCCATATTTGATCAGTCTCTCTAAATGGACCCAAATACCCTCTGCCGCTGCTCTTCCAATGGGATACTGTGGGACAGAAACTGGGGTGGCCATGGGTTTCAATTGAACTACAAACGGTGGGATGTTCCGTGCCATCCCTGGAGGATTTCCCTCAGCCCAAACTTGTGGGTTCACGTGATCTAGAATTTCACGTGGAATCTGGCTTGGCTCCCCTTTCACTAGTAACAATCGCCATCTCTCCTTCAAGGGATATTCCACACACAGTTCGCCAGAGGGCTCAGTGGGGTTAGTTGTCAAATGAACTTCTCCCTCTGGAGTAAAAGTGATTTGGGCGCCTAATTTGAAAAGAAGATCGCGTCCCAAAAGGGGAAGGGGACAGTTTGGCATGTGCAGGAATTTGTGCTGGACAGTGTGGCCGTCCAGTTTGCACTCAATGGGCTTCATGAAGTAAGCCCGCTGTGCTTTTCCTGTGGCTCCCATTATATTAACTGAACGTGTCCGATCCAGGGAGTTGACGAGGTCTGGAATCACTGAATAGCTGGCTCCTGTATCTATCAAAAATTGGGTGGTGGTGCTCCCTGTCAATATGCTGACAGTAGGTTCGCGGGAGCCCGAACCTAGTCGCCTTCAATATTGATCTTCCTCCTCTTCTAAAGCCATCATGCCCTGATAAGGTGGTGTCCAGGCAGGTCCCTGTCCTCTCTGAGGTCAGGGAGCGTCTGGGACATCTGGGCTCCTTGCTGGAATGGGGGCTGTTGTGGGAACTGAACTTGCCCTGCTTGCTGAGCTGGGTTTTGCATCAGATTTTGCTGGTATGGGGCAGGCTGATTATATCGTGGGAGTCCCTGCATTGAATGCCTATAGCCGGGCTGGTGGCTGGGCGAATTTACGATGGGATATCTAGCCTGTGCTTGTGGCTGCCAGGATTGGCGGAATGCTCCCCTTTTGAAATTCCCCTGGTTTCGGTTTTCTGGGTTTCGATAACAGTCTTTGGCCCAATGCCCTACCTTGCCACATATTTTGCAAGTATCCCGTGTTAAGGGTCTCCTGCTAGGCTCAGGGGCAGGATTTAAAGCCATGATTTTCTTCACTGCAGGTTTACTTTTCTGGGAGCCCTGCTCTTCTTCCCTATTATTAAAAGTACTTTGCGCGGATTGCAGTAACCACGATAGGGACTGCCCCATGAAATTCTCTGTCTTTTGAATTTTACGGCGTATATCAGGAGCAGATTGGGCAATAAAAACAGTTTTAACAATATTCTCCATCCCTGTGTCTCCAGGATCAATTGGGGTGAATTTCCTGAATGCTAGGTATAAACGATCTAGAAATTCTCCTGGCGGTTCATCTGCCTTCTGAATGATGTCATTAACTTTTGACATATTAATCTTTTTCTGCCCCGCTGCTCTGACCCCTTGGAGGATTGCTGCCTGATATTTTTTCAAAGAGGCCATTCCCCCATCAGTATTATAGTCCCAATCAGGCACATTGGTGGGAATGGCTTCATCCACCTGACCTGGGTTATCTCCTTGGGCAGTGCGATACTTTCTAGCTGCCTCTATGATTTTCCTCGTCTGTTCCGCGGTGAAAAGTCCACGGAGCAGATGTTGAACATCCTCAAAAGTTGGGGTGTAAACACTAAACACACTATATATTGTGCTGAACACCTGATCCGGGTCATCGTCCAGACTAGGAAGAGTATTCTTCCAGTTTATGATGTCTGAACTTGTGAAAGGTATATGTTGCATAGTGGAAGTACGTGGGGTATTCTGACCTGGGGTGACGGGGTCATAAACTCGCCTGAGGGGCAGCACATTGGCATGAGCCCCTTCTGCCATGGCTAGGCAGTCAACTGCATCAAGTGCCCTTAAAAGGTGCCTCTGTCTCTTCTTCCAGTCCTTCTCCCCTGCTGCCTTCAAAAGGTGGTCTGAGACTTCAAATTTATCCTTATATTTGCTCAACAAATCCTCCACTCTTTCATGTTCCTCTTCTGTCCACTCCCTGTCCCCTCTCAATCTCCTGTAAAAGGCAGGCACATCTTCCCAGTCTATTTCATCTCCTTCACTCTCTCTGCTGGGGCTTCGCCTACCTGCGCCTCCTCTTCCTCTCTCCCTTTTCCTTTCTCTTGATTTCCCTTGCTCCCCTTCTTTTTCTCTCTCTTTGTCTCTCACCCTTCCTCCTGCTGCTGCCAAGTCTCTGCCTCTGGGTGAGTCAGGCTGCGACTCTGGCTTTGGGTCAACATCTGCTGGGCGCCCTGACGGGAGTGCTGGATTGCCCCCTGGGTTGGGAGGAGGGTTTGGTGCTGGTGCAGCTCTAGGGACATATGGGGGAGGCAGGGAATCATACTCTTCTTGTTCACAAGCTAAAACTGGTTTGTTCTTATTGAGGGCTAGAATCTTAGCTTGTGGTGGAAGGTTTCTGCATGCTTTTAACCAGGATGAGTTACGTTTTACATTTCCCCTCCACATTTCTATGTATGGGATATGCTCTGGGAAATCTTTGAGAATGATCAGCCAGAGCTGACGGATGAGCTGCTCATCAAAAGACCCATGGGCTGGCCAACCAGGATGAAGGATAGGCCATTCCACTCTACACAAAGTTAGCAGACGCCCTTTGTGCATAGTGATACCAAAATCGTAGTCCCTAGTGGCGGATTTCCAATTTGCCACCAGGCACATCAAGGGAGTGCTTGGTTTGCTATGTTCTGCTCCCATTTTATATGTTATATTTGTGCACCTATAGATTCTCCCACAAGATACAAACGGGATCGCACCTAGGCAATTAATTACACATCACACACACACACGCAACGTAGACGCGGCCCCAGCAGGTCGCCCTGGCAAGGAAATCGCGCGCCCTGCACACACTTCGCCAGGAGGTATGTCCTAGTGAATCACCTCGGCCCATACACCAGACAATCATTGATCCCGTTTGCGCACACACAAATCACCCGTACAATATTCCCCCAACCAACCTAGCTACGCCCCACTGCCTAGAAATAAAGCTTTTTAATCTTCACTAAAATCAAACGGAGATGGTGTCACCCCGTTGGTATTGTGAGGCAAAGATTGCCAGTCTCTGCCCCTTCTTAGACACCGGGAATGGCCACTTCCCTGTGGTTACCAAAAACAATTCAACTTAATTCCCACACATATATTTAAACATCAATAAATTCTCTGAGGAAGTCAGAGCAATGCTCTACTCCTATTTCTTCAAATACTTGGGGAGGTGAACCATTCAGGGTTACTGGGAAGAAGCTCCTTCCACCCCTATGGGGCCTCAGAGTTGCTCAACTCCTTGCCCCCCAGTTCCTGGGATGCCAGGGTCGTAAATCGTCCCTTCTCGTCTACCTTCCCTCCCCGGGGCCACTAGACATAAATCCTGTCCACCCCCAATACAACCGGTTGCCTTGTCTTACCAGATTCCTTGTGTGCTGCAGTCTTTCCCCCGTTCTGTAGCCGGCTCCAATTTTTCCTGCGGCGACGATGAATGGTTTGGCACTGAGATGAACGTTTTCCCCCTCACAAGTGGTGAGGTGTCGACTGGAAGCAATCCATCTCAGTACAGATCCATCAATGCCCTTACCAGGCACTGCAAAAGCTGTCCACAATTGCGGCTAGTCCCCGGCATCTCCACCAAAAATGAAAGGAATGGCTGATCAATAGCTGTCTGTAACAGCCATTAATGGGTCCTTTGCCAGCAAAAGAGACAGCTACTTGCAGTCGTAAAGAAAACAGCCTGGTTTTCAGGAAAGTGATTTAATGATTGCAATCAGGGAATCCGCACTCAACAGCAATTAAGTGAGGAGTCCGTAGAACAAAGAAAAACTTCAAGTCTTATAGTTTCACATTTCTGCTCATTTCCCCCTCCCAACTG
>JAHTLZ010002722.1:0-10868 GCA_023846285.1 Phrynocephalus versicolor
GGGGGGGGGGGTACAGATTTGGGGTCTTCTGTGCAACTCTGCTTCTCCTGAAAAGCTTTGTTTCCATTCTCCCGGCTACAACAGGACAACCTAAAAAGATTATTCTCACCATTTGTTTGTTTGTTTGTTCATCTGTTAATTTGTTTGCTTGTTCCTCTGTTTGTTTGTTCATTTGTTCATTCGTTTGTTCATTCATTCATTCGTTCGTTTGTTTGTTTGTTCGTTTGTTTGTTTGTTTGTTTGTTTGTTCGTTCATTCATTTGTTCATTCATTTTGAGACACTTACCGATGACGCAGAAAGGTTTCCGGGCAAACCGGAAGCGCCCCTGCCAGCCTCTGTAACGGCAACAACATCCCGCCGACCAGACCCGGACGATGTACTCCAGCCCGAAAACCACAATCATCACAAATTCCTGCAAGGAGAGGAGGAAGCAAGGGAAAGAGAGCAGAGAGAGAAAAATGTAGTCCAAGGGTTGGGGAAAGTGCACGGGTTTGGAAAAAGAGCCAACACAGAGCTTGAGCAGAAGGGGGGGGGGAATGCACTCCTCTCTCTTTTTACAGCATGAGGGATTTGTGGGAGGAGGGTGTTGGCGCATCTCCTGAAGCCGTTTTAGGTGGGCTGGGCAGAGAAAAGGGCTTCTTGATGGAACGTAGAATTAAATGACTACTGGGAACTATGCTATGAAATCTGGAGAGTGCTGCTGATTTGGGACGGATTCTCAGGCCTTCCAAATGAGTAGGTCCGTGGTTTAGGTCTGTGGCTGTGGAGCCAGAGGTTAGGAGTTCGAATTCTCCACAGGGCCTCCTTGAGAGGGGATGGACTGGATGATCCTTAAGGGTCCCTCCCAGCTCAGCAGGTCCGAAATTTAAGCAGCAGAAGCAAACAGCTTCGTCACCCGAGGAAGTCCCGAAAGCAAAACAAGGCCACCACGAGAGAACGAGAGAACTAGGTCCTCACCCAGTCGTTCGCCAATCGAGGGGCTTCCAGTAGCATCGGACAGCCGAGCCGACAATCCCACGGCCAGTATCACACCAAGAAAGGCTGTTCTTGGTCGGACATTCCAAGCAACTGGCATTTCAAGCCATGCGCAATGCAACCTTTTCCCCCCTGCCTCTTCCTCCCGTTTGGCAGGCTGTGACACTGTGCGTGGACCGGGCTCCCTCCACAAGCCCCCGTGGACCCCCTGCGCTGAAACGAGGACTCGGAGAGGGCAGGGGGCAGAGGGACAGGCTTTCTAAATATAAATGTCCTCATTGCAGGGTGGGGGGGGCGCGAGAAAGAATTGATTCCTCTCGAAGCAAAGGCTGGGACTGCAAAGGATATGATCTTTGGTAAGGAAGAGCAGCAAGGTGGATTGCGGAGCTGAGGCCAAAGTTAGCAGGCATTTTAAGAGGACTTCAAAAGAATCACACCCCACCCCAGAATTGTAGAACTTGCGAAGGTGCCCAAGGACCACTGAGTCAAAAGCATCCCTGGCTTTTCTTCTATGGACCAATTTATCAGGTATCTGAAGGCGGCTTTCTGAAGATGGCCTCTGAACCTTCCCTTCACCCTGCTAAGCTTGCCCACTCCAGACCTCCCTCGTAGGGCTCGGCTTCCAGACTCTCGGCCATCCTGGTTGATCTTGTCTCACCATGTTCTCTGACACAATGTCCTTCTGAAATGGTCCACGCAGAACAGTGTGGTTTAGGCATCTGGCTGTGGAGCCAGAGGTTGAGAGTTTGACTGGGAGAAGAGCCAGCCTGGGTGGCCTTGGGCCAGTTTCATTGCCCAGGAGGCTTTCTAGAAGATGGGAAGGGTGGTCTCTATCTGGAAACCCCTGAAGAGCATCACCGTAAGTCAGAAATGACTTGATGGCGATGATTAGGTTTACCCGCAGAGGCATGGGGACCAGACCTAGAATGTGCATCACGTCAAGTTGGCATTGTGTCTTCAGACCCAACTCCCGTGGTTTTTTGTTTGTTTGTTGTTGTTGTTTGATGGCGCTCTCTGTGGACTTCATTTTCTCCGTCCTGATGGGGCGCAGAATGCACGGTTCTCTCCTGCCTTGCTTCTGGGCTCATCTCAACGCCCCCCCCCGTTGCGACTCCGCCTGCCCCCTCCGAGCACGAGTCACTGAGGGCACGTTTTCTCGCGGTGTCAGCTGTGTCCTCCGTTGCTGCCTCCCCCTCTGCACCAACCCCCCCTCCTCTTTTTGCACAAACAAACCCCTGTTTTGCTTACGAGGGGGAAAGTCTCACGGACCTTCTTAATTTAGTCTCCATCTCAGTCGGGAGAAAGCCCGTGTCAGCAGTTTCTGACAGTTTGAGAGAAAAGTTGCCTTTTTTTCCAAAATATTCTTTCCCTTTGTTTTTCCTTCCAGGTTTGAGCTTCTTTCTCTCTCAGTTCTGCCCTTCGCCATTGTTCATTCCAATGAACTGAACGAAGCGCTTAGGAAAGTTCCATTTCTGGACTACTTATTCCACCAACTAGTGCAGCTGATGGCACCTGTAGTTCCAAACAATAGCTTTTCCACCCAGTACCCAGAACTACTGTGCAGTGCCATCTCCCTTGCACCCTCCTTGCCCCTGCTCAAAACCCACCTTTTCTGTAAAGCCCCTTATTCTTAAACTGTCTGGAGCCCCAGGAGCAGACAAAGCCCTTTTGTCTCTGCCTCTAAAACTCTCACCTTCCTCTGTGGTTTCCTTACTGCCTATTTTTAGATTGTAAGTCCCTTGGGGCAGGGACCTACATGTCAATTGTCTTTGCAAGGCTCCAGGAATGCAGATGGTATTAAAAGAAATAAGGAAGTAAAAAAAAAATAATTATCATTTGCAAGGAGGTTCTAATGGACCTTGTCATGCTTGAATCAAAGCCAGCAAATAGCCACACCAGATGATGCTAAATGCATCTCTAAGTGCTGAGCCATGGAAACTGGTACATCTACTGTGGGTTTTGCTCTGAGCTTTACAATGCCAAACACTGAGCCTTATCCCACCAGATAGGTTCAGTACCTTGGAGAGCGCCTTTAAATTTCAGTCTAAAATCCACACCGCTCATTTGCTACCTCTCCAGAACTGAATCAGCAGACTTCACTTTGAGCAGGGGCAGGTTTTGTTAGGAGTGTGGTAGGAGAGGAAAGAATTAAGCCATTGCTTCGCCATGTGTGACATTCTTGGTGAAAAACTGAGGGCACTGGTAGGTGTTGTTGTCGTTGGGGAGGGGGGAGTTTAAAGCATGGTTGAGAGAGGACTTAGCAATGCATGCAGCTGATCCCTAAGCTTCATAACCATCCGATGCCTTGTGACCATGGGTTCCCCAGCTCAAACTTGATGTATGATGCAATGAAGAACTTCCCTGTGTCCCTCCCTCCAGCCCAACATATCTGGTAAACACACGATGCTACAATTATCAGAAAAGACCATTTCTCTTACCATTCTAGGCATAATTTATAAACTCTGCTGTGTCTTCCTCAGCTAAGAAGATCTTGGCTCTTAAATTGGCCACAGTACCTTCTGGAGAGGAATTCATTTAAGACACCCAGGGCAGACCCACCTCTCCCTCAAGAAGGACCACCCTCCCAGAAGAGAAGGAGAATGGGCATCTTCGAGACTTCATGAGCCCTCACGTTTGTTTGTTTTTTATTCTTTGATTTTTTTTTGCCTCTTCTCCTCAAGGAACAGATGGGGGGGGAAAGAACATCAGGAGGAGAAAGAGAGGAAAGAGGAGAAAGAAGTGAAATATCAGGAAATACTTACTAACTGTTAGAGCAACACAACAACAAAGCCAATGGTCCTGGGAGATGGGGGAGTGCTTCAGTGCTGGAGGCGTTTAAGAGAAAACGGGACAACCTCCCACCAGGTAGCCTTAGACCTGAAGTCTTGTCTTGAGAAAAGAATTTGACTCAATGGCCTCATCGGCTCATTCCCACTTCATGATTTTATGATCTTAGGATTCTATGATTCTATGACCAATTGGGATATGGTTTCTGGGGGTTTCTGGGTCTGACAATGCCCTCCTCCTCCCTGGTTGAGGTACACACTTTTTTCTTTTTCTTTTTTGGTTCCCAGGAATGCCAATGCTTGGGGACCCATCCCAAGGCAACCAAAAAGGACAAAATCTCAATGATGCCCCTGTGGTCTACTCATGTCCATATCAAGGAGGAAGAGTACAGACCTCTTGAAACAGCAGAACCATCTTGAGAAGATTAAGACAGCTAGCCACAAAGGAGAAGGACCAGAACATACAGGAAAACGGAAGCACAGACATTAGATGAGAAAACAAAAGAATGAGACAGGTGAGGAGGGAGGTGGGAGAAACCCCCTTACCAGGATAAAGAGACACTGGTTGGCAAATTTTTGATGTTCTTGGATGGTTGAAAAGACAGACAGGACCAGACAGCTGAAGACCAGGAGAAATCTGGAACAACAAAAGGAGGGGGAATGTGTGTTAGCACCAGCTAGGAATCCAACATGATTTTGACAACTGATCGTGCCTCTTGAAATCTGAGCCAATGGCCTTGAAGGTCCTTTTCAGGAAGCCCTGGGCCTGTCCAAGCGGGAACGTTGGCCCACCAAGAAAAAAGATCAACCCTGAGTTTGGGAAGGTTATCATTTGGAACGAGGCTCCCCAGAATCATGAAAAACTGGTGGATTGTAGGATTTGTAGTCCCTCCCCCTCAAAATTAGACTTTCCTGATCCCTACCTAATTCCTAATCTGTTCATTCATTCATTCATTCATTCATTCATTCAGCTTCTAGAGTGCCCATCTGACTGAAGGTCACTCTGGGTCTGGTACAACAATAAAAATAAACTATATAATAGGCAACATCAAATCAATTGGATGGCTGACAGATGATAAATCCAATCTCAAAGTGGAGGATTTAATGCCAGTATAATTTAGAAGGCATTCCAAAACAAAAAAGAAAGAAAGAAAGAAAGAAAGAAAGAAAGAAAGAAAGAAAGAAAGAAAGAAAGAAAGAAAGAAAGAAAGAAAGAAAGAAAGAAAGAAAGAAAAGTTTTTAAGGATTTATTGAACATCTCCAATCAGAGTGCCAGGCAAATCTCGAAGGGCAGTTCATTCCAAAATGAAGGAGGGACAGCCAAGTCATTGGGGTCATTATTTTCTCCTTCTAGGCCTACCCTCAATTGTCAGCACCCTCAAGCGCCCAGCCTGAGATGCAAGGGTAGGGTCAGCAACCAATTTGGGGAAGAAACATTCTGTCAAGGTCTGAAATGATTTAGGGCTTCATAGGTCAAAGCCAGCAGCTTGACTCTGATCTAGAAATGGACGGGCTCAGGTTTTTCAAGACCAGGCAGTCTTGCTGTTTCTCCACCCAGGCCTCAGATATTCTGGAGGCTGATCTAAATTGGCCCGGAGAGAGAGCTGAAACCAAAGGAAACCCAAGGACCACATCACCACTCTTCGTCTGTACTGGAATCTCCCGCCACCCCTGCCACCCTACAATTAATCATCATAACCATCATGATTTATCTCCATGCAGGAGCCATACGAGCGCCTCTCTTGTGTCTCAATCAAAGAAGGGTTATTATGAGCATGGATTTCACGTCCATTTTCTGGGCACCAGTCATTTGTCACAGAACTCATTTGGCACCAAACCTCCAGTCCAGCCTCTAATGGACCTCGGCTCAAACGGCAGATGGCAGCCCTTGACGACAGGCGGCAGCACCAAGCATTCGACAAAGCTGGAGAGAAAACTCAGAAACCTCTTCTCCAGAGGTGTCTAATGCCTAAGAATTCTGTCTCAGTTCCTTTTTCTAGGAGACTTTGCCATTCATCAAGATCTAAGCCCCAACTGCATCGACATTCTGTTCCTCCCCCTGACCTCGGAATCCCTTACTAGAGATGGGCACGACCAGAAAAAATGATGTTTCGAGTTGTCGTTTGTCAGGATTTATTTATTTATTTATTTATTTATTAAGGCGCTTATATACCGCCCATCTTCCTGGGGGGGAACTCCAGGCGGTTTACAACAAATTAGACAAGACATCAAATATCAGTAACAGCAATAAATTAAACTGGTAAAATAAGCAACAAAACAGTAATACCAAAGGTGCAGATGGCGGGAATAAAATAAAATAATAATAATAAAAAAGGAATGTGTACAAGTCACCCGAACGCCTCCCGGAAGAGAAGGGTTTTCAATACCTTCCGGAAGGCAGGCAGGGACTCTGCTAGGCGCACTTCTTCTGGGAGATGATTCCACAAGATCGGGCCAGCCACAGAGAAGGCTCGGGAACGAGTGGAAGTTCTCCGAGCCTCCCTGGGCATGGCCACACGCAGCATGTGCGCCCGCGACAACCAAGTCGGAAGGGCCGAAGTTGACCGCTGGTCGATCCGCTCTGTCAGGTAGCCGGGTCCTAGGCCATGGAGGGTTTTGTAAACCAAAACCAGGACCTTGAATCTGATTCGGGCTGCAACGGGTAACCAATGCAGGCGGGCCAGAACTGGGGTGATGTGCTCAAATCGACGCACACCCGCCACCAGTCTGGCCGCCGCATTTTGGACCCGCTGCAGTCGCCAAATGAGAGTCAAGGGCAACCCCATGTAGAGTGCGTTGCAATAGTCCAGTCTCGAGATCACCAGTGCCTGAACCACTGTTCTGAGGGAGTCCCCATCCAGGTACGGACGAATCTGGGCGATTCGACGGAGATGGAAAAAGGCAGCCCTGGACACGGCGGACACCTGGGCCTCCATGGTGAGCGCTGGGTCCAGGACTACTCCCAGATTCCGGACAGAGTCCGATGGCCTGAGGGAAATGCCCTCCAAGGTGGGAAACGGGCCACCGTAGCTGGATGGGGAAGCCCCAAAGAACATAACCTCGGTCTTATCGGGGTTGAGTTTGAGCCTTTTAGCCCTGGTCCATTCCATGACTGCGCCCAGGCACCGATCGAGGGTCCGGACAGCCTCATCTGCAGCGGTAGAAAAGGAGACATAGAGCTGCGTGTCATCAGCGTACTGATGACAGCAGACTCCATGTCCCCTAATGACCTCAGCCAGCAGCCTGATGTAAATATTGAACAGCATGGGAGAGAGAGACGACCCCTGTGGAACCCCACAAGGGAGTGTCCAAGGGGCCGACAACTCGCCCCCATGCTGAACCTGCTGGGGACGGTCCCCGAGGAAGGACCGGAACCAACTGAGAACAGTGCCTCCGATCCCAACCCCGGAGAGCCAATCCAGCAGGATACCGTGGTCGACGGTATCAAAGGCCGCTGACAAATCCAGGAGGACCAGCAGGGAGGAATACCCCCTGTCAGCCCTCCGGAGGAGGTCATCTTGCAGAGCGACCAAGATTGTCTCGGTCCCCCGACTGGGCCTGAACCCAGACTGGAATGGATTCAGGATGTGCTCGCCCTCCAGATATGATTGAAGCCGGACCGCGGCCACCCTCTCGATCACCTTGCCCATAAAGGGAACATTAGCGATCGAGCGGTAGTTGGTTAAATTGCCCGATGCTAGGTTGGGTTTCTTCAGAATGGGCTTTACCACAGTCTCCTTCAGGTGAGAGGGAAAAATCCCTTCCCTGAAGGAGGTTGTGGCGATGATGGACGCCCATTCGGACATGTTCCCGCCAACGGCTTTCATAAGCCATGATGGGCAAGGGTCGAAGGGGTGGATGCGGGCCGGCAGTGGGCAATAGCCCTGGAGGCCTCAAGTGAGGTAACAGGCCCAAACTCATCCATGCGGGAAGATCAAGGGGGTGCAGCCGCCGGGAATGCTGAGAGCGGGCTATTGCAACCAGGTTCAAAACCGGTACGGATGGCCTCAATTTTTGATCGAAAAAAAGGCTGCAAAATGCTAACTACTGAAATCAGTAGGAGGAGGCCTAGACAGTCCAGGATTAGTGAGGTCGCGAACCACACGGAACAATTCCGCTTGACGGTTCGAGGCCTCACTAATTCTCAGGGTGTTATAAGATCTTCTAGCCACCCTGATTGCATGAACATAGCGCCTGGACTGTGCGATGACTGCAGCCTTCTTAGTTGCCGACCGGTTCTTCCTCCAGCTGCGTTCCAGCCTCTTCCCTTCTTGCTTCATCGCTCGAAGCTCTTCCGTGAACCACGGCGAGGAACGAGCTCTGCAGCAGATGAGGCGCCTAGGGGCGATCTGGTCGACAGCCCGAGATGTTTCATCAAACCATTGATCTACCATGGAGTCTACAAGATCATCAGCCAGTCCGCCAGGAGGGCCTCCGAGGACTTCCCGAAACCGATCAGGGTCAAGGAGTCTACAGGGGCGGGCCCAAACAGTCGGCCAGAGGTCCCCGCGGGGTGGGGCGGCGATTGATACAGAGAAAGACAGCAGGTGATGGTCTGGCCATGACACGGGGGTGGGAACAATGGGCTGGTCCGTTTCGGGTCGTTTCCATTTGTCGTGATAATTTTCAAAAATTTGTCATTCCGTTTGTCGTTTGGTTGTTTGGGGGTTGGGGTTGGGTTAGGGTTGTTGGGGTAAGTGGGCTCTGGGAGGCACCTCTCTGGGTGCCTCTGACGTCTGACCCACTAAGAAGGGAAGGGAAGCGTTTCGCGGAGCCGCCACGTATTTATTTTTTACATATGTTGGGGGGGGGGTAAGTGGCAGAGGCACCTCTCTCTCTGGGTGCCTCGGACTCACTAAGAAGGGAAGCATACTAGCGTACCGGCGTACAGATTAGGGAATGGGATAGTGAGTGGCCTCTGCGAGGCACCTCTCTGGGTGCCTCACTTTGACTCACTAAGAAGGGAAGTGTACTAGCATACTGATGTACAGGTTAGGGAATGGGATAGGGGTAGGGAAGTGGGCTCTGTGAGGCACCTCTCTGGGTACCTCACTTTGACCAACTAAGAAGGGAAGCGTACTGGCGTACAGATCTGGATTAGGGTTGGTGGGGTTAGGGTAAGGGCTAGGCTTAGGCTTAGGGTTAAGGTTAGGGTGGGTTATTGGGCTGCACCTCTGGGTGCCTCTGACCCACTAAGAAGGACAGCGTACTGGTGTATGGGTTAGGGTTCGGGTTCGGGTTCGGGTTCGGGTTCGGGTTAGTGGGCTTTTAATGCCCTCTCTGGCACACCCAGAAGTCTCAGTCAAAACCTGGCCATGCGATTGGTGGAATGGCTCCAAAAAATTGCATGGTCCCATCCCATGGCCAGCCCATCATTGCGCATGCGCTGGTGTAAAAAAATAAAAATAAAATAAAATAAAATCAATGGAGACGTTTTATTGCAAGAAAAACCCACTGCTGCTACTATAAAAATTCCGGCAGTTAAAATACCTAATTTTCACATGTTTCTGTGGTGCTTTGGTGGGTTTTTGGAGCATGATTTCAAAAGAAAAATTGTGGTCGCCATTTTGGATTCCCCCCCCCCCTGCATGGCAAATGGAGACAATGAGCATGCCCCCCCCAGCCTGGTACCAGCAGCCCAGGTCAGGAGAGGGAGGGAAGGCCGGGGACACCCCCCCCCCCAGAAACCACCCCTCTCTGGTAGGTGCCCTCACTGAGGTAGGCATAATTTTTTTTCTGTGCTGCGCCGCGATGCCATGAACGACAACGACAAATCAGACCCAATTTATCTTTATCGGGTCGGGTTCGAGCTGGAGCGGAGTAATTGTCGTTCTCGTTCCCTGTTACGTAACGAGAACGAAGAACGAGAACGGAAACGAGGATTTCGCCGATTCGTGCCCATGTCTATTCCTTACCCATTGGGGAAGTGTGGGGGTTGCATCTTTAAGAAATCTTCATTTTTCTATCATGCAAAGGCTTTTCAATGGCTTGTGTGAACATA
This sequence comes from Phrynocephalus versicolor, assembly GCA_023846285.1. Lineage (NCBI taxonomy): Eukaryota > Metazoa > Chordata > Lepidosauria > Squamata > Agamidae > Phrynocephalus > Phrynocephalus versicolor. The sequence continues at coordinate 9,764 of JAHTLZ010002722.1, forward strand.
TAGCTCTCAGCCATTCAAATGGGCCTCTTAGGTCTCCCTTCCACCATTCACGGAGCAGGCCGTCAAAAGCTGTGCATGGGAATAGAGAGTATGCTAATTAAATTTGCTGATGATACCAAATTGGGAGGGGTTGCTAATTCCCTAGAGGATCGGATGAAAATCCAAAAGGACCTTGACAGATTAGAATGCTGGGCCAAAGCTAATGGAATGGATTTCAACAGAGGGAAATGTAGGGTGCTACATCTAGGTAAAAAGAATGAATTGCACAGATATAGGATGGGGGACACTTGGCTAGAGAATAGTACCTGTGAAAGGGATTTGGGGGTCTTGGTGGACCACAAATTGAACATGAGTGAGCAGTGTGATGCGGTGGCCAGGAAAGCGAATGCGATTCTTGGTTGCATCAACAGAACCATCGTGTCTAGATCAAGGGAAGTGATAGTGCCACTCTATTCTGCTCTGGTCAGACCCCACCTGGAGTCCTGTATCCAGTTCTGTGCACCTCAGTTTAAAAAGGATGTTGACAACCTCGAGCGGGTGCAGAGGAGGGCGACCAGGATGGTTGAGGATCTGGAGGAAATGTCTTATAAGGAACGGCTTAGGGAACTGGGAATGTTTAGCCTTTCAAAAAGAAGGCCGAGGGGGGATATGATAGCTATGTTTAAATATTTGAAAGGATGTCATATTGAAGAGGGAACAGGTTTGTTTTCCATGGCTTCAGAGACTAGGACTTGGGGCAATGGTTTCAAACTACAGGAAAAGAGATTCCATTTGAACATTCGGAAGAACTTCATGACAGAGCTGTTCGGCAGTGGAATATGCTGCCACGGAGGGTGGTGGAGTCTCCTTCTTTGGTGGTTTTTAAGCAGAGGCTGGATGGCCATCTGTCGGAAATATTGTGAAGGGGTTCCTGCATGGCAGGGGGTTGGACTAGGTGGCCCATGAGGTCTCTTCCAACTCTATGATTCTATGATTCTATGAATGATCTTAAGAATGGGTCCCTGGGAAGCAGAGTTTCCATAACTTGGGGAATGGGAAGTGATGCTATTAAAAATCTAAGATAGATAGATAGATAGATAGATAGATAGATAGATAGATAGATAGA
>JAHTLZ010002723.1:1908-13687 GCA_023846285.1 Phrynocephalus versicolor
TCTCAATAAAGACCAAATGTTTTCCTTTTTTATTATTACACATTTTATTAATTTTAAATCAATCCATGCTTATTAAATATCATTTTACATGTGTTAATTAGTTCATACACATTAGAACCTTAATTGCTACTTCCCCTTTTTAAACATTGATAGAACATATTTCAGGTTTAAAGTATTCTGCATCTTCCTTCTCTTTAATCTTCAAAGGAAGTCTGTCCATTGCCATAGAGTCAAAAATCTTAATTATTTCTTCATCTGTAGGTATCCCTTCATTATTCCAAGGTTGTGCCAGGATGATCCTAGCTGCTGTCAAAACATGCAATGTTCAGTATATACTGTATTTTGCCTTAAATTTTTACTGGTATTATACCCAATAAAATAGTTCTGGTTCAAAATCTATGTCTTTTTAACATTTTAACAAGCCATGAATGTATTTTAATCCATTTTTAAAACTTTCTCAAAAATCCATCATACTTGGTAATAAGTACCCTTTTTGATTTCATTTCCAACATTTACTAGTAGAGATGGGCACGACTTAGCGGTATTTACGTTTTCGTTTTCGTTTTTCGTTTTCGTTACGGAAACGAAACGAAAACGAAAATCGGCACAAACCTGGACCGAAAACGGAAACGAAACGACTAATTTCGAGCCAATTTTCGTTTTTCGTTACTGGAAAAGCACTCAATTGAGCTAAATGGGGAGAAACGAAAAAGTTTTCGTTTTCGTTTTCGTTTTTTCATTTTCGTTACGTAACGAAACGAAAACGAAAAATTTTGAAATTAGCCCACGAAAACGGAAACGAAACGACTCAGACCCTAGCCGAAAACGAAAACGAAAACGAAACTTTTTTTCTGAGTCGTGCCCATCTCTATTTACTAGACATACTAGGAAACATTTTAGCTAAACGAACAGGTGGTCAATGCCATTTATAAAACATTTTATACAAATTCTATTTATAAGGTGGTCTGCTTATATACCGCCCCATACCACTTCAAGTAGTCTCTGGGTGGTTTACAGTTTTAATTACAGTATGCAGGATACACATTGTTACCCCCCCGTCCCCAGCAAGCTGGGTACTCATTTTACTGACCTCGGAAGGATGGAAGGCTGAGTCAACCATGAGCCAGCTACCTGGGACTGATCCCCAGGTGGTGAGCACAGTTTTACCTGCTGGCCAGGCATTTAACCACTGCGCCATGAGGCTGATGTCCTTATTGTCATTTTACAGTTTCTATTCCACAGCTTTTGCCATTTCTCTAGTTCAGGCATGCCCAAACTCCCACAGTCCTTTGCCATTGGGAATACAGGCTTGGAATTCTGGGAGTTGTATTCCAAAACATCAGGAGGGCCGAAGTTTGGACATGCCTGCTCTAGTTCAGTGTAATGCCCACTACTTTTCACCCATTGAACCATTATTTCTTTCAGTTGCTCATCTTCCATTTTCCTCTTTGAGTGAAACTTATACTCTGTATTTTCTTTATTGATCATCAGATGACAAAATTATTTGATCAAACATTGCCTGTTCTTTATAAAAATCATAAATTTCAAAATCCCTTTCATATGTGGATTATGCTTGCATTAAAGGCCACTAAGATAAATGAAAGGCATGGTCTTTAACGTCTTGTTTCGCTGTTAATTTCCCTTCTACATCTAAAATATTTGTATAGGTCTAAATTTTCTCAGTGTTCAAAACATTGGGGTGAACCAATGTTTCTATAGGTGATATGTCTCTTGGTGTTTTTTATACCTTTTCATTTTTCTCCATATCAAAAGCAGTGAATTTCTGATCTATTCAATTTTGGAAATACAGTACCTGTGGGGGGGGGCAATTTCCTTTTCCACCTTCTTTACTAATATTTAGAGTTTATAGTCCTGCTCTCTTGTTGTGCCCATCTCTCAGCAAATATCAAATTAAAAAAACAACAGGAAACGAAGCACCAGTACGAACACCTTCAAAGCAGGAAGGCACATCCCTTCCTTGGAAAACCCCAGAGAAGCAGCCCGTCATGAAGGGAACGTCTGCTTGACCACCCCCTGTTTGTGGAAGGAGATCCAAGATGAGGCCAATCTGGCCTCCAGTGGCAGGGAATTCCAGAGGCCGGGAAGAGGAATGGACCCCTCCCTCCAAAACCTGCGCATGGATTTCCCTCTCAGAAGCATCTGGTCTCCTGCTAAGACCCTGTAAATCCCTGGGGGTGGGGTGGGGGTTGTAGTGAACAGATGAACACCGAGGAGCCCATGTGTTAGGACTCCAGCTCCCATCAGCTGCTACTAGCAGCCACAAATCAGGGCTGTTATGGGAGCTGTAGTCCAACAACACCAAGAGAGCCCCAGGACCCCTGCTCTAAAGATAATGCAGCCTCCTCTACCCTCCTCCTTGGCCCATGAACCATTTGCTCTGAGAACTCTGAGCCCCTGAGATTTCTCCTTTGGAGGTTATCTAGGAGATAAGAGGGCCAGAGCAGGATTCGAACTCCCATCTGGTCACGGAAGCTCCCTGGAGCTGTGGAAGTGGTGGAGACCATCTCAGGGAGACAGACAAGTAGAAGGAAGGTAATACAGTGGGACCCCTGTATCCATTGATTCAGTTATCTGCTGATTACGTTATCCGAGGGGGACACCACAGATTGAGACCTCCCTCAGCAGAGGAGGCTAAATACACAGAGACTGGATGTCATGTGTGGGGTGCTTCAGAGGAGGTCAGTGGAGGACAGGTTAACAGGTAGATTGAGAAAAGGCATTGGAAGAAGTAAAACAGACCCCAAAGAAATTAATTTTTATTTTATTTTAGATTATTTTTACCCCTTCTTTCTCCTTGGGAAAGGACACACAGTGGCTTGCATTCATGAGGGACACTATACAGCCCAGTACATTAAAGACATACTCAAGACTGAGAACAGGGAATTGAGGCACATCTCACAGCATTAAAAGACTACATTAATGTGTAAAGGGAACGTGAACACTTAAAGAAAAGAGTAAAAAGTCCATTATGAGGGATGGACAGAACATTGAAAACATAGGTGTATTTATGAAGTCACTCAGTGTACTCATGCACCGTAGACCATCTAGAGCAGGGGTCCTCAAAGTTTTCAAACAGTGGGCCAGTCCACTACACCCCAGACACCACTGGGGCCCGACCACAGTCCCCCCCCAAAAAAATGGCCAACATGGAAAAAAGGGGGAGGGAGGGGCAAGTGGGCTCCACTATCCCCACTAGCCAACATGCTGATCATCCGGGCATTAGTTGGGGGGAGTGGGAGGAGCGACATAGCCCATTGCTTTGAACTGCCTCAGCAATAGAAGCAGCTGTGGAGGCTGGCTTGCTTGCAAAGCAGGGGGTAGGTAGGGGGTTGCAATTGGTCCCGGGGGCCAGATTCAGGACCTTGGGGGGGCCGCATCTGGCCCCGGGGCCTTAGGTTGAGGACCCCTGCATTAGATAGTAAACAAGATGGCGGGCAACGGCAGCAGCTGTTCACGATGGCTGTTCTCTGTGTTCTTTTTATAATTTGTAACCATGCTGCCCAACTTTAATTTTTATGTTTAATTCCTTTGGGCCTTGCCAGGGCCACAGAGTGGGATTTAAAAGGGGCTCATCCGTAGACCTCTGATGGGAAAGACTTGGAAGCTGAACGCCAGGGACTTCGAAGTGGAACGTGTTTGAGTGTCCCTCCCCCCACCCTCTATCTGCGGCTTGGCAGGACTTTCCATCCCCGCTTGTCCTCCATTTCCCCCCACCCCTCCTTACCTCTCGACTGGGGGGGTGTCATCGAGGTCTGCCGGCTTGCGGCTCCGTTTGTGGGCATCTGGACTTTCGGCGGTGTTGCAGCCCCGGTGGCTTTCGGGGGCGGTTCGGCCTTCTGTGGAGGCCGCCACCATTTTGCCACCCCTTTTCTCGTTGCGGGCCACCGCCTGCCATCGCTGGATCAGCCCGCTGGAGATCGCCATCGTCGCTGCCTCCGCTTGTTTCTCTGGCAGCTGGCCGCCCCTCGTCATCAGGATTGGCCCACTTGGAGGCCGCTGCTGTTTGCCGCCGCCTGTTTCTCCGGTGGCTTGCTGCCCATTTTCGCCTGGGACGGCCCGTGCTGGAGGCCTCCTGTGGGCCGCCGCCTGCCACCTTGATGGGCCTGCCTCCGAAGCCGCCGCTGGTTGTGGCCGCTCATTCTTCCTGCGTGCCTCTGCCCGCCACCATCTCGATCAGCCTGCCTTGGAGGCTACCTTTGGTCACAGCTGCTCATCCTTCCTGCGGGCCGCCGCCCGCCACCGCCTCGATCGGTCCTGCTCGGAGGCCGCCCCGATTACGGCCGTTTGTTCCTTCTGCGGGCCGCTGCCCGCACTGCCTAGATCGGCCCACCTTGGAGGCTGCTGCCGCCGCCGCCATTTCCCCAGCGGCCTGCTGCTCATCACCACCAGGATCTATCTGCCTGGAGACTGTCACCCGTGCCACCCCTTGTTCTTCCTGTGGCCTGCCGCCGTCATCGCACCACGGAGGATCGGGCATGCAGAGCTTCCGCCTCCCCCCATCCATCTTGGAGGCTATGGAGGACTGTGGACAGTTTGGGGGTGCAGAGTTCCCAGAGTGCCTGCCCTATTTGTGGAGGACCACGGGGGCGGGGGGCTGGAGCAGTTCATCTTGCTTCCCCCACCACTTTGTCCCTCTCCTCTGTGTGGGAGCCTAGCTGGGGGCAAATGGACGTGGCGGCCCCTGTGCACTGAACTGTCTGGGGGCCCTGCTCGGCTCCGAGAGCAGCAGTTTGATTCCCCCCATGGTGGTTCCTGCTTTGGGACTAGCCTACTTCCATCTCGGCATTCCACCCTTTCCTCCTGTTCTGGGATTTTAGACTCGAGGGTTGGACACTCTTACAAGTTCCTGGAGGAGTACTGGAGGCAAACCTTACCACCAAGGCTGTGATTAGAACACCTGGCTGTCATTGCTGGCTGACTGATAACATTGCTACTGCCTTTCCAGCTGCTTCCTCCCATTATGACTTCTCTGAGCTCCCTTCTTTCTTCCCCCTCCCCTCCCTTGTGCATCTGCTCTTATGCTGTATTTATTTTATTTTGTTTTGTGGTTGTTATTTTACTGTGCTTGTATTGCACTTGGTAGTTGTTTTTATTTAGTGCTGTTATTACTCTAGCATTGCTGTATTTTGTACCTTGGTGTTGATTTTTTTTTAGGTCGCCATGTTGGCAGAGACCTGTATCTCTGTGGTGTCTGGCCGTGGGAGGTACACTCCGGGCGGAGGGATCAGTCGGGTAAGAAGAACTCGGGCCAGGCACTTACTGCCCGTTCCCCCATTCTGATCCCTTCGCTTACCCCCATGTACCTGGGTGCCATCCTGCTAGCACCTCCGACCTGTCCTGCCTCCTGGTTAATGCCAGGTCAGTTCACAATAAAACACCTCTCATCCATGACGCGATCGTGGATGAGCGAGCCGACCTGGCATGTATTACCAAGACCTGGGTGGGCACTGAGAGTGGGGCTTCCCTCTCCTTTTTGTGCCCCCCCCGGGTTTCAGGTCCAGTGGGCGGGCAGGTCGGAGAGTAGGGGTGGCGGGGTGGCCATCGTTTACAGGGAACCCCTTCATGTTAGCAGTTCTGTGACAATGGTGCATCCTGGGGTAGAGTGCCTCCATCTATCAGTGTGTCAGCAGATAAGTTTGGCATTGTGCTGGTGTACCGTGCTCCCCGCAACCCAGAACAATCCCTTCCAGAGATCGCTGAGTTCATCTCGGCTGCCTTGTTGACGTCCCCCCACCTCTTGGTGGTTGGGGACTTCAACGTGCATGCCGAGGAGGAACTCTCTGGTGCAGCTCTGGAATTCATGGAATCCATGACTTCCATGAATCTATCTCAGCATGTTGTGTGCCCCACTCATAGAGCAGGCCATACCCTAGACCTGATGTTTTCCTCCGTGTCGTAAGACTCCTGTCTGAGGGTCAGGGTTATCTTGCCCCTGCCTGTGTCATGGTCGGACCATCATCTGCTAAAAATTTTCCTGTCGATCACCCCGCCCGCGGGGAGCGGCGGCCCTATATTTGGGCCCGCCCCCATAGGCTTCTGGACCCTGCTAGGTTCATGGAAGCCTTTGGGGAGCTTTCTGGCAGCCTGGCAGACGATCCGGTCGATGCCCTGGTGGATAGGTGGTACGAGGGGACCACCAGGGTGGTGGACCGGATCACCCCCAAGTGCCTCCTGTGCTGTGGAGACCTCTCCGTGGTATACAGATGAGCTCCGGTCGATGAACCAAGAACGCAGGAGGCTAGAGGTCATTTGGAGGGCAAATCGGACAGAAGATAATAGGGCTGCTCTTAAGTAGCTGACTGGCCACTATCTTCGCGCGATCAGGGACGCTAGAACATCCTATGTCTCTCTGAGAATTGGCGAGGACTCGAACCGCCAGGCGGAGTTCTGGGTGGTTCGAGACCTCTCCAATCCCAGTCAGCTAAGGCCTCCTCCTAGTGATTTCACTAGCAAGCAATTTGCAGCCCATTTTAGATCTAAAATAGAGGCCATCTGTTCCGACTTGCCCCCCAGTTGCTCTAGTCCATCCCCTGAGATCCCTGGGGCATCACCCCTCCATCCTCCCCTCCCGGATCAGTTTGGGCCAGTGACTCCAGTGGAGGCCTCCAGAGCTATGGCTTGCTGCTGGCCAGTGGCCACTCCCTTTGACCCTTGCCCAGCCTGGCTTATTAAATCTGCTGAAGGGAACATGCCTGAGTGGGTTTCCGCTATTGCCACGGCCTCTTTAGGGGAAGGATGTTTCCCTACCCGTTTAAAGGAGACCGTGGTGAAACCCACTCTGAAAAAACCTGGCATGGCTTCAGACGATTTATCCAGCTATCGTCCGATTGCCATTGTTCCCTTCCTGGGCAAGGTTGTCGAGAGGATGGCTGCTGTCAGGCTCCAGTCATACCTGGAGGAAAATCATATCCTGGATCCCTTCCAAGTCTGGTTTCAGACCTCTTCACGGGACTGAGACTGCCCTGGTCGCTCTGCAGGATGACCTCCTCAGGGAGGCCGACAGGGGGTGTTCCTCCCTACTGTTCCTCCTTGATCTGTCAGCCGCCTTTGAGACCGTCAACCACGGTAACCTGCTGGTCCGGCTGGCCAAGGCAGGAATTGGGGGTCAGGCTTTGTCCTGGCTCCGCTCCTTACTTGGCTGCCGGACTCAGCGGGTTCAGCTGGGTGATGAGTTGTCGGCTCCTTGGACTCTCCCTTGTGGGGTGCCCCAGGGGTCGGCAATCTCACCCATGCTTTTCAACATTTATATGAGGCCGCTGGCGGAGGTCATCAGGAGATTTGGAGTTCGCTGTCATCAGTACGCTGATGACACGCAGCTCTATCTTTCCTTTTCGTCTTCTGCAGTGGAGGCAGTTCGCTCCCTTGATCTGTGCCTGGAGGCAGTTCTGGAATGGACCAGAGATAACCGTCTCAAGCTGAATCCGGAGAAGACGGAGGTTTTGTTCTTCAGGACAGCCTTGTCTGGGTACAATGGCCCCCTCCCTAAACTGGGGGGTGTTTCCCTCCAGCCTACAGACTGGGCCAGGAATCTGGGCGTGGTCCTGGATTCAGCCCTCTCCCTGGAAGCCCAGGTGATGGCTGATTCCAGGGCCGCTTTTATCCATCTCCGTAGGATCACCCAGATCCGCCAGTACCTCAATGAGTCCTCTCTGAGGACAGTAGTGCAGGCCCTTGTGATCTCGAGGATCGACTACTGCAATGCCCTCTACGTGGGGTTGCCCTTGAGCCTGGTCCGGAGGCTACAACGGGTGCAGAATGCAGCAGCCAGGCTGGTGGTGGGTACTCATAGATTCGAGCACATCACCCCAGTTCTGGCTCGCTTGCACTGGCTCCCCGTTGTCCTCCAGAGTAGGTTCAAGGTCCTGGTTTTGATTTTCAAAGTCCTCCACGGCCTGGGACCAGAGTATCTGGCAGAGCGTATCTCTCAAAGATCAACTGGGACCAGACCCACGAGATTGGCACAGGCACGCTCACTGAGGGTGGCCACACCCAGAGAGGTGCGGAAATCGTGTATGCGTGATCACACCTTCTCTGTGGTGGGCCCCATGCTATGGAACCACCTACCCAGTGAGCTGGGCTTGGCAGAGTCCCTGCCCGCCTTTAAAAAGGCCCTGAAGACTCATCTCTTCAGGGAGGCGTTTGGCGACCTTTCTGTTTAGGTTTTTTTTTTTCCTCTTTGCCTTTGCCCACGTTATTTTGTTTGGGTATGCCTGCCATCTTGCTTCCTTTTTACTTGTTTGTGCTTCTGCCTGTTTTTATTGTAAGCCGCCCAGAGTTCCCTTTCGGGAAGATGGGCGGGGTATAAGATTAACAAACAAACAAACAAACAAACAAACAAACAAACAAACAAACAAACAAACAAACAAACAAACAAATAAATAAATAAATAAATAAATAAATAAATAAATAAATAAATAAATAAATAAATAAAAGCTCTGCAGGCCTGTGGTGAGCAGAGTGAGGTTAGGTATCCTGCAAGGGTACTGTATGTTGGGAAAACACCTTGTGACAAAAGGGGAGCAGGCTCTGTGTGCTTGTGAAAGAAGTTCCTGTCTCTCTATGTCACATAGCCTCCAGGTGAGAATATTTAGGGCCTGTTTCTGCCCCAGCATCAGGGTATGTTCAAGAGGAATACCTATGGACTAGAGATGGGCACAAAATGGAAAAATGGTGTTTCGTTTCCATTCCGTTTTGTGCACATCTCCCTTCATTTACCGTTTTTCGGACATGAATTTTTTTTAAAAAATGCATTCCGTTTTTCATGTTTCAGGTTCTTCTTCCCACAGTGGATGAGAGCACCAGTTGCGCTGTCATCCCCACAGGGAATATCCCTTTAAAGAGACCCAATTTTGCCTCTGCATGCAGAGGGGCGGAATGGGGGTCTCGCCTTCCCCACGCTGGTCATGACAGCACCAGGCACTGTCATGACCCATGTGGGGAAGATCCCTTTGGGGCCCCCATTCTGCCCCTCTGCATGCAGAGGGGCGGGACGGGAGTCTCGCTTCCCCGTGCCAGTCATGACAGCGCTCATAGCTGTCATCCGGTGGGGGGAAGGTGGAGGGCGGTCGGGAGGGGGGTGCATTCCGCCCTCCACATGTGGAAGCTGGATCCCAGCCCCCCCTCACCGCCCTCTGCCTGGTGAATGACTGCAGCAGTGATTCCTTGAGAAGAGACCGACTGCTCTGCTCTGCTTGCACAGCTGAGCCCGCGGTCCCCTCTGAAGAGACGAATGCTACCACCCAGTCATGGGCTGGACCCCTTTAAAAATGGCCCATTCGGCACCAGGGTAACCTCCTGGTACAGAATTGGCCAGGTTTAAAGGGGTCCAGAAATTGACTGCTTGGCAGGTGCCCGCAGAACATGGGTTGGGACGGACAGTGTGTGATCACTGCAATTTTCCTCCTCCATCCCAGTTGGAGCCAGTTATGGGAGTGTAATGTAAAATTTACTAAGGCAATAAATTTAAAATAAAGCATATATAAGATGTTTATAGATGGTATATGACACCACAAAAAATAGCAAAAATATATGGAAATACCTCAGATAAATGGTGGAAATGTAACAACAAAGAAGGATCTTTTTATCATGTGTGGTGGACTTGTGATGTAGCAAAGAGATATTGGAAAATGGTACATGAGATCTTACAAAAAATGCTGTGTTATACAGTTCCATTTAAACCAGAAATATTTCTATTGAATATCATGACAGAAATTAAGGATGTTAAGATAAAGCATTTGTTATTGTATATTGTCACAATAGCAAGAATCTCATATGCCAAATATTGGAAAGTTGCAGAAACACCAACCAGACAAGAACTTTTGGAAAAATTCTTTGAAGCAGTTGAAATGGACATAACATCAGAACTGATAAAGGACAAAGAGTTACAGAAGGCAAGAGACTGCTGGAAACCACTATATACCTTTTACGAAAAAGAACTAAATAGCTAAAAAAAAAAGAGAGACTCCAACACTATTAAATTAAAATATAGTCTGTGTATTAATATATAGAAAAATATTGTAAATATACCACCTGAACTTTCCCTGTTTTATCCTTAGATTTCCCACCCCACCCATCCTCTATCCTATGTAGGGATTCCGATGATATGAAATAAATAAAAATATATTTTAAAAAAGCTTACACACCCCTGTTAAAATGTCAAGTGTCTGTGATATAAATAAATGAGACAAAGATAAAAAAAATCAGAATTTTTTCCTCCTTTAATGAGACCTATGAACTGTACAACTCTGTTGAACCACGAACTGAAATCTTTTAGGTGGAGGAAGGAAAAATAAAAAAAAATATGGTGGCATATGTGTGCACATCCTCTTAAAACTGGGAATATACTTGTGCTCAGCAGTAAAAACAAACATTCAAACTCATGTTAAGTAGGAGTCAGTACACACCTGCCATCATTTCAAGTGCCTCTAAGGAATCCCAAATAAAGATCAGCCATGCTAGTAAGTCTTTCCTGACATTTTCTCAGTCACATCCTACAGCAGAAGCCATGGTCTGCAGAGAGCTTCCAAAGCATCAGAGGGATCTCATTGTTAAAAGGCATCACTCAGGAGAAGGGTACAGAAAAATTTCCATGGCATTCGATATACAGTACCATAGAACACAGTGAAGACAGTTATCATCAAGTGGAGAAAATATGGCTCAACAGTGACATTACCGAGAACTGGACCTCCCTGCAAAATTGATGAAAAGAATAGAAGAAAATTGATCAGGAAGGCTGCAAAAAAGCTTACAGCAACATTAAAGGAGCTGCAGGAATGTCTAGCAAGTAGAGATGGGCACGACCAGGAATTTTTTTCCGAGTTGTCGTTTTTCGGGATGGGTCCGTTTCGGCTCATTTCCGTTTTTCGCAAAATTTTTCAAAAATTTGTTGTTTCATTTTTTGCTTTTTCATCTGTCGTTAGTACTGGTTTAGGGGGGGTAGCGGGCTCCTGGAGGCACCTCTGTGGGGTGGGTGCCTCCTCTCCTCACCCGCTAGGCAGGGAAAGCAGGCTCCTGGAGGCACCTCGTGGGTGCCTCCTCTCCTCGCCCACTACAAAAGGGCATGCATAGCCATATGGATATGCATACCAAGTTGCAGACTTGCTTAGTGGACAGTGACACTGGACTGGCAGAGGGGTGCCTCCTCTGCATCAGTCAGTGAGAGAGAATGCAGGCTCTCACTGTGTCTCACTAAGAAGGGAAGCGTACTTGCGTGTAGTAGTGCAATGCAAGTAGACACTCACAGATCTGGCTTAGGGTTAGGGTTAGAGCAAGGGCTAGGGTTAGGCTAGTTACGGGTGAGGTTAGGGTGAGAGTGGGGTTCACCTCTGGGTGCCTCTCTAACCCAATAAGAAGGACAGTGTACTGTGGCATATGGGTAAGGGTTAGGGTTAGGGCTAGGGCTAGGGCAGGGTTAGTGGGCTTTTTGGCACATCCCAGAAGTCTCAGTGGCCAAGTAGCCATGCAATTGGTGGAATGGCTCCAAAAATTTGCATGGTCCACTCCCATGGCCAGCCCATCATTGCGCAGTTTTAAATATATATATATAAATAAATAAAATAAAATAATATATATATATATATATATAAATAAATAAAATAAAATAAAATCAATGGAGAGGAGGACATTTTGTTGCAAGAAAAACCCACTGCTGCTACTGTAAAAATTCTGGCAGTTTTAAAATAGTAGCAATTTCTGCATGTTTCTGGGAGCAGCCCAGGAAGGACAGGAGGAGAGGGGGGAGGCCGGGGACCCCCCCCCC
>JAHTLZ010002724.1:0-10845 GCA_023846285.1 Phrynocephalus versicolor
AGGAAGTCTTTGGTAGCATCATCACTGCTGGATAGCATCCAAAGTCTTTCTGTAATTAAAGACTTCCTCCTCCTGTCCCTCAGCCCTCACAGCTTCCATGAACAAGGTTAAACAAGAGTTGGGAAAGGTTTAACACAGAAGTTGTGCATTTTTAATTACCAAAAATTGCCCCATGCTGATGACATCATCACCCTTCCGGAGATTTATGTTACATGACAGGATTTCAGTCGACATGTCAGGGAAGTGGTAATTCATGGTAATATTTAAAATGGTGGGTATGGATGATTGTGGTTTTAATTTCTTGTCTCCTGCTAAAGAAACAGTTGCTTGAAATGGGTTCTCTGAGGGGGGGAAAAAGAGAGAAATTGTTTCCACCATGCAAGAGGGAGAAGGCCAGGTAGCAAAGGTGACCATGGTAGGTCATCTTTTTGAAGGTAATAATACCCGATCCTCTCAGGCTAGGCATTTGAGGCAACTAACACCACAAGAGGCCCGAAAGGAAAAAACTAGAAATAGGGCCTTTTCTGCCATTGCCCCTCTCCTGTGGAATAACCTTCCACCAGACATCTGCCTGGCCCCCTCTTTGGCTGCCTTTAAAAAACTATTTAAAACTTGGCTATTTAAGCAGGCATTGCCTCAAATATAATGCAGTTTCAGTGTTCGCCCATTAATTCATGATTTTAACTGATTAGCCTGCCAATGGTAATACATTATTTTATGTCAATTCACTTTAATGTTAATTTTACTTTTAGTTCTATTTTATTATGTTACTGTATTTTATGTTTTTATTGTATGAATTATTTGAATGTATAAATTGTTGTGTAAACTGTCCAGAGTGGCCTCGCTGCCAGATGGGCGGTATAAAAATTCAATAAATAAATAATAAATAAAATAAATTTTTGGCTTCATCTTCCTGCTCCTCCTCCTCCTCCTCCTTCCTCGATGGTCACTTTCCCTCTCAGATAATTTCCCTCTCTTTTCTTCCCTCAGATGGTTTGAAGCCGTGTGGTAGAAAGAACAAGCCCTCGAGGAGAAACCCTGAACCCGAAACCGTGGGGAGGAAAAAAATTCTGGAGATTCCTCAAGATTTCACCTCCCACGAAAACCCACCACTGGGAGCGTTCAGCCTCGGAAAAGTGCAGAGAGCCTTGTCCCAACGGGCCAAAACCGTATCTGGAGTATCAAACGGGAGCGTGGCTACAAGAGTTCATGAAGCGAGGAAGCCATTCAAGTGCTCTGAGTGTGGAAAGAGTTTCAGGTGGAAGGTCCATGCCATTTTACACGAAAGAACCCACGCCGGAGGGAAATGTTTCATTTGCGCCCATTGTGGGAAAAGCTTTGGCCAGTACAGCAGCCTGATGAAACATCAAGGGACCCACACGGGAGAGAAACCTTACCGGTGTTCCGAGTGCGGGAAGAGCTTCCGGGAGCGGTGTGGCCTCGCCTACCACGAAAGGACCCACACGGGGGAGAAGCCCTACAAATGCTTAGAGTGCGGGAAGTGCTTCCGGCAGAGCCAGCATCTTGTGGAGCACCAAAGAACCCACACGGGGGAGAAGCCCTATAAATGCCTGGAGTGCGGGAAGAGCTTCAGGCAGAGCAGTACCCTCGGGAACCACCAGAGAACCCACACCGGAGAAAAACCATATAAATGCTTGGAATGTGGCAGGAGCTTCGGCCACAGCGGCAGCCTGGCTGACCACCAAAGGACCCACCGGGGTGAGAAAGTGTACACCTGCCCCGAGTGCGGAAAGAACTTCCGGCAGAGCCGAGACCTAGCTGCCCACGAAAAGAGCCACGTAGGAGAGAAACCCTACAAATGCTCGGAGTGTGGGAAGAGCTTCCGACAGAGTAGGGACCTGGCCGCCCACGAAAGGACCCACACAGGCGAGAAACCCTACAAGTGCTCCGAGTGTGGGAAGAACTTCAGGCAGAGCAGTAACCTTTCCTCCCATCAAAGGACACACAAGGGGGAGAAACCCTATAAATGCCCCGAATGTGGAAAGAGCTTCCGGTGGAACCACAGCCTTTCCAAACATCAGCGATCTCATGTAGTCATGGAGACGACCTAAATGCTGAAAAAGCGGCGAAAGAGCTTCAGATACAGCAGCCTTAGTGGTGGGAAAACCTTTTTAAATTCTCAAGAGTCTAGAAAGAACATCATTCTTTCAGAATAATGTCGCTGGGCACCCCAGAATCCACAGACGGCAGTTCCCAGTTTAATTTACAGAGAACGCCTGCTTCTCCATATCCTGAGAGAGAGAATTCTGGGATTTGAGGAAAAACAGAATATAAATGCTGACGAGCCTGTTGGATGAAGTAAAATCATTAGGTCTGCCCTGAAAAGAAAGGTCAGGTGTGTTAGGTTGAAAGTCCGTCCATACTGGGTGACGTTTGTCGGTCGTACACGTTCCCTGGGATCCCAATGAGACTTAAAAACCCCGCATGAGAGAAGGACAAAATAAACCCAGATTGGAGCATGTAGTGAGACAGATTGAGGAAAAACAAAAAGGAAGGAATGGATGAGAGGAACAGCAAAGCTGACAGTGACAGGAGATCAAAAGTAGTCTTTCCTCCGTAGTGGAGATTAATTCGCAATGAGTATCCCCTCTTTGAGAAGACAGACCTTGAAAATATCCTTGTCAAAAAAACATATTAGCTCTGAACCACACCATCTCGCGTAATGGAATGACCATATGCCATCAAGTCCGTTCTGACTTTGGTCAACCTTTTTACGAGTTTTCTAGGTAAAGAATATACAGAAGTGGTTTACCACTCACCCCCTTCTTTGCGGGGGGGGATATTTCTGGGACCATGCAGCTTGCCCAAGGCCACCCAGGCTGGTTCCTCTCCCAGGAGGAGCAGTGGGGGAAATTGAACTTCCGATCCCTGGCCAGACATTATATACTCCCTCCTTCAAATTCATGCTCTAAAGCAGGCATGTCCAAACTTCGGCTCTCCTAATGTTTTGGACCACAAATCCCAGAATTCTAAGCTTAGATTGCCGGTGGCAAAAGACTGTGGGAGTTGTAGTCGAAAACATCTGGAGGGCCAAAGTTTGGACATGCCTGCTCTAAAGTCTTTTTGTGATGAAAGTACATTTGACACAAGCTTGGGGACTGAGAACAGTCCGCCTTGTAATGTCTGCATGTATTCCTGTTAGTGAAGGAAGAGGACCCAAGCTTGACAGGGCATTACCAAATCATGTGTTTGAGGCGGATTTGAAGGGCATTACATAAGAACATAAGAAGAACCCTGCTGGATCAGACCAAAGGCCCATCTAGTCCAGCTTCCTGTATCTCACAGTGGCCCCACCAGATGCGTCCGGGAGCGCATGAGACTAGATATCTGTCTCCTGATACCACTCCCCTGCCTCTGGCCCTTGAAGCACCCTGGTTTTAAGCCTGGAGGTGACACATCCCCATCATGGTTTGTAACTTGTGATGGACTCTGATCAACAATGGAGTGGTATGTGCTTGAACTAGGGGCACTCATGGAAATGTTTGGGTGACAGAATGGACCTGCGACAGGGTACAGTAGAGCAAAAAAATGGAGTGTAACTAGAATTAGATCTTAGGCGTAGATTTGGGGAGCAAAATTATACGGGAGAGTTTGTAGTGAACATGGCTTCCTGTTGTCTTCCTCGTTGGAAATTCTTGTTTTGTAGCATGGGCGCGGACAAGGCGGCTCCACCACTCGTCACAGAGATTTGAGCATTGATAAGCTGTTTTTATTTCTTTTCCTAGTGAGGGTCTCTTCTCTTTTCACTCACAGCGGATGTTTTCCCCATCGTTTTGTACTTGACCCTGGACTGACCATGGTAGTTTTTCACCCAACTTGAGAGGTATCGGCCCTGACAACAACTGCTTGTGGGGGGCGGGGGGGGGCAAGATGTAACTTCCTTAGCACTCTCCCCTCTTAATCCATAGGGTTCCGATTTGCATGGTAGTTGGCAATTCGGCCACTTTTTGCCGTGATGTGGACTAATAGACGTTTCAGGTGGGCCAAGAGGAGTTTACTGAGAACCTGTTCCTAGTTCAGTTTGTAGTAGATGCTGCATGTTGCCTGGTGCTTTTAATAAAGCTCAGCGTGATATTTTATTCAGTTTGGCTCCATAGATGTCTCATGTTGGCACGTACACCACCGAGCCAGCCGCTTGGTTTTGTTCCGGTGGTGAGTGTAATGGTGACTTTCCTTGAGAGATTACATTGATTCAGAGGCCGAGGCCTTCACCCATGGAGACTGTGACTACGAAAAACCATGGGCGGTATCACAAACGGCGTGACCCTCCAACCACCCACACATGGCTTCAGTCTTTCGATGATCAACTAGAACGGGGGTGTCCAAATTTTGGCCCTCCTGATGTTTTGGACCACAACTCCCAGAATTCCAAGTCTAGATTGCCAATGACAAGGGAGTTGTGGTCTAAAACACCTGGAGGGCCACTGAACTAAACGGAGAAGATGCGATACATAGGGCCGGCAAGATACCACATCTGGTCCTGGTCTGGCATTGCCTTTCGAATCGGCTGAATCGTCTCTGTATTGCTAACATGCAACACCGACACAACCTTTGCACAGGGACGTAAAATCTGAGTCAGGCCAGGAGGCCCTGCGTTGGTTTCCATAACACGGAGCATTGCCCCCCCCCAAAAAAAAAAACCCATGAGGCTGTTTCAGTCCTATCGGTGAGGCATAGGACTTGGTTGTTTTTGGCACTACAGCGCCCAGAATTCAGCAGGACCCCCCCCGCCAGAATTGTAAGAGTTCCAGGAAATAAATTCAGATCTTCCGTGGTGTTTTCAATCAGTCACTGCTGGTATAAGCCTCAGAAAGCCCTAGGACAGGAGTGTCCAAACTTTTTGCAAGGAGGGCCAGATTTGGTGAGGTGAAAATGTATAAGGGCCGACCATTCAGCCACATTAGGACATGCAAGGAGACAGCAAGGACGCTGCAGCAGTGGAACCAGGAGGCAGGTGGCTGGGGGAAGGGATGGAGGCAGGGAGAGCAGGCAAACAATGAAGCTTCAAGCTGACATCACCATCTGGTATGGGGAGGAGCCAGCTGGCAGGGATGGATGACAGGCTGAGCCGGCGGGGAGAAGGGGCTGTGGGCCACTCAAAATTTGAAAACGGTCCGCATTTGGCCCCTGGGCCTGACTTTGGGCATGCCTGCCCTAGGAAGGTCCATTTTTACTTTGATGAAAGGAGAAGGGGGTTTGTTGGGAGAGGCTGGCCTGCAGGGGAAGCTCAAGTCATTATGGGACTGGTAGTTTTCTCTCTCTTATTGGGAGAGTGATTACCTGTCCCAAATCTCTCTTTTTTTGAAGTTCACTGGGATGTGGAAAGGGTGCCTCTTTTAAAAAAAACCTTCAGTTTTCTGCAGCTCCTTCTCTGGCCAATTTTTCCATGCTTTTATGGGCCATGTGCCTGCCAACAGAGCCTAGACTACTAGAGACTGTCTCTATTAGGATGTTAGATCAGATCTCTCATACTAGCAACGAAAATGGCTAAAACTGAAAAGACCTTGCTGTAAAAAGGTAATTACGGGGGACGGACGTAGAAGGCCACACAGGAAAAGAGGAAACCCAAACAGGCGATGGATTGACCCAATGAAGGAAACCACAACTTTCCATTTCCAGGGCTCTTAAATGACAGGAGTTGGAATCCACTCATTCAGAGCATTGCCACAGATCAGAAGCATTATTTACGATGAAAGTTTTTTTTTAAAAAAAAATTATTAGGGTTTCCCATCTCTTATCATTTGATAACTTTTGAGATGCATGTTGAGTACAGCGGTCCGTGAATGTTCAGGGTGGGAATCTTAGTTGTCAAAATAATCTGGAGACTTACCTGCTGATTTGAGCAATATGTATTTATGTATTTATTTTATTATAAATACATAAATACAGGCCAGTCTGTGCAGTTTAAAACCTATAAAATACAACATTTAATATGGGAGACTTAATCAAATGGTCTAGGTGAACTCAGCTGAGTTTGCAGGTATAGCATTTTACTGATTTTCTTTCTTTCTTTCTTTCTTTCTTTCTTTCTGTAAGGATAAGAATACCATCCTTATGCTTGGATGCCCCACCAATTAGTACAATGTTCCATTTGGGCTTTTTTAAAAAAATCAATGCATTCCCCTGACAAAAGAATTGGGAGACGACAATTCCCAGCTTCCTTTTTGTGGGTGTATGGTAATACAGGCCTGAGAAAGCCATGGCACCTCAGAAATAGGCCCTGGTCCAGGTGAGTGAAATGCAAGTATCTCTAGATGTGGGTTTTATGGAGATGGTAAATAGGCTGCCTGCCATTGATGGAAGGGTCATCATACAGTATTTACAAATTAAGAGATCTGTGTAGACAGGTAAACAAGACACCCCACAAACAAGACACCAATTTCAATAAATGGTTACACAGCACAGTGGTTAAATGCCTGTACTGCTGGTAAAACTTTGGTCATGACCTGGGGGTTCAATCCCATGTAGCAGGCTCAAGGTTCACTCAGCCTTCCATCCTTTTGAGGTCGGTAAAATGAGTACCCAGCTTGCTGGGGGTGGCAATGTGTAGCCTGCATTACTGTAATAAAAACTGTAAACCGCCCAGAAACTACTTGAAATGGTATGGGGCGGTATATAAGCAGAACTTTGCTTTACACGTAGTACTAATTATTACATGCAGACATGTCAATGACGGCAACCCTTCCCAGGGCTTTCCAGGTATGGAATACTCAGGTATGGAATACAAAATACTACACAACCAACTCCTAACCCAGTTTCTGGGTGCAAAATTCAAAAAAACAGATTTGATGTACAGCCTCAATAGAAAAATTAATAAATCAAATTAACGTCAACATATGCACACACAGAGAATTACTTTTTTTTGCTTCCTAGTTTTTATTTATCAATTTTCCCATACACTATGTGGTTCTCCCCCAACACATAATGATTTGTGGTTCAGAAGAATTTAAAATATAAGAAGAGGGTGTCAAATTGATACCTCACTTTACTGTTATGACAAAATCACCCTGTACATTTTTGAAATGTCCTTGTTTTTTGTTCCTTGAGGCTGTCCATACCAATTACAGTATTTTTCCACGTATAAGACTATATATTCCTTTCTAATTTTGTTAGACTAAAAATTGAGGGCCGTCTTATACTTGGAAGTAAGCCAAGGAGAGAACTGGGTAGTTGTGAAACTGTAATTTTAGGTTGGAAAAATGGGGGTTGTCTTATACATGGGGGCATCGTATAGATCAGGCCTGCCCAACAGGTAGACCACGGGCTACCGGTGGCCGGTGAAGGGTTCAAAAGTAGCCCAACAGCCACCAATAAAAAAGTGAGAGGATAAGTTCTCCACCCCACCCTCCCACATCCCAAAGACCACCACTGCCCCAGCAAAGTTCTGGGTCTGCCAGCCCACTGTCTTAGCCGAGCAGGGCAGTTCAAGGGCCATGGCATGGTCCCCTGCTCCCTCCACTGGCCAGATGATCGAGCAGGTGCAAGGGAAGTGTGTGCATGGTCAGCCTTCCCATAGGTATGCATTGAAAATCAATTAATCCATTCCAGAAAAGCATATGCTCGGGATGGACAAAATTCGTAAGTAGAGGTATTAGTGTAGTAGCCTTCAGACACTTTAGGCCAGAAAAAGTAGACATCGGCCTGTTCAACGTTGGACAGCCGTGGTATAGATGGAAAATACGGTATAGTTATAGATCCCAAGCATCTAGTTTTGTATTTTCCTGACTATCTGTGAGAGTGTGAGGAGTGTGCCGTCCGAAGGGCAAATATCAATGGAAAGGGAGGGACCAGCAGAAGAGCAAGCAGGGAAAGAAGAGGGCAAAAGAGAAGACACAGAGGGAAGAGAAGGAGCGTGCGGGGGTGTTGGGGGGGGAAGGGATGACAACAGCAGAAGAGGTGGAAGGGATCTGGGCATCCATTGGAGGAGACGAGAATTCTGAGGAGGATGTTTGGAGGGAGAAGGAACCAATCAGGGAAACACGTGAGGCGGGGATACAAATGGACAACGCGGTGACAGTTGGGGCAGTTTAACCTCTGGAGTGGAGGGTGATGGTGCCTCCCCAGTATGGAGTGGGAGCAACCCATCACCTCAGAGGGCAAACTATCCCCTCCGGGAGCAGCGGGAGACTCCCCGATGGGTGAGGCACCCATATTGCGGGAGACCATGCCATGGGAGGAGTTCCCCAGAGTCTCATCCCGGTGTCAATCCCCGCACATAGAATACACACACAAACAGAGTTCAGTCCTTTGCCAAGGTCTTTAGTGAAGAATCAAGCAGGTTCTGCAGGCTAAATCTACAGTTCAAGTTCTTTGCCAACAATCAGGTGCCAGATAGATAACAGAATTTGAATCCCAGGAATTACTAGTCCAGGTCAACACAGGAATGTTTCACAGAAGCCAGATGCCAACCTGAAGGGAATAGATCAAGCCCTTGTCAAGGAAACCAGTCTGAAGTCAGGCAAAAACAGAGTCAGAGTCAGGAACAGACAGGAACGTGGTCGCAAGTCCAAGTGACATTTTGCTTCCACAGAGAACTCAAGGAGAGCTTGCCAGCTATATTCCAAAACAGGAAACACACCCTAACGCCTGGGAAGGCTCCTGCTAATACTCAGGGCTATCCAACCTGATTCTCCGTCTAGCATCAAAGGCCCTTTCTCTAGCTCTCCTGGCAGCACGTTGTTGCAGAATCCTGCTCATGGCCCTTCTAGGAGGTGGGGATATGTTTTCATCTGAGTCATCAGACCCAGCTGCTTGCTGATTCCAACTGCAAGGCTCTTCCAGCAGCTCTTCACCAGTTAACCCCTCAGGGTCAGGTTCTGTGGCAGGCAGGTCCTGACACCCGGGACCTTTCGGGACATATGGGAAACCCCGATATTAAAAGCTGTTAATATTCAATCTAGTTCGTGAGAAGCGCCGGTGGTGTTTGATGTTCAAACTGAAGTTCAAGAGTCAGAAAGGAAGAATCCGTTTGTTATCAATCCTATGAATAAAACTTTATTGAAAGAACCGTTGCCTCTGTCTCTACACTCAATAGAAGCAAATAAACTCCCACAGAGAAGACCACGAACCCATTCACACTATCCATTATATTTCTGTGGCTTGAGATTCAAAATTTCACAATACTGTTTTTCCTACTCTCAGTGGCAGCCTCAACTCCAAAAAAGGCTCCTACGATTGATCAGGAAAAAGGAAAAACAACTGACTGCCGAAAATAAAAGGAAGGGACACAAGTAGCTATTCACGGATAAAGAAAAGAAGATGGGCTTATTTGTGCAATGACTAGGACAGATTCCCTGCCCCAGAGAGCAGGTGGTTTAACTATTTCAGTGAAGTTTAAAAGAGGATCACAGAGTGCCCAAAATGTAGGACAGAGGAAGTAAAATCCTCCAACCCTAAAGTACCAAATTAATTCATAAACATTTAATAGCTTCTGCCAGTAGCTAACAATGCATTCAAGGCACTTCTTTCTTAGCAACACAGTTCTAGCAGTTCCAGCACTAAACAAGGCAAGGCAAGCAAAACATGTCTAGCAAAGGTGACCTCAATACAGCATTTTCAAATAGCGCATTGAGCGATGTAACGTTCCCCCAACCCTAGTATGTGTGGGCAGAAATAATATCTGTTGATTTCTGTTGTGCAACCAGATACACAACTGGTTGTGCAGTTAGACACTGACTACCTGGGTATAATTCCCCATTAACTTCTGCAGATGTAACTTAATACTACACCAGGTGCAATTTCAGCTACAATATACAGGCAAATGAAACAACGTACATGACTTATTCTTTCATGAAAATTCATTGCTTTATTCTGTCTCCAGTCTTGTTAGTATTTATAGTTTGTATCTTTCCATCCTTCTGGAGTCTAGCAAATGTCCAGGCCTCCTTAAGTGAATCCTCATGGTGCAGTGGTTAAACTGCATTACTTCAGTAAACATTCTGCTCACAATGTGAGCTCAGTCCTGAAAGGCGCAAGTAATCAGCTCGAGGTTGATCCAATCTTCTATGGCCAATTAACTGAGTGTCCAGCTTCCTTGGGAGGGCAACATGTTGCTTACATAATTAAGGGTGCTTTTACACGACCTCTAAAATCTGCTGGCAACTTAAATTCAGACCAGAGATCGTGGGGTTTTGTTCTGCTTCCTGTGTTCCCACCCTTCCGCACTCGATTGCTCCTGTCTGCAGTGAGAGGAGGGAGAAAAAAGGGAGAAAAAAATGCAGGCTCACCTTAGTCTGCTGTCCCCCGTTAAGGATTCCAGTCTGTTAAAGAGGCGGGGGACAGCAAAAACAAACAGAAGGTGAGGAGAGCACGGCATCCACAGCTTTACAATCTGCATCATAATTTTTTTTTACCTCCAGAGACCAGGTATTTGTAAAATGTGCTGGGGCGCGCTTAGGTGGGCATGGTCGTACTTAATTTTTTTTAAAGTCCGCAGCTGGTGGGAAAACAATTTTAAACTCCGCATCTGGGAGCCCTTTGCATCAGATTTTAGGGGTCGTGTAAAAGCAGCCTAAGCTGCAAACTGCCCCCAGAGCGCTTTAGTTGCACTAGGGCATTATATAAGCAGCTCTCCTTTGAATCAAACATACAAATGTCTGCAGTGATCTGCTAACGTTATGACTGGGACTGAAGCTTTAACCCCACTTGGGAACATGTAGAGGGCTTTTCGAGCATGGACATTTTGAAATACTGTACATGCATTAAGAATCCACGTACTGGGCAGGTGTATGGTTTCTCCCAAGCAGAGGTTCCCAGGCTTGGAGGATCCAGGTTATCTTTGGACTTCAACTCCCAGAAAACCCTGCCCATCACAGGTGTTGGCAA
>JAHTLZ010002726.1:0-20078 GCA_023846285.1 Phrynocephalus versicolor
CAAAAGCTCGATCATTTATTACATATTAAAGTTTTTTAAAATTGGAATCTAAACTCTTGTAGCTTTTTAGACCTTTTCAGTCTGTTGACTGGGGTAGGCCTATGTTTTATAAAGATATTACCCCAACATGGACTTTTGGAGGACCGATTGAGTTGTTTCTTTGTTCTTGTGGTTCTCCAAACATCATCAAGCCCTTTGTGGTGAAAACTAGCATTTCTCAGTGTTTAAACTACAATATTTCGTTTTTAGCATTTCTGGCTGTAGGGCAGGATGCTATGTGATGATCTATAGCAGAGCTCAGGAAATTTTCTTTTTGTGACATTATAGCTCTCAGATTCCCAAGGCAAGAGTTGTGTTAGCCTGTTGCAGCAAAAACAACAAAGCGTTTTCGCATATGATACAGACTAACAAGTTTCTTTTGGCATAAACTTTTGTGGAATGTAGCTTTACATCTGACACAGCAGGCTACAGTCCATGTAAACCTATACCAAATAAAACATGTTACGTTATTAAGGCCTCACAAGAAGACCCTTTATTGTGTTCCCAGTATCCATAAGTGAGCCATCATGCTAGTTAGAGGAGGCTGGCTGTTGTAGGCCAAATAAAGCATCTTTGCCAATCTGTTAAAACAAAGGAAATGTAATGGATGCTCTTCTCTATAGTGATCACAATTGACTTCTGTTGACTCTTTTTCAGGGTTTTCCTCGTAGAGAACAAACAGAAGTGGTTTACCACCCTCTTCTTCTAGAGGTCACCTTGGGCCTGTGTAGCTTGCCCAAGGCCACACAAGCTGACTATACTCACAGGAGGCACAGTGGGCAATCAGCCATTATTTTTTGAAAGTAGAGTAGATGGTCTTAGCTTTTAGTGCTTCCCAACCAGGGGTCCCCAGCATTCCAAGAACATCTGGGGGATCCAAGGTTGAGAGCCACTGATATAGATGATGTGACCTGTTCTTTGTCTTTGAAATTAAACTGTGAAATCATCCATGCGGCCTTGATTCCTTTTGTACAGCTTCAAAACTAGAAAGACCACTTGACATATATGAGAGTTCCCTTCCAATTCAAGGCTCATCCCCTCCTTTGGCTACTCGTGTGCTCAACCCTCCAAAACGACTTTCAAACTATATGGAACACTGAGAGTTATCCGTCTGTGTCCTAAGCATATGCTTTCCCTGTGAGAGAGATAATTTTGATGTAAAAATATTCACACTATTCACAATTAAAAAAATCAAACACTCTCAGTATTACTTCTGTGTCCAAATACTTGCAGTTTTTCATGTCAAGGCGTACATTTCCTTCAAACCATGCTCAGAATCAGATCATGCATTTTCCATGTCACCAGTCGCTTCAGTTTTCAATTTCTTCACATTACCGTAATTACTTCAGTTTTCAATAGCTTCGCATTAATGCTTGGCTTTAATATCTGGGGGAAAATATCAAGGATGTTTTATTCAGAGATTAAAGTAAATTCCACGTCATTTTGGAGCGGGTTGGTGGGATTGGCGATTAACAATGTGATCTTTTCATATCTAATAATGCTTACTCCCAAATAAACATGTCAGAGAATTAATTGAGTTGTTTGTAGGGAGGTTTCCAGGGCAAGCCATTTCCATTACGTTTTTATTAATTAATTTAATTAATTTAATTACCAGATCAATTGCATTAGTTGTTGGCTGACTATTCCCCATCTCTCCCAAGCACACCTTGAAAGAGTCTTGTATCGTCATGAAGACAAGCAAGTTTAACTGGGCAAGTGCTTTTGTACACTGCAGACTACAACATCTTGTGCCAAAGAAAGTCTTAGTCTTTCAGGTGCCACAATGATTCCCCCCATTTCAATAAGAGCAGTCTACAGAGACAGGATGAATAGAAGTGTCATGGAAGCAAGCTCTGTATTTCTATAGAGGATTTCCTCAGTTGGAAAAGCTGTTTTCAGTCAAAAATTACCATAGCCTGTGAATTTTGTTACAATTGCTCAAGGATGGTCTCTGGGGCAGGAGGCTCTGGAAGCAGGAATGAAGCTTTGTAGTGTTGTCATCGGCACTAGAAATGAGAACAGGAAGAAATCCCAGCAGAATATTGTAATGAGATTTCCAGACCGGTTTAGTCAAGCCCATGAGATTGACATCATATTTTGATCTGGTAAATTGGTCTGTTCCTGATAAAAGTCTGCTTTCAAGGAAGTAAAGACATGACTTCCTGGAATGGAAATGGAAATATCTGAAATAATGTAATGGTCATTTCTGTTCACCCAAATCTCTCCTTATTTATTTATTTGGTTATATCATTTGTGGCAGACGCAAAAGGAAGCCCCCTGAGGGATGTCCCCTGTGCAGCCAGTAAATCATGTATCAACTGAACTGTTACAAATTCTTCTTGAGTCCCAATATTGGCCCTGGCACCTGCTGGGGACCAAGCAGCATTGGGCCAGTAACCAGTTATTGCATAACCAGTAGATTTAAATTCTAAAATATACTACACAACACACCATTATTCTCTTAAAGGCTTGTTGTTTCCCCACATTTCTAGCACAGGAAGAATAAAGTGCGAAACCTCCATGCAGAGAATTGCATACAATGTTCTCTGCAGGCAGCATACTTGCTGCAAATGCATTTAGTGCGAAGCCACACCCTACTTCACCTTTCCTGCCTCTGTACGCACAGGAAAGGAGGTGTATGAGGGTCACACATGATGATGCAGCAACTGCCAGCAGAGGCAGTCAGACAAAAGTGGGTCTTGTTGAAATGGCACATGACTGGAAGACTCAGATTATGCTTGACTACAGAATATAGAATGAGGCAGGACATTGAAGTAGGATTTGATGACAGAAAGGTTCCCTTCTGCAACCAGAGCCCTGTTTAATCTTTGAAAGACTCTCTTTTATTAATACAACTTGAATCAACATCTCACACCTCCTACCTATGTGTCAAAAGAACCTGCCCAAATCCCTCACTGAAGGCTGTTGGGGCCTTGGTGGTGAGTTTCTTCTGCTTCAAATGGGATGGTGCCTTGGTTTGGCCTTGGCCATGAAACGGGATGCTAAGTGACTTTCAGAGGAATGGACAGCAATGGGAGGTTCAGCAGAAATGAAATTTTATGAAATGAAAGCGGATGTAAGATTTTTAAAGCAGATGTGAAAGATTGTTGGCTGTAGACGATGGCTTCCATGATCTTATTCACAGAAGAAATGGAACAATAATGTTCTTGCAGTGACAAAGAACCCTTTTAAAGGTATGCAGCCCACCTGAAACACAGTGAAAGAGAGACCAACCTCTAAACTGATGTGTGATCACTTGATACGCACACTGTATTTGACATGGGAAGCTCGGCTCACCTCGGGTTGAAAGACATACTGCTCATGTTACAGCTTTGTATTCCTGCATCCAATTTCCAGCTCACCTCTTTATAAGTGACAATAGCAGAGGTGCAAGGTAAAAACCAGCTCAGGGGACAGGCAAAGGAAGGACAGATTGTGTACCACCCTCCAGCGTCAAATCTTTATGTTGGACAGTCACACAGTGGCTGAAATCCTGTTGCCATAAGTTATACAATGTAAACAACATCATTGGCTGCAAAGTTCTTGTTTGGAGATAAATCCTTTCCAGTTTCCTCCCAAAGGTCCTGAGACTCCCATGGAGTTCTTTTGGTTGTATGAAAGCCATTCGGGGACCACAGGATTGAGCAGAAGTCTTTAGTTTCCAAAATTTACGGTCACCACAATGTCACCATTTACAATTGACACTGGTTTTCAGAAATCAAAGATTCCCCTTTATTCTTCACAATGAAAGGGATTCCATAGGACCCTTGGGAACTCCAAGAGTGGGAGAGAATCAGAAATGTTCACTTTCTAAGAAATAACCATCATCAGCCTCATATACAACTGATGGTAGCAGGATTTCAGCCAGTGAGCCATACTCCTGTACGTTGGAGGAAGGCAAAAATGTCAACAAATTCTTAGCACTGAGGGCGCAATAGGACAAGAAAGGATTATATCTGATCACACAGCAAAGAGACACTTTGCTGGGAGTGATCTCTCTTAAAGTGACCCTTCCATTGGTGGAGGAATCACTCCAGTCTGGCCTCCAAAAAGAGTACACTTGCTGCAGGACCTAAGATTTCCAGCTTGGGCATGGATCAGGGCTGGGCTCATTCGCAATCTCCTGTGTGTTGTGCGATTGCCAAATATAGCTCACACCAGACAGTGCCCGAAGGTGCCCCAAATGTGAGCTACTTTCCTATCTGATCACACCCTCGGTTACAGGTGATCTCCAAGTTCAGCCTCTGACTAGTTTTCACTCTTCAGCGTTTACGTGGGAGGGGATTCTGTTTATGATGATGTGGCCTTCCTTGCTGTTCGTACTTGAATGGTTTTCTGTCCCAGTTTCTCATGAGATGTCACCTCCCTGCCTCTTCCACTTTGCTTATCTAGATGCAGATAAGGGAGGTAACCCTACCGAATGGGGAGAAATGAGCCAGAGTGCTTCTTGCCTCTTAAAACCGGGTGACTAGGCTTGACTGTGCATTGCCGGAAGCTACCGTCTTGTTTGCTGAAACTCACACAAAATGTGGGGTGTGAGCCAGGAAGCTGAAGCATTGAGGGAGGGATGCAGAGAGGGAGAGCCTCCCACATCCAACCATTGTCTATTCTAATCAAAATGAACAGCATCTGATGCTGGCTTTTCGTTCACTATTTAAAATGTTGATCATTACTAAGGAAAACCAAAGCAAAGCGCTCTGCTTATATACGGCCCCATAGCGCTTCAAGCGTTCTCTGGGCAGTTTATAATTTAATTATGCAGGCTACGCAATAAAAGGAAAAAACAAAACTTCCGCCACAGGATGATATGCACCTCATAAGATGCAATTTTTCTAGGGACTGTCTGCTTATAATTGTTGTTATGTCCTGTCACACTGCTCCCAACTTTTTGAAGCCACGTGTTTTTGAAATATATGAGATGTTCCAAGGAGTGGCATATATTTGCTGTTCCCCTCCAGTGAGTTTCCATGGCTGATCAGGATTTGAATGTCAGCAGACTATACTGAATGGGCAGTTACATATAATATAAATTAAATATGTTTGCCACTGAGCAGTGCAGCAGTAACGTAGATAAAATGTCAGTATTGATATAAAGGGTTGCAGAGTTAGGCTAACAGATAGACAATGACAATGAATAGAGTAAAAACTCATATATTCATATATACAGCAAAATATACACAGCATAACAACCAAGCATTATATACAATATATCAAACAGACAAACAGAGTGGGGTGAACTGTTCTCACCATAACAGTCCCCCAAATACAAATGGCAAGCTAGTGCTATTTATACAAATCAGCACTCATAAGATCTGATGCAATCACTAATTAACAATCTGATGCAATCTGATCTAACCATTGCAAATCATGATGTTACAATCAGTTCCACCTGCACTTCATCACTTAACATGCCTGTGATTACTTATCTCTAACACTTGTGGATTAACATTATGACACAGCAGAATCTAACTGCCTCCATTTTATAATTCTCTTTACACATTCTGTTAAATATACATAACATATGTTTTATCAACTTTTACATATCTTGACACCCCTCCTATATTTAACAGACTTCAACTCCTAGCCTTTTCTTAAAACATACATGCTTATCTTTACACAAAGGCTTTGTAAAAATGTCAGCATAATTATCAACACTTGTACAATATTCTAATACAATCAAATGTTGTTCTATGCAGTCCTTCACATTCTGGTAACGGATCCCAATATGCTTGCTTCTGGATCCAACCTTCTGATTCTGTGTTAATTGGATACACGAAAAAGAATCATTATACACTTTGACTGGTAGTTTTACATTCACATTTACATCCTTTAACAACTGTACTACCCAGGTCAACTCACAACACAAATCACTCACAGCCCCATACTCAGCTTCTGTAGAAGAACACGAAATGTACCTTTGTCTTCGGGCCTTCCAGACAATTAGTGAGTTACCTAAATATATGGCATATCCAGACATTGACCTCCTTTCTGGACTTGAACCCCAGTCAGCATCTGCATAGCTAATTACATCAAGATTATCACATATGGATATCTTCAACTTTTCATGTACTGTGCCTTTAAGGTATCTTAAAACACGCTTTATACCTCTCCAATGCTTCATCAATGGCTTTGCAGCATGTTGAGACAATATGTTGATAGTTGCTGCAATATCAGGCCTAGACCATGAACACAAATACATTAATGAGCCCAATACAGATTGGTATAGTTCAACATTTTCAAAATTCCCATCATCAGGTTCTCTGTTGAACCCCACCTCCATAGGTGTAGAGACTATGTTACAATCTCCCATCTTACACTTCTGTATTAACTGTTCTATCTTGTCACTTTGACATAGATAGAAATTACCTTCAGGATCTCTTGTGACATCTACCCCTAAATAACGTTGTATCTCACCAAGATGCTTCATTTTTACTTCTTTGCCTAATGAAGACATAAACCACTTCACATGTGAGATATCTGGCACCATTAAACATAAATCATCAACAAACACTATCAATATCAAAGAACCCTTTGTGTATAGGCAAGGATCTGCCCTACTTTGAGAAAAACCTATTTTACTCAATTTCTCATGCAGATGTTTATTCCATGCCAGTCCTGATTGCTTGAGACCATACAAGGCTTTGTTCAGCTTCAGAACAAGTTGTGAATTTTCAAATTCAAATCCAGGGATTTGTTTCATGTAGACCTCTTCCTTTAGACTTGCATTCAAATATGCTGTTTCCACATCAAAATGATGTACTTGACATTTTCTTGAAGCAGCAATTGCCAACACCATTCTAAATGTTTCAGCCTTCACTGTAGGTGCATATACATCTGTGTAATTCACATATTTCTCTTGTGAAAATCCTTGTGCCACAAGCCTTGCTTTGCAGGTAACATTATTGTCACTTGACTTCTTAATTTTATATATCCACCTGCATCCAACAGGTTTTTGTCCTTCTGGTAATATCACTGGATTAAATACCTTATGTTCCTTCAGAGATTTATACTCCTTCTCCATGGCCGTCATCCACTGCTTCCTTTCTTCTCCAGGCATCAGCAGCACATCTTCAAAAATCTGTGGCTCATGGGATACAAAATTCACAACAAACCTTTCAGGTGGCACTCCTTTGTTGGATCTTGTAGATTTTCTGATCAACACTGGCTTCTCATCTTCCACCTTTTCATCATGAAATGATGTAGACTCCCCTCCATCACTGGCAATCTCATCTTTCATTTTTCCATCATGTAATGATGCAGACTCCCCTCCATCACTGGCAACTTCTTCAACCTCAGTGTGGGGACAAATGCTTGGCAAAAACACTTCATTATTAGCATGTAGAGCTTCCCAATTTTTCTGCTCACAGAATGTTGCAGACCTGCTTATATAAACTTTACCATGACTGTCACAAAAACGCCAGGATTTTGCTGCAGGCTGAAAACCAATAAACATAAGCTTTCTGGACTTTGGGCTATCTTTGTGTCTATACCTTTTTGGAATCAATACCCATGCTTCAGAGCCAAATATATGGAGATATTTGATTGAAGCTTTCCTTCCATGCAGCAGAGTATATGGGATTTCATTCACGGCTGAACTCCACACCCTATTAGACACATAATTTGCATACTTGATAGCTTCAGCCCAATAACCTTTGGGAAGTTTTGCATCTGCCAACATTGCATTCATGATATTTTGAAGAATTCCATTCTTCCTCTCAGCCAATCCATGCTCAGCAGAAGCAGCAGGGTTTGTAAGTCTATGTTTCACCCCTTTCTTTTCTAAATAGTCAACAAACTGCTTTGCTAAAAATTCACCACCCCTGTCACTCTGTACAGCTAAAATTTTCTGCTTGTACTGTCTTTCTGCCATCTGAATCTACAATAAATAATTCCTGTCTTAAGCACTCTTTTTCCTTGTTATCTTTAATTACAGACAGCTGGTGACCTTCACTCTTCCAGCGTGTGCCAGCATTTTTTCTCTGCCTTTGCCGCTTATTTACCTTATCACAGAAACGAAAAACATGTTGGTCACTCCCACAATTATAGCATCTTCTAACTACTTGTATTGTTTCTCCAAACACTTGAGCAGGCTTTTTATTTACTTTAGAATCAGTCCTCCTTAATTCTTCCTGCTGGAGCCTTGACTGTATGTAAGAGACAGACAATTCATCACTCTTCATAGCTTCTAGTCCCATTACTAAATTGTCATATGACTCATCCAAGCTTGACAATATAACAAGGCATTTGTACTCCTCTTCATGATTTATGCCTACTTCAGACAATTGCTGAAATATACTATTTACTTTCCTTATATAATCAGAAATAGTTTCACCTGGGCTTTGCCTTGAACGGAATAATTTTCTCATCAGAGATACTTTACTTCCAGCTGTGTCCTTGATGTGAGCTGCTCTGAGAAACGTCCAAGCCTCATGTGCCGTTTTTGCTTCCTTCACATAAACGAACTGGGATTCCTCCAAGGACAACATTATAACTGCCAAGGCTTTTTCATCCTTCTTCAAATCTTCCTCATCAGCTTCTTCATCAAGCTGCTTATCTACATACTGATAAAGCTCATGGAAGATCAAGAAATGCTTCATAGACAGACACCAATTCAGGTAATTATTGTCAGAGAGCTTTACAAGAGGCATTTACATATCTTGACATTGAATTCCTAAGCCCTCATCTGACACCATATCTACTAACTCACACTGTTTCTACTCTACTTACCACACAATTTTATTTTATTTTTAAATCTCTAGTATACATACTGTATTAATTTGTACAGATGTATCATATACCCTCACCATTTCTGACTGTGTTATTGTTCACATTCTTATCTAAACTCTCCTTTGTAGATGTTGGTGTTGGGTATACATCTATTTGAATATTCTCACAGTATTAACTAAATTTTGTACCCCATTTTAATTGATGGGCAGAATATCTGGCTTGTTGTTGTTCAGTCGTTCAGTCGTGTCCGACTCTTCGTGACCCCATGGACCAGAGCTCGCCAGGCCTTCCTATCTTCCACTGCCTCACGGAGTTTTGGCAAATCCATATTGGTTGCATCGATGACACCGTCCAACCATCTCAGTCTCTGCCGTCCTCTTTTCTTTTTGCCTTCAATCTTTCCCAACATCAGGGACTTTTCCAAGGACTCCTCTCTTCTCATGAGGTGGCCAAAGTACTGGAGCCTCAGCTTCAAAATCTGTTCTTCCAGTGAACATTTGGGGTTGATTTCTTTCAGGATGGATAGGTTTGATCTCCTTGCAGTCCAGGGGACTCTCAAGACTCCTCCAGCACCACAGCTCAAAAGCATCAATTCTGCGGCGATCAGCCTTCTTTATTGTACTGTTGTTCTATTTCTTTGTTTTATATTGTATTGCTCACTGACTCGCTCAGCTATTTGGAAGCCGCCCAGAGTTCCGCCTCGGAAGATGGGCGGGGTAAAAAATTCAATAAATAAATAAATAATAAATAAATAAATTATAGTCCAGCTTTCACTTCCATACATCACTACTGGAAAAACCATAGCTTTGACTATCCTGACCTTAGTTGGCAAAGTGATGTCTCTGCCCTTTAGGATGCCATCTAGGTTTGCCATTGATTTCCTGCCAAGAAGCAGGCGTCTTTTTATTTCGTTGCTGCAGTCACCATCTGCAGTGATCAAGGAGCCCAAGAAAATAAACTCTGTCATTGCCTCCATTTCTTCCCCTTCAATTTGCCAGGAGGTGATGGGACCGGTGGCCATGATCTTAGGGTTTTTTTATGTTGAGCTTCAGCCCATTTTGTTCACTCTCCTCTTTCACCCTCATTAAGAGGTTCTTTAATTCCTCCTCACTTTCTGCTATCAGAGTAGTATCATCTGCTTATCTGAGGTTGTTGATATTTCTTCTGGCAATCTTAATTCCAGCTTGTGATTCATCCAGACCTGCCTTTCGCATGATGTACTCTGCATATAAGTTAAATAGGCAAGGTTACAGTATACAGCCTTGTTGTACTCCTTTCCAATTTTAAACCAGTCAGTTGTACCATATCCAGTTCTGACGGTTGCTGCTTGTCCCACATATAGATTTCTTAGGAGACAGATAAGGTGGTCAGGCACTCCCATTCCTTTAAGGACTTGCCAGAGTTTGTTGTGGTCCACACAGTCAAAGGCTTTGGCATAGTCAATGAAAAAGAAGTAGATGTTTTTCTGGAATTCTCTGGCTTTCTCCATAATCCAGCGCATGTTGGCGATTTGATCTCTAGTTCCTCTGCCCCTTCGAAATCCAGCTTGCACTTCTGGAAGTTCTCTGACCACATACTGCTGAAGCCTGCCTTGTAGAATTTTGAGCATAACCTTGCTAGCGTTTGAAATGAGTGCAATTGTGCGATAGTTGGAGCATTCTTTGGCGTTTCCTTTCTTTGGGATTGGGATGTAGACTGATCTTTTCCAGTCCTCTGGCCACTGCTGGGTTTTCCAAATTTGCTGGCATATTGTGTGCAGCACCTTTACAGCATCCTCTTTTAAGATTTTAAAGAGTTCAATTGGAATGCCATCACCTCCACTGGCCTTGTTGTTTGCAATGCTTTCTAAGGCTAGGGTGCTACAAAACACTAATGGGACCTACAGGACTAAGGCTGGAGATTATGCCCTTCCGGTGCAACTTCTTTTATTTTTCTTTTGCTATTCCACAATTTCATGCTAATATTGTACTTGATTTATTTTATGCTAATCAAGATTTCTTGAACTTGAATCCTATTAATTTGGCTTATTGGTATTAAGTCCAACAATGTAAACCCCAGTGGTG
This sequence comes from Phrynocephalus versicolor, assembly GCA_023846285.1. Taxonomy (NCBI): domain Eukaryota; kingdom Metazoa; phylum Chordata; class Lepidosauria; order Squamata; family Agamidae; genus Phrynocephalus; species Phrynocephalus versicolor. Next base: position 10,830 of record JAHTLZ010002726.1, read on the forward strand.
AATTACCACTAGTTAAGAAGCAAATGCTTGTATTTTCTTCTCACCCATCTGTGATTTGGCATGTGACAAGAAATATAGACTTCTACTTCTTAACAAGTGGCAATTCAGCACTGAAATCTGTGCCACTGGACTTACACTAGTGTGAATAAGTAATAAGATTTTGGCCAACATCTAGAGTCCACCTTTCAGACCAACAGCTAGAAAGCAATGTATTCAGTACCAGGTGAAACTCGGAAAATTAGAATGTCGTGCAAATGCTCATTTATTTCAGTAAGTCAACTCAAAGGGTGAATCTAATGTATGACATAGACTCATTGCATGCAAAGTGAGATATGTCAACCCTTAATTTGGTATAATTGTAATTATTCTGGCGCACAGCTTATGAAAACCACAAATTCACAATCTCAGAAAAAAAGAATAATGTGAAAAGGTTCAATATTGTAGGCTCAAAGTGTTCCACTCTAATCAACTAGTGAATCCATAACACCTGCGAAAGATTCAGGAGCCTTTAAATGGTCTCTCAGGCTGGTTCAGTAGGGATCACAATCATGGAAAAGACTGCTGACCTGACAGTTGTGCACAAAACCATCACTGACACCATCCATAAGGAGGGAAAGCCCCAAAAGGTACAGATTGCAAAAGAAGTGAGATGGTCCCAAAGTGCTGTATCAAAGCACTTATTTCCTCTTATTTGGAAGGGGAAAGTGTGGGAGAAGAAGGTGCACAAGCAGCAGGGATGACTGCAGCCTGGAGAGGATTGTCAGGAAAAGGCCATTCAAAAGTGTTGGGGACTTTCACAAGGAGTGGATGGAGGCTGGAGTTAGTGCATCAAGAGCCACCACACACAGATGGATCCTGGACATGGGCTTCAAGTGTCATATTCCTCTTGTCAAGCCACTCCTGAACAACAATGTCAAAAGCATCTTACCTGGGCTAAAGAAAAAAAGAACGGGTCTGTTGTTCAGTGGTCCAAAGTCCTCTTTTCTGATGAGAGCAACTTTTGCATCGTATTTGGGAGCCAAGGTCCCAAAGTCTGGAGGAAGAATGGAGAGGCACACAATGCAAGATGCTTGAAGTCCAATGTGAAGTTTCCATAGCCTGTGTTGATTTGGGGAGCTAGGCCATCTGCTCGTGTTGGTCCACTGTGCTTCATTAACTCCAGGGTCAACGCAGCTGTCTACCAGGAGATTTGGGAGCACGTCATGCTTTCTTCCACAGACGAGCTTTATGGGGATGCTGACTTCATTTTCCAGCAGGCCTTGGCACCTGCCCACTGCCAAAAGTACCAAAACCTGGTTCAAGGACAATGGGATTACTGTGGTTGATTGGCCAGCAAACACGCCTGACCTGAACTCCATAGAGAATCTATGGGGCATGGCCCAGAGAAAGATGAGGGCCATGAGACCAAACAATGCAGTGGAACTGAAGGCTGCTATTGAAGCATCCTGGTCTTCCATAACACCTCAGCAGTGCCAGAGGCTGATAACATCACAATTATACCAAAGTAAGTCTTGACATATCTCGCTTCACGTGTAATGAGTCTCTCTCATATATTAGTTTCACCCTTTGAGTTGACTTACTGAAATAAATGAACATTTGCACAATATTGTAATTTTCCAAGTTTCACCTATTTGGCAGAATAATATACAACCACAGTACTTTTCAGATAATACCTTCTTGGTTCATTGATGGTAAAACACCTCCATATGTCTGCTTCAGAACACATCCACAACTGGGAACATGTTTTAGGGTGTACACCATTCACATGTCACACTCTTTCATCCAACCTCTTCATCACTCACTGTGAGCGATAGTGTTTCAGAGCACGTTCAAGTTCTTCCCATACCTACAGATCACGAAAGGGAATGTTAATGCAAGCATATCCTCATATGGGAGGATACAGATAGACAATTCTACTAAATGAAGAATTTTCATTGTATGCATAGGGATTTTTAAAAATAGCTCTGCAACCAGCAGTAAATATAGGGCCTATACTTCACAGGATTCCAGAGACTGCATAACTGAATGAGACAACATATGGATGTATTTTAGTTCTTTTCAAAATCATTATGTGTATTATTTCACTATTATTATTATTATTATTGCTTGTTAGAGATGGGCACGACTCAGAAAAAATTTTTCGTTTTCGTTTTCGTTTTCGGCTAGGGCCCGCTTCGTTTCGTTTCTGTTTTCGTGAGCTAATTTCAAAATTTTTCGTTTTCGTTTCGTTACGTAACGAAAACGAAAAACCGAAAATGAAAACGAAAAATTTTTCGTTTCTCCCCATTTAGCTCCATTATGTGTTTTTCCAGTAACGAAAAACGAAAATTGGCTCAAAATTAGTCGTTTCGTTTCCGTTTTGGTCCATTTTTGAACTGTTTTTCGTTTTCGTTTAGTTACATAACGAAAATGAAAAAACGAAAACGAAAACGAAAATACCGCTAAGTCGTGCCCATCTCTATTGCTTGTTATAGTTATGTAACAAATCAGTATTAGGGATAGGCAGGAAACAAAAAATGAAATGCTCTTTTGTCATTTTGTTACGTAATGAAACAAAATGAAACAAAACAAAACAAAGAAGGAGCATTTAGTTATAGATGATATAGAACGGTCATTTTTGCATTGAAATGAACCATTTCGTTCCATCGTTTTCAGAGGGCTCCTGCCAAGCTGTCAATGGCTGGTCACCTTTAAACCTGGCCCTGTCAGTACCAGAGGGTCCCCCTGGTGCTGACTGGTCCAGGTTTAAAGGGGTCCAGCCATGGACAGCTTGGCAGGAGCCCTCAGAAAACGGTCGGGTAAGCAGTTCCACACAATCAAGCTCCTTGCCCTCTGAAGATGCCAACCACAGAGTCTGGGGAAACATCAGGAAGAAAAACTTCCAGAACACAGCCAAACAGCCCGAAAAACTCACAACAGCTATCAGATCCCGGCCGTGAAAGCTTTCGGGAATGCATATCATTGTATTACTTAGAATGACAGAATAATATCATTACACTTAGTCTGGCTTCTTTTCAGCCGCTTCTTGTAGATTTGAGATTGTTTATGTTTATTTTCATGGCACCTATTTGCTTGGTAGAATAAAGCTGCCTGTATGTACACTTCAGAAATCACTCTTATATACCAAAGTGATGCTAAGAAAGGAAGGTACAGTATTTTATTAACTGGCATTGGATTTAAGTTGCTATTGATATTTGTTGGGAGGGGTGCTGGGTAGAATCATGGGTACACGGTTAGCTAATTCTGCCTACACAATCTAAGTATAGTAGTCTGCCCCTTGTTTAATCATATTCTTTATCTGATCTATAAATCACCTGGGACTGGCACTGCTTTGTCAGCTGTGGGAAGTTGCTTATTCAGTCTGGGTGTGGACTGTAATTGCTCAGATTAGACAAAAGACCTACTGAATGTCCTTATTTGGCACGCCACTAAGTGTAGTCGCCTGAGACATAACACAAACATAGCATAAAAGGAATAGCATTCAACCTTGTTTAATATCTGGCCTCAATGGATTTAACACCTTTAGTTAGAATTTGTTTTCATATCTGCACATTTGTGCAAGGGAAATGAGTGATTTTTCTCACCAAGAGGCGTTCTCCAGCGGGTTTCTCATGGGCAGCCTCCACGTGGAGCTTGATCACCTGGGACCGGGCCTTTGCTGTCCATCTGGCTGTGAACAAAGGGATGTATCCTTTAATTTGAGGTCAGCTCCTCAAACATCTTGTGCTGCTTTTACTTCCACTCTCAGCTGTTCAGTCCTTTTATTCCTACATCAACTTTGATGGTATGCTGCTGTTTTACATCCCAAAAAGATCCAAGAGGCCCAACCACTCTTCTGGGGGTGCAATTTGCAACCTCTACCCACGCCAGCAACAAAGAGCCTTTTCACACGAGTCGACCCCTAAGATCCGCTGGCCACTTAAATTCGGACCAGAGATCTTGGGGGTTCGTTGCTCTTCCTGCGTCCCCACCCCTTTGCACTTCCTTGCTCCTGTCTGCGTGAGGGGAGGGAGAAAAAAAAGAGAGGAAAAAATGCAGGCTCACCTCCGAAGCCGCCCGGAGCCCGTCTCGTCCTGATTCCTTCTCTTAAAGGGGCGGCAGGCAAAAAACAACAACAAACAGACGCGAGGAGAGCCCGGCACTCACTCCCTTAAATCCGCATCAGGGATTTTCACCACCGGAGAGCAGGTACATGAAAAGTGCACTGAGACACGGTTAGGTGGGCGTGGTCGCACTTAATTTTCTGCAAACTCCGGAGCTGGTGGGGAAACAATTGTAAGCTCCGGAGCTGGCAGCCATTTGCGGCGGAGTTTAGGGGTCGTGTACAAATACCCAAAATCATCAAGTTTGCAGATGACACCTCTGTGGTGGGGCTCATTTCCAGAGGGGACATGTCCACCTATCGAGACAAGGTGGAGCGGCTCTGTGGAGAAAATAATCTGGTCCTAAACACCACCAAGACCAAGGAACTGGTGGCAGATAACAGGGGAAAAAGCAGACATTCAGCCCCTGTATATTGGTGGGGACTGTGTGGGGAGGTTGGCTGAATTCAAGTTCCTGGATGTTACCATCGAGCAGGGCCTGACCTGGAACACCTGCACCACTGCTCTGGTGAAGAATGCCCAGCAGAGGATATACTTCCTCAGACTCTTAAAGAAAAACAATCGGAGTGAGAGACTGCTGGTGTCCTTCTACCGATGCTCCATTGAGAGCATTCTTACGTACTGTGTCTGTGGCTGGTTCTCCAGCTGCACAGCCACAGAGAGGAAAGCGCTCCAGAGGGTAATAACCACAGCTCAGAAGATCATCGGTCACCCTCTCCCATCTCTGGAAGAGCTATACAGTTCCCGTTGCCTTAAAAAGGCAAATAACATCTTACGGGATTCATCTCATCTTGGACATTGTCTTTTTGTACTATTGCCTTCAGGCAAGAGAAACAGAGTGACAAAAGCAAGAATAAACAGATTAAAAACCAGTTTCTATTCAAGAGGCATAACCATCTTAAATGCTGTGACCAAATAGTGTGACCTTGGGGAGTTGTGATGTTTGTAGTGGATATGTATGAGTGCTTTTAATTCTCTTTTCTTTTAAAATGCTTTTTTTATCTTTTTAATTTCACCAGGGATAGTGTTAAATTTTGTTGTACTACGTACAATGACAATAAAGTATCTATCCATCTATTTTTTAAAAAAGATTCTGATGGTGCAGCTCTACCCAAGACTGCCTGGAAGTAAACTGTATTGTCTTCACCAAGACTTACTTAGTACATTAAAGAACTATGTGTTAAGTTTGTCTGTTTCTAAAACCAAAAGGCAAAAATGAAGCCACACTCTGTAATGCAATCCAATGCTCAACAGTCCTTCATTCTTCCTGTAAGGTGGATCTTTCCCTCATGTTCTGTCAACTAATCCAAACATCAACAAAATAAAATATTCAGTGTGTGTGTGTGTGTTGCGCCATTACAGTCATGACTGTCTCTTTGTGACCGTCGATGGAGTTTTTCTTGGCAGGAATACTGGAGTGGCTTGCCAGTTCCTTCTCCAGGCGCCTACAGCACCTGGTATTCCTTTCCTTGGTGGTTTCCCATCCAAGTACTAACCAGGGCCGACCCTGCTTAGCTTCCGAAATCAAGCGAGATTGGATGTGCTCAGGGCATATATGAAAACAATATTAATGTTATTGCAAGATAGCCTATCTAGTTGTCCTAGGGCTAATTATTCTGAACGCTATCCATGCAAGGCACACATTTCTCCTTCCAGGTGTTGCTGATGCTTCTCCTCCCCTCTTTCCCCGACCCACCACCAATCATCATCATCATGGAGGCACACTGAGGAGACAAACTCCCGATCTCTGGCTCTGCAGCCAGAGGTCTAAACCACTGAACTATCTACCATTTCTCCAAACCTTCTTCTCTCTGCATTTTATAAGCTTACCGTAGGACATAACATGTGTTTTGGGGTAAAACTGTGCAGTTGAGGAAACAGAATAGAAGTGCAATTGAAGAAACAGAGAAAATATTATCAAGGTAATGAATATTTGTTTATTAAGCTTAAAATGATAGGCAGTGTCATGTAACACAGTTTATTGAAGGATTAGGAAGTGTTGGTTCTCATCCTTAAATCAAGGTGGTGCTAGGTATGGCCACCTGGGGAGCAAATAGTGCTTCCCTCTCAAATCCTACATTTATTTATTCTGTTAATGTACACAGATAAATGCACTGTGTTGTAGTGATTATGGACTTATACATGCAAAGTTTTCTAGAATACTATTGTGCAGTTTTGCACGCACACCGTCCAATTTCTATGGACATTCTTGTACAAAGGTGTAGATTATTTTTCAGTAAGTAAAGTTATCACTGTGAAAGAGGTGTGTGTGTGTGTGTGTGTGTGTGTGCTTACAATACCACTTCAGACAAGTTGATAGCTAGTTGTGATGTTCTGGTGGTATGTTTCAATGAGAGCTAGAACGGGATGAACTAAAACAAATGATGGTTGAAGGTTACCACATTTTTCACTCTGTAAGATGCACAGACATTTCCTTTTACTTTTGGGGGGTTGGAAGTGCATCTTATAGAGTGAATACAGTAGTTCCCGCTACACATATGTCACATATTTTCATTTATAGAGAAGCTACTTGCATGGAGTCTCTCCCATCCCCTACTGCAACCTGGATTCCACTGTTCCAATCACCTCATTTGCAAAGAGGTCTCCTCCACGAAGCCTCTGCCCTCCCCTTCTGCAGCCAGGATTCTCCAGTCCCAATTACCTCATTTGCAAAGAGGCTTCCACAGAGCCTCTGCCCCCACTTCTGCAGCCTGGATTCCACTGCTCTAATCACCTCATTTGCAAAGATGGCGCCTCTGCCCTCCCCTTTTGCAGCCAGGATTCCCTAGTCCCAATCACCTCATTTACAAAGAGGTCTCCTCCACGAAGCCTCTGCCCTCCCCTTTTGCAGCCAGGATTCCCCAGTCCCAATCACCTCATTTGCAAAGAAGGAGCCTTTGCCCTCACCTTTTGCAGCCAGGATTCCCCTGACATTAAACCTTAGGCCAAACTTTTTTTTCTTGTTTTCCTCCTCAAAAAACTAGGTGTGTCTTATGGTCAGGTGCATCTAAAATACAGTAATTGTTGACCCTCTTTCAGTCTACTACTAGACAAGGCAATGGGAGAATGTGTAGCCAGAGGCATAGCTAAGGTTTTCAGTGCCCCAGGACAAAGTCAGTTTTCAAACCCTCTCCTGTTAAACTCCTTAACAACCCAGTGACAGTTCAATTCTGCCTCAGGTCAGGCAACCCCAGCTGAGAAGCCTCCTGAGCAGGGTGGCCACTGCTAAGGGGTGAAATCAACCCATAATATCTGGTGGGGATTCTCCCCACCCCACCCCACAGACACACATCTTGGACCAGCCTTGCTAGGGCATAGGACCTCTTTGCCCAGGCAGGGGTCCCCTCCTCTCCCCCAAGGCCTCAGAGCTCAGCTGGTGCCAAACTGATGTCAGCTGCCTTCTTCTCGGCCAGCTCAAGCTGGTGTATCTTAAATGACACACATATAAAAAAAACAGCCCTTGACTTGGAGGGGAAACAGTGTGCTGTGGGAAAAAAGTAAATGGCGGATCTTTGAAATCAATAATGGATCCTCCTGATTTCATATGATTTTTGCATGGGAACCTTCTCAAATCACCATCAAGCCACACATCTCATTAATGTCCAAATACTTCATAATAATAATCATGGGTCCATCTGCACATGGCTCTGCAGTGGCCCAAAAACATAGATCCAAGGCACGGATCCTCACAGATGTACCTGATTTTTATCCAGGAATGCACCCAAACCAGTCTGCCATCATAAATCTCTGATCACAGATTGTACACTAGGATCGCCAATTATACCCCTATTACAGCAGCTCCACTGGCTGCCAATCAGTTTTCAGGCACAATTCAAAATGTTGGTTTTAACATGTGTTGTGTCATTACAGTTGTGACCGACTCTTCATGACCCCATGTCCATGGAGTTTTCTTGGCAAGAACACTGGAATGGTTTGCCAGTTCCTACTCCAGGTGCCTACAGCACCTAGTATTCCAAGTACTAACCATGGCCCACCCTGCTTAGCTTCCATAATCAGGCAAGAACGGATGTGCTTAGGGCATGGCCTAGATCCATACTACTGTACCTCAAAGATCAAATCTTGCAGTATGAGCTGGGCCAGGCCCAAGGTAAAAAGGAGAAGCCTTTCTCTCCATCCCACCACCTTCACAGGTGTGTCTGATAAGAACACATGAAAGGGTGTTCTTTGTAGCTGTTCCCAGACTTTGGAACTCACTCCAAATAGAGGCTGGGACTACTCCATCTTTGCTGTTTTTCCAGAAGCAAGCAAAGACCTTTCTCTTCAGGCAAGTTTTCTCTGAATGAAGGACTACCTATTATGTGACTTTTAGATGGATTACCATGCATGATTGCTTAGACTGAATTCATAATAATACCTGTGTTTTCTGTGTTAGTTTCCATCTCTCATAATGGAATTTCCCCCTTTGTGTGCTGTTTTTAGCTTTAATACTGCCTTTTAATATTATAATATGCATCTTCAAATTCACTGTTCTTATACTTGAACATGTCTTAAATGTCCTGGGTTGTATATTTTCCTTACGTATTGAAAGCAGAGTGGTATGGAGGTGGGCCTGGATAGAAATCAGGTAGATCCATGCGTTGGATCCATGTTTTTGCACCACTGTGGAGTCATGTGCTGATGGGCCCAGGATTTGTGGTGTGCAATCTGTGGACAGAGATGGAGTCTATGGTTGGAGATTGGTTTGGGGGCAATCCTTAATAAAAATCTGTGAAGATCCATGCCTTGGATCCATGTTTTTGCACCACTGCACTGCCATTCGCTGTGCAATGTTTGGACATTAATGAGATGTATGATTTGATGGTAATTTGGGAAGGATCCCATTCAAAAAATCACATGAAATAAAGAGGATCTGTTTTTGTTTTTGTTTCCAATGATCAGCCTTTTTACCCAGACCCTTTTTTGTGTATTGGCCCAAGTGTATTGGTTGTGTATTGGTTTTATAATTTGTATTGTATGTTGTTTTAACTGTATTGTATTTTATAGTTTTATAGTTTTAATAATTTTATTGTTTTATAGTTTTTAATACATTGTTGTATGCCACCCAGAGACCTTGGTAGTGGGGCAGCTAATTTTTTTTGTAAATAAATAAATAAATAAATAAATAAATAAATAAATAAATAAATAA
>JAHTLZ010002727.1:0-12069 GCA_023846285.1 Phrynocephalus versicolor
ACCTATTTCCAAGAGGAATGGGGACCCTTTGTTCATGGCCCTGGAAGTCTTTTGTTCAATCCCCCACCATAATCCATCTTTTTGTACTGCTCTGAATGCTGATACAGCTTTGTAATGTACGTACTCATTCATGCCATTTTATTATAGCAGATAGGGCAGCCAAAGCACTATAAACACCTGGGTTTGAAAAGGTCATTGTCATGATGACATACTAGCCAAGCCTTTCACTGATCACATCTTTGAATATGTTCATCTTACACATGCATCCTAACATACTGAAGCGTCCCAGTCTTACACAAAAAACCCCAAAACATGTAGTAACTTTTAATGACATTTTTCTCACCTTGTCAAAGTTATCTGAAATATCTTGTATCCAGCTATAAAAGAGGCCAGTCTTGAAAGACTTTGTTTTCCAGACCCACCAACTCCTACAAGCAATGCATTTCCACACGCTGTCCGAATTATTCGAGAAATCTACATTCCCCCCCCAAAAAACCATACAAAACAAAGATAATAGTGCTCTTAGTTGTACCAGATGAAAAATACTAAATAATCATACATATTTTCATTCAAATTATACTTTTATGAAAAAGAGCATAAATTATTATTGGCATAAATTAACGGAAGGCTGTTAATGTGATCAGCAGTAATGAATTTTTGGAAATTAAACCTTTCTAATTTATGTTGTAGTCATCCTAGTTGTGGCAATCTCGAGTAATTAAAGACATCCTCTTCCCATGTTAAAGCTCCAATGGCTTTCCAGTGATTAAAGGGATGATAAAGGAGCCTCAAAAAGTTTGAGAAAAGTCAGAAATGTTTCATTTCTGTAAACCAGCCACTGCTGATGGCACCTGATCCAGCATACGTTACAGCAACAGGTTTTCAGTCCAGAGAGTGGATTGCCCTCATAATAAAAATATAATATTTAAAATGAATTAAAAGTGATAATAAAAATCAGTGATGTCAGAATACTTAAAAGAGCATCTCCCTGCACATTAAAGTCAAATACGAAATGACTTTCTTCAAATACCACCTCTAATGGATTTGAGGCCTATGATGTTTTTAAAAAGAAAATTTCTTTCCAATAGTAACATGCCAGGGAGAGATCTCTGGTACTAACTTCAGGCCCACAACTCTGTGTCACCTGGAGCAAACATTGATTCCACACACACCACAACAGAGAATGTGTGGAACAGTATAGAGTACAAATACTATTTTGTCATTTTGGTGCTTCCCCAGCAAGGCATCCATGCCCCATCTATCCCCACTAGTTGTGGCCCTAGCCACCTTTGCTATCTTTCAGATGCCAGTTAAAAACTTATTTTTCATTCACTCAGGCTTTAATTATTAGATCACTATTCATCTGTTGAATATATTACATGTTTTGGATATTTTCTGTACAGTACTTGCCCAATATCGGTAAATTGCCCTATAAAAATATTTGTAAAAAAGCTGAATATAGTATTTTGAATAAATCCAATTCATATAATAATTTGCAACCAGCACTACATTGTTAAACCACACAAACCTTAACAAGATGTGTTATGGCATCCTTGAAAAACACCAGGTCAAGGAATCCACCTCTAACAGCTTCGTTATACTGTTTCTGGTAAAACTGCAGTTTTTCAGATAAAAATTCAAAACTTGGAATCTAAAAATGAAGAAAATAAGAATGTTTTGTTTATAAAAAGGATCCAATTCAATACATTAACATAAACTGAATATGAATAAAAGGAAATTACTGTATTGTACACTTCTTTTAACAAATAATAAACAGTATATTTTTACAGAGAGTTCTAACCTTGGATGTTGTTACGTAGCAATGCAAGACATTTTAATTACATTGAATAAGTAACAGGCAGCAATATATGGAGCTGTTGAGTTTTCTATGTACTTTATATAAATTTCAGCATACATTTATATAGCTTTAGCACTAGACTATGTGACATAGTTGTTGCTGTTGCTGTCCTGCTCTCTCGTAAGATGGAAGGGCATAAGAATCAATAAATTTAGTTCAGTACCAATTCATAGATTTTTGGTGCCTCAAAGACAAAATCTTCAGGTTCTTCACCAGTTGGTTCTGGCATTTCACGCAAAAAATCGACAAAATATGGTTCAGCCTGGATTTCTGATACTAATGTTGGATCGATATGTTCATCAACTACTCTGGCAAAACTGTTGTTAAACCAAGTTTCGTCTTCTTCACAGACAAACCTAAAAGACACAAATCAGAGAAGATTCTTGCAAAAAAATGAAAAAAGTAGTTTTTTAATCTTCTCTCTCTCTCTCTCTCTCTGGCTGATACTTCACGTCCATCTCATCGCTGTTCGCAGTCCTGCTGGGGACCAATTCAAGCTAACTGCACGTCCATTGCGGGATGAGGGGAGTTCGTCCTGACCATGCACCCTGAACTGTGATCTAAGCGGGATGAGAGATTCCCCTCCCTGGCCTTGGGAATCTCCTCATCTCACTTCTCGTTCCGATACGAGTGCCCGTGAGGTAAGGCTCGTCACGCAACGTGCCATACTCCATCTAGTGGCAGGAGTGTGAAGTGCCATTTACCAGTACATTCCCTATGGAGTCAGCAACGCAGTGCAGAGAGATTAAAAGACAAATGCCTCAAACTTAGCTCCGTAACGCATTGAAGGCAAGGCTTCGGAGAATTGGAACATCAAAAAATGGAAGGTCAGGCCAAAAAAAAAAAAAAGGAGAACAAAGGCATGGAATTTCACATTCATCATGGAATGAGGACGTGCAGAAACAGTCATGCCGGTGTCATCCATCACGCCCATGCGTAAACGGGAACAGGGACAGAACCACAAGAAGACCATGTGACCACGACCAACATCAACACACAACGAACTTCCTCCCAGGACAAGAGTGAACGTGAAGTAACACCCCCCCCCTCTCGGCATGTTGGCTCAGCGGGCTAGAGCACTGAAAACTGTCAGCTACAAAGTTGGCAGCTCAGTGGTTTGCTTCCCGGGAACTTTTACCTTTACCTTTACCTCTCTCTCTCAGTTGCTGAAACAGATGCAGATATTTCTGAACCAAACTGAATATTCTAGGACTTTGGAACTGCTTGCCACCAAGTAAGATTCAATAATGAAAAGCAAAAAGCATATTCTCAACGAATCTATCTGCTGTCAGGTCTTGCTAGGTTTTTTATTACCATATGTCAATTTCTGATTTGAGACTATTTCATGCATGCAATGTGCCTTTGAGTAGAACACTAAGCACTACCTGCCTACTTTCTTGTTTAATGCTTTGGTTATAAATGACAAGGGATTAAAAGGCCATGGGCTGTAGACAACTTGAGGTTTAAAAATATGAACAATTGTGTGCATCCCTTGTAATGCATGTTCTTGGGATGTATTAAGAGAAGGTATTAGCCATACCTGTCAGCAATTACTCTAGTGCATTCATGTTTGAATAGTGCCAGAAGGGTAACGACATCAGCACATTCTTCTGATTTGATTGTTAACATTCCTTGCCAAATTCTTGAAAGATCTCGCAGATTGAATATGTAATGGAACTTGGATGGTGTGGGCAACATCTTCACCTAAAGCAAAAGCATAATTGTTGTTGTTGTTGAAAAATCCCATAAAAGCAATAAATAAATGCATTTGAATTTGCAAAACACTATAGGTCCTTTTGGAAATTTGTTTACTCCCCAAATTCTGATTCTCTTAGAAAAATCAATGAGAAAACACTAGGCCTCAGTAAAGGGATTGTGCAAAATCAGTTTTTAGGTTTTGGCACATCTGATGGAATGGGAAATGATTACTAATAGAAAAGAGCATGAACTCCTGGTTCCGCTGGTTGTGCCTGTTTCTTTAGTGGCTGAACAGTTGTATGGTGCTTCCCGGCCCTGCCTCCTAGGACCAGGAAGTGCCAGACACCTGTTGGGGTATTAAACAAATGGGCATGAATTCCCAAACCAATAGTCTGTGCCCATCTCTAATTACTAATTGTGAATTTCTATGAAAGGGGCTGGCAGCCTTTTTCTTCAAGGAGCAAGGAGCACCCCTTACCACCTTTCAGTAGTGTTAGGCAAGTGGGTGATGTTGGATGCCTCTCCCATGGATCAAAGGCCATTATCTACTGATTGCTGGAGAATTCACTGAATTACATAAATTAACAATTAAGGATTACACAAATATAACAATAACGTAAGGTTTACAATTAAATGCAATCCCAAACACCTGACTCTGAATGAAGAAAAAGAGAGTGAGGGGAGAAGACAGAAAGGGGAATTTAAATTTGACAATATCAGAGCATCCCATCAGAGCCAGGATTAGGGATGGGAATTCTTGTTTTAGAGCAATAGAATTTTCCACTGGTCAGGAACGTGCTGGCAGAGCATTGACCGTCCCTTCCCAATCTTCAGGAAATTACTCAATGCAATTTTATAAGGTAGCTTTTAAGGACATCTTACTCTCTAATGTTGTACATTGTAACGTTTGAACCTCAGGTCCACATCTTTTGTAAGCAAACATGCTTAGAGGGAAACTATATCCCTTCTTGAAAATAGCTAACAATTCTGACATAAAGAATTTCAATTCAATTTATGAATTCAAGTTTTGACATCAGACGTTTGCATTTGAAATTTGACAGATGGAAAATCTGTTAGATTTCAAAGACTATGAATATTAGTCTCAGCTCTAATATTCACAGAAAATATTGTTCTGATATAAAAATGGCATACAAGCAATTCAACCCCTTTCTTGCTTAAGATTTGAGAACTGTGAGACGATAATTAATAAGAGTTTTGTTGCTTGTGAACTCATCCTTTGTACCTTTGTCCATTGCCATAATATTCTGCCTGCCGACACTAATTTCATTATCATATCACATACTTCAGGTTTGAAATTTCTGCAAGGATGAAAGTATCCACAGCCAATTATTCCTGAAAAATAAAACAATACTGTTAACATTATTTATTTAGTTATTGATGTATTTATTGAAAAAATTGTCCTAGCTTTCTCTTTAAAAAGCATCCAATATGTGCAAAAGATTCCAAGTTAAATTTTAACAAGAGAAACTGGACTTTACCTGTACATGAGGGCTATTATGATCAAATATTTAGACTCAAATCTCAGAACCAACATGGAAAGTCAGAGTAGACTTTGAGAGTGAGAAAGGATGGTGTCAGGAGTGGGCAACTTCTAATCCAGATCTATTTAACTTTGTGATTGATTTGGTACAAAGTCCCTATGGCTTTAATCTCCCCAAAAACCCGGACAGTGCTTCACCAGATTCAAACTAACAACGGCATGTGCCAACAATGGTAACATAATCGGGGGCTTGCCAATAATTCTAATTGTGACTAGGAGTATGTCCTCCAAATGTTACATCACATTGAGATTGAATGCCTTCTAAGAAGGTTCTCTGGCTCTTTGAAAGAGTTACATCATCTTGAGGGCACTGCTGTTCAATGGTTAAGTGTTTTGGATATCCAGACTTAAGACTTAGCCCCTCTGGTAACTGCTCACCCATAATTTATTCATTATTCATTAATCATTCATTATTCATACTAGTTTTACTCAAAATAATCTTGAATTGAACACACGCAAAACTGTTGAAATGGTGATGGATTTTAGGAGGACTTGTTCTATACAGCCACCTCTTATGATATCAAATAACTTAGTGTCAATAGTGGAGTCCTTTAAATTTTTAGGTACTATTATATCTCAAGATTTAAAATGGTCATCTAATATTGAAAGTATTATTAAGAAAGCACAACAAAGAATTTTTTTCTGCATCAATTTAGGAAGTTCAGACTGCCAAAAGAACTGTTGATTCAATTCTATAGAGGTGCTATTGAATCTATCATCTGTTCCTCTATAACTGTCTGGTTTAGTTCTGCGACTAAGCATGACAGATATATATATTTTTAATATATTTTATTATTTCACAAGACAAGTTAAGACAACAGTACAATAGCGTCTCATTATTTATACATTCTATAGGACCAATATCCTTTTCAGAATCCACCCACTAATTCATCTTCCAACACAGTTAATTGTGACACACACACAAGTAAATTGATTCTTTTAAAATTTTACATTCCAGCAGTCAAAATTATTCCCCATAACAGATTCTTCATTTTTTGTGTTAATTCCATACGTTAATAAGGGCTTCCAGGTTTTCATAAATGTATCATGTTTTATTTCCCCTCTATATATTTTAATTTGATAGGTCAACTTTTCCATAAGAGCCATTTGCCAGATTCTGTTCAGAAATTTTTGTAGTGAAAGATCTTGAGCATTTCTCCAATTTTTTGCAATTTCAGCTCTTGCTACACCAATCAGATTTGCTATTAAGTCTTTATATGATAATTTTTCATTTCCATCCTTAAATATTGAAAATAATAGTAAAGCTTCATTTATAATTATTCTTTGTTTTAACAGGGTTTCTATCCATTTAATTATTTCCTGCCAATATGCTCCTACTTTGGGGCAAGAGATCCACATATGTTCTAGGGTGCCTTTACTTCCACAATTCCTCCAACAATTATCTGGAATTTCTTGATTGATTTTATGTAACTTTGTGGGATACCAATACCATCTGTGAGCTACTTTTAACACCAGTTCTTTCGCTTTGGTTGATATTGATTTGTAAGGATATGTGTTCCATATTCCCATCCATTCTTTCTCAGATATACTAATATTTAAATTTGTTTCCCAGGCTACTTTGGATCCCATGCCCCTAACAAATGCTTTTTCAATCAACTGTTTATATATGATTGAAGTTATACCCTTTCTTTTATTTCGATCCTTTTCTATACAGTATTGTTCGAATACTGTAAGTGTTCTCATGGGTCCATATCTTTGATATAATTGATTTGCCAAATTTCTTACTTGTATCAATTGTAGCCAATTTGCTTTTATTTCCTTTGTTTTATCTTCCAACTGTCTAATTGTTATTGGTTTCCCAGCCTCAAATAAATCTCTTATTCTATAAATTCCAATTTGTTTCCAATTTTTAAATTGTGCATATTTCTCTCTTGATTTAAATTTAGGATAATCCAGCATAGGGCACAAAGGAGAAATAGGTGGAGCAAAAATGTTCATATACTTGCGCCAAATTTTCAGTGTCTCACAAGTATAAGGATTTCGTATTTGCTCCTTTTTTCTAATTGGTTCCCTTGTAAAAATATAGGTATTAACTAATCCAGTTTCCTCGCCTTTTTCCATTTCGACCCAATCTGGAATTTCTTCTATCTGAATAAACTTTATAGCTTGAGTGATTTGAAAAGCTTCATAATATTTTATTAATTGTGGTATTCCCAGCCCCCCTTTTTTGCTTTGACCATATTTAACACTGCTTATGAACCTTATTTTCTTCCCCTTTCCTCCAATAAACTTCTCCATATTTTTTTGCCATAGTTTAATTTTTTTAATTTCAGGTTGTAATGGTATATTTTGAAATAAAAATAAAAATTTTGGTAATATATATGCTTTAACTAATGCTATTCTTCCCAGCATTGACATATTCAGTTTCGTCCATTTTCTAATTTTTTCTTTAACTGAATTAAATACTATTTTATAATTTCTATATATTAATTGGTTTTTACTTTTTGTTATCCATATTCCCAAATATTTGAAAGTTGAGTAGCATAAGTCCAGATTTGACTTTTTTTTAATTTCCTTTTGCTCTGCTGTAGAAATATTTATACATAACAATTTAGATTTTTGATAGTTAATTTTTAGGCCCGTATAATAACAATGTTCTTGTAGTATATGTTTTAATGTTTCTATGCTTTTTAATGGATCCTCCAAAAACAGGAGCATGTCATCTGCGTAAAGGTTTATTTTATGGTTTTTATTTTTAATCACCAATCCTTTAATATTTCCATTTTCTTTTATTTGTGAAGCAAGTGGCTCGATTGCTATTGCAAATATAATTGGGGATAAAGGGTCCCCTTGTCTCGTTCCCCTACAAAGAGTGAATTTATCAGATTCTATTCCATTGATAAGGACCTTAGCCTCCGCTCCTATATATAAATTTTTCAAAAGATTAATGAATTTTCCACCCATATTCATTTTTTCTAATAGACTAAACATATACCGCCATTCTACACGATCAAAAGCCTTGAGGGCATCTAACGAGAGGACTGCTAATTTCTGTTTTTCTTTATTTGCTATATTTATGACATTCAGAACTCTACGAATAGCATCCTGCATGTGCCTTCCTGGCATAAATCCATATTGATCTTTGTGAATGTACTCAGTAATAAAACTATTTATTCTCTGTGCCAATATTGAAGAAAAAATCTTTTGGTCTTGATTTTGTAATGTTATTGGTCTATATGATGAGGGGAGGGTTGGGTCCTTATCTGGTTTTAATATAGTTATTATTCTAGCTGTTCTCCATGATTTTGGAATTTCTTCACCTTCCATTATTGAATTAAACAATTTTAACAGATGCCCTATAATATCCTCTTCCCAAATTTTATAAAATTCTGGTATAAACCCATCGCAACCTGGCGATTTCCCTTTTTTAATTTTTTTAATAACTGATTTTATTTCCATTACTGATATTGGGGAGTTAAGTTGCTCTTTATGGTTCTCTGTAATTTGACTAACTGGTAATGTATTTACAAATTCCTTAATGTTTGTATCTGGTGTTAATTCTGTCTTATATAAATTTCTATAATACTCCATAAATGTTGTTACTATTTGCTGCTGTGAGGTTACTATTTTTTCATCTTCAGTTTTCACTGAAACAACTGTCCTCTTTATTGCTTTCTTTTTTACTGCATAAGATAATAACTTAGAATTCTTATTCCCATGTTCATAATAATTTCTCTTTAAATAGTTCATTGCCATCTGAATCTTACTTGTGTCTAGTGCATCTAATTCTGTTCTGGCTCTTGCCAGTTCAATATATACCTTTTTTGATCCAGATTTTTTATGCTGGTCAGTGAGATTTTTTATCTTATTTTCTAATTGTTCTTGCAATCTATTTCGTTCTTTTTTTAATCTGGAGCTTTCCATAATAAATTTTCCCCTTAAATATGCTTTTAGGGTGTCCCACAGTAATGCAGGTTTCATTCCTTCTTTATCATTTATTTCATAAAAAAATCTTTATATCTTCCTTTATTTTTTTAATGATTTCTGTATTTAAACATATATTGGAACTTAATCTCCAGATTCTAGGCTTATTTCTTACTTCCTTGTTAGACCATGTGACTTTTATTGCTGCATGATCGGAAGTTATGAAAGGAGCAAAATATATACTCTCTAGATGGGGTATCAAATTTTCTGAGATAAAAATATGATCTATCCTTGAGTAAGTGGCATATTTTTTTGAAAAAAATGTGTAATCTTTCATTTTGGGGTTTAAAAGTCTCCAACCATCTATTAAACCAGCTTTCTTAATTAATTTTTCAATTTTGCTTCCATCACTTGAAACTTTCCTTTTTTTGGATGTTGTGTCCAACTTTTGATTAAAAATACAATTTGTGTCCCCACCCAAAATAATATCACCCCAGGCAAATTTTTTTGCCACTCTCAACAATTTTTGCATAAAAGCTGCTTGTCCTGTATTAGGAGCATAATAAGAACCCAATGTTAGCAGTTTATTTTCGTGGTTTTGCTGTTGTGTAAGCATGACAGATATAGACTTCAAAGGATAATTGGAACTGCAGAAAAAATTATTGCTACTAATCTGCCATCTATTGTGGAATTGTATACCACATGAGCTAAAAAGAAGGCGAAAAAATATATAGATTCCACACATCCTGGACATAACCTGTTTCAATTGTTACCCTCAGGGCGATGTTTTAGGGCATTGTACACTAGGACAACTAGATATAAAGAACGTTTCTTTCCAAGTGCTATCAAACTGTTGAATAATTAATTTTTACTTATCTTCTTCCTTTTTAAATAATAGGTAATATTGTATTGTTGTACAGTACTGTGTTTTTATTGTTGACTATGGAGTCACGAAGAGTCGGTCATGACTGTAACGACACAACACACACACACATCTGATTCTTATATTTCCTTTTATTGGAGAGCATATTTTACCAAAACAAATTCTGGGTTTGTCCAACCACACTTGGCCAATAAAAGTATTCTGATTCTGATTCTGATTCTGATTGTGTTTTTTAAAATTTCATAGAAATTATTCTTTGAATGTTTTTACATTTTATGCATTTTATTGTCTTTGCCACGTCCTATGCAGTAATGCTGCATCCTGTTATGCTATAGGAAATAAAATAATAAAAAGCTGGATTTTAAATATAAGTTTGTTCAGT
Organism: Phrynocephalus versicolor; assembly: GCA_023846285.1. NCBI lineage: Eukaryota > Metazoa > Chordata > Lepidosauria > Squamata > Agamidae > Phrynocephalus > Phrynocephalus versicolor. Next base: position 10,268 of record JAHTLZ010002727.1, read on the forward strand.
CGTTCAGTTGTGTTCGATTCTTCGTGATCCCATGGACCAGAGCTCGCCAGGCCTTCCTATCTTCCACTGCCTCCCGGAGTTTGGTCAAATCCATATTGGTTGCATCGATGACACCGTCCAACCATCTCATTCTCTGCCATCCTCTTTTCCTTTTGCCTTCAATTTTTCCCAACATCAGGGACTTTTCCAAGGACTCCTCTCTCCTCATGAGGTGGCCAAAGTACTGGAGCCTCAGCTTCAAAATCTGTCCTTCCAGTGAACATTTGGGGTTGATTTTTTCAGGATGGATAGGTTTGAACTCCTTGCAGCCCAGAGGACTCTCAAGGCTCTCCTCCAGCACCACAGCTCAAAAGCATCGATTCTGCGGCGATCAGCCTTCTTTATAGTCCAGCTCTCACTTCCATACATCACTACTGGAAGAACCATAACTTTGACTATCCTGACCTTAGTTGGCAAAGTGATGTTTCTGCTCTTTAGGATGCTATCTAGGTTTGCCATTGCTTTCCTCCCAAGAAGCAGCCATCTTTTAATTTCATTGTTGCAGTCGCCATCTGCAGCGATCAAGGAGCCTCCATTTCTTCCCCTTCTGTTTGCCAGGAGGTAATGGGACTGGTGGCCAAGATCTTGGTTTTTTTGATGTTGAGCTTTAGCCCATTTTTTCACTCTCCTCTTTCACCCTCATTAAGAGATTCTTTAATTCCTCCTCACTTTCTGCCATCAGAGTAGTATCATCTGCGTATCTGAGATTGTTGCTATTTCTTCCAGCAATCTTAATTCTGGCTTGTGATTCATCCAGACCTGCCTTTCGCATGATGTACTCTGCATATAAGTTAAATAGGCAAGGTGACAGTATACAGCCTTGTCGTACTCCTTTCCCAATTCTAAACCAGTCAGTTGTTCCATATCCAGTTCTGACTGTTGCTGCTTGTCCCACATATAGATTTCTTAGGAGACAGATAAGGTGGTCAGGCTCTCCCATTCTAAATATAGTAGTTCCTATTAGTAGTTCCTATTTTGGTGGTAGGGAAAATTGAAAAGGAGACAGTGAAACTCTGAATACTAAAATAAACTGGAGCATGAACGCAACACGTACATGGAAGATGTTGGAAGCCATCTCTTTGTGGTGGCCAGTTATTTGCAGGCTGATAACATTCCCAAACCTCTTATGAGCTGCCCCAATTGCAAGGTCTGCATCCACTCACACTGTGTCAGTGGAACTGTTTTATGCAGATTCTTCAAATGGCTTGGAAAAGACTTGCAATTTGCAAAGAGAATGGCAAACTACAAATGCAGCACTCTGAACATGGGGAATGGGCAGGTTCACAATCAACATGAGTTAGAGTCAGACGATAAAACATTAATACTGCAAGTCACGTTCTTCACAGCTGTAATGTTAACAGATTCAATATGCAAATAGAGCTTGTGATTTCTCTTGGTAATCAATTACCCCCCCCCCCAAAAAGCTGATACCTAAAACTGCTGAATAACTCATTGGTTTAGGCATCGGGCTGGGGAGCCCAAGGTTGGGAAGTTGATTCCCCACTGGCTCTCCTTGACAGTGGCTGGACTCCATGATCCATAGGGTTCCTTCCGGCTCTGCAGTTCATGGCCAGGATCTGATAGTTGTTGTGAATTTTTCGGGCTGTTTGGCTGTGTTCTGGAAGTTTTTCTTCCTGACGTTTCACCAGACTCTGTGGCTGGCATCTTCAGAGGGCAAGGAGCTCAGGGAACTAGGAGTTCTCTCTGTGCTCCAGGGTTCCCTGAGCTCCTTGCCCTCTGAAGATGCCAGCCACAGAGTCTGG
>JAHTLZ010002728.1:0-15434 GCA_023846285.1 Phrynocephalus versicolor
TATATATATATATATATATATATATATATATATATATATATATTGTGCATTGCCATTGCCATTTAGACATTTCTCTTATTAAACAAGTAACAATAGACAATGGTAACATCATAGGTCAAAGATTTCATGGAACCCAGATCTACTGGAGATTTGGAGGAAATTTCTTTTTAAAAATGAGCATAAGCTGTGTTGTAAGATCAGAGCATTAGACTCATCTGAATATATTGCCTGGTGAGATAGATGGTCATCCAGGACTGCTGACATATCACCATGGAGTGTTTCCTCCAAGGTCAAAAGCACACAATCAAGGTATTAATATGTGGGTAGCCATCACCTTGGGATCCAAGGCCAAGGTGTCCTATTATTGCTGAGTACCAACATCAGATCCTTTATAGCAGTGGTTCTCAACCTTCCTAATGCCGTGAGACCCTTTAATACAGTTCCTCATGTTGTGGAGCCCCCTTGCCCTGCTTGGAAGAGGCCACAAGCCCCCTTTGGCAGGCCACTGCCACAGGAGCCATAGAGAACTTCCCTCTAGTCTACAGGCACCCTCAGCCAATTGCAGCCTCCAGTGCCATTGACTGACATCCCCTCCAACCTATCAAGCTGTAAGTCACTCTTCCTCCTCCTCCTCCTCCAGACCCAAGCCGTTTGTTTCTTTTTCTTCACTGGCTCATGGCGACCCCTGTGAAATGGTTGTTCGACCCCCAAAGGGGTCCTGACCCCTAGGTTGGGAACCACTGCTTTATAGGGAGACAGTTGTGCATGGGATGGATGTGCCACTAAACCTGAATTCTCATCATGGACCAACACCAGAGATCTGCAACATATTACCTGAAATTAGAAGTGTTTCGCTTACATGATCTTCTTGAAATCAGAAGAGTTATTTTCTTGTATAATCTTCACAGAACGTGGCTGTGGGCTGAAGGCACTGGTAAGTTCCCATGATGGCCTGTGGAGACTTACTCAAGATACTCCCCTGGAGATCCAGGTTCAAGACCTCACTGAGCCATTAAGCTCATTAAGCCAGTTGTTCTCCATCAGTCTTACTTCACAAGGTCACTATGAGAATAAAGTGGAAAAGAGGAGAGCTATGTAGGGAGGGGGCTTGCTGCAGCAAAGAATGGGTTATTGTGGGAATTTAGCTCTATGTCTTAGCAGCATAGCTCTGAGGAGTCTTGCATCACACTAGGAACACTGTATTATTGGGTAATAGGCTGACCAATGAGAGCTTAATACAGGCCTCTGTTAAAGATGCCCCCTGGAAAACTGGGGGAGGCTGCATTCCAAAGGTTATTAGACAATGCTATTCTACAGTGCATGCTCAGAAGATATAAGCTGTATGTTGATTGGATGGTCTCTGATGACGTGTATGTAATTTGTGAGAACTAATAAAAGTGTCTAGCTCAGAACAGAAGGGGAGGGAGCATTACCATCAACAAGCCTCCCTGATCGTCCTGCCTGATGCTAAGCACCAAAAGATCCCTGTGTTGTTCGAGATCTCATCATTCCTTCACTATTAATCTCTCAGCTGGTTAACGGAGATTAATCATATCTAAGTATATCCCAGTGAGGGAATCCCTACATCTTATGAATGTCAAGAAATATATGCATCACATTATTCAAAAATAGTAATATTTTTGCCAGGCTGGCATGAAATAGCACCAGCTACTGTACTCATAACACCTAGACTTAAATAGGTTTCATTTTTTTCATTTATGTATGTATGCATTTATTTATTTTGAATATTTTTACCCCACCTTTCGCCTTGGAAAAGGAACCAAGGTGGCTTACAATAATGAGGGGCAATATACAGCCCAGAACATTTAAGAAATAATTCAACTTAAGAACCAGGAATTAAAAGACACATCTTAGAACATTAAAAGGTAACATTAAAGCCACAAAGAGCATACAAAAAGAAAAGAAAAATCCATTATGAGGCGTGGAAACTAACATGGAAAACACTGGTGTTCTTATGAAATCAGTCAATGCAATCATGCATGGTAATCCATAAAAAAGTTTTGTAATCCATATAGTTTTGTAAAAAGCCAGAGCATCCACATCATCATGAACTCTGACCTCAAACTGCTCCCACCAATGGTGACTCTCAAGGTAGACTCACAAGCACCTGCTGTTACACTGTCCCACTTTCCACCATGGAGGGAAATACTGATGCTTCTTCGTTCCATCCATTCACACACCCCAGTGTCAGCTTTCAAATAAAGTGCTGACAGATCAGCTAGGCCCAGCCTGAATTTCCCTCAACTGCCTTAAAATCATGGAGCTGTCAAGCTGGAAGGACCCAGGGGATCATCTAGTGTAGTGGTTCCCAACCATGGGTAACTCGGGTGCTCTTGGACTGCAACTCCCAGAAGCCTTCACCACTAGCTGTACTGGCCAGGGATTCTGGGACCTGTAGTGTAAGGACACCTGTATTACCCAAAATTGGGGATCACTGATGTAGTGCAGTCTTGGGGCAATGCAGGAAATTCACAGCAAAAGCTCTTGTAGCAGATGGCAATCCATCCAAACTCTATTTTAAAACTTCCAACAACCAAGAATCTACCACCTTCTGAGGCCGACCAGTCCCCTGTTGAAAAACTTTTGCTCTCAGTTAATTCTAATATTAAGTCAGAACCTCATTTTTGTATGTGATTTGAATCCATTGGTTCAAGTTCTACTTTCTTGTTTCACTTTCCACATGACAGCCTCCTAATACTCAACAAGAGAGGAGTTCCTTTGTGGACTACATCTCCCAAAGTCCACCTACCAGCATGGCCACTGGGGAATCCAGAAGCTATGGTTTAAAAAAGAAGTATAATTTCTCTACTTTGGACAAGGTACACATTACAAATCTCATCTGCATGGAACAGAACAAGCAAGCCAATGTTGCCAAATTATCATAGCTGGAGCAACCTCTGTGTTTGGGCAGCATCTGGGAAATTTCAGATCGCTTATTGAGCATTTCACTAGTTGTTCTGGTAAGCAAAAGAAGAAAAGGTCTATGCAGACCTACCAAGGTATACCTCCCTTATATTCAGGAAGGGAAGAACTTTGCATTAGACCAGAATACATAATCAAGGTGAATCCTGGCCACATCCTGTCATAATTTGTTTGGATCAGACATGGTGGAAGGGAGCTTCAGAAATGTGCAAAGACTTCCTCTGCATTTTGCGGTTTCAGATGAAGCAAGAGCAGCCAAGCGAGGGCTAGGAGTGAGCACTTTAGGGGTAACTGATATATAAGCATCCTATGTCTTTGGGACAAGACTGGAACGGCTCCAAAATGGTCAGATAACTAGACAGACTTCCAGGTCGATATGTCTGGTATAATAGCCTGGAACTTCGTGTGCAGCAGACATTCCTTCAGATGACGCAGCCTAGAGGCTTTTAGAAACACTTCATCACCTAGTGCAGGGGTCCTTAAACTTTTTAAACAGGGGGCCAGCTCACTGCCCCTCAGACACTGTTGGAGGCCAGACCCTGCACCTCCCTGCCAGCCTGCATGGCAGCTCCAAGGGGGGGGGTAGGGGAGGGCCCATCCTGCTCACCACCACCACCCCAAGACGTTATGGGCAACAGTGGACTTTGCTTTGCATTGGTGGCTGAGGCAACAGCTGCTGCTGCTGCTGCTGCACGGCGAGTTTTTGGCTCAAGTGGGGGCAGTGGGTGTTCTGCAATAGTTGCTGGGCCAGATTCAGGACCTTAGCAGGCTGCATCCGGCCCACGGGCCATAGTTTGAGGACCCCTGACCTAGTGTGTTCTGTTGAGAAAATGGAAAACATCTGGTGAGAACAAGACAAGAAGGGCCATCTTCTCAGGATAACAAACGCTAAAAACAAATTTGCGTGCATGTTAAAAAAAATGTGAGGGTTGACCCTTCTTGGTTAGCTGGGCCATGTTTCTTCAAATTGACTTAATCCAGCTCATTTATCTTAATCCTTGCGTTATATTTCTGCCGACTGGCTCCTTTTGCAATAAGACTCCAATAAGCCTTGCAATACAGCTATTGTGCCCCAGCAGTCACATCTCCAAAGACCTGTCAAGAGAGATGCTGCTGCACAAGGGAACACAGACACAGAACTCCGAGGAACATCAGTGAGGCTTACATAATTGAATCCTAGCACAGTGTATGAAAAAAAATCACCTTTGCTAAATCAAGCCTAGCCTTTCAGCCCCCTGAGGACTGGGCCACAGATGGTAGGTAGCATCGCATACCCTTGGGGAATCCATGTGACCACCAGGTTCACATGGCTTGATAGAAGAGAGAGTAAACCCCCTGTTGAATTTGTCCCCAAACACAGCATAAAGTCTCTTGCTTTGTACCCCAAAGGAATAAGATGCAGCTGCTCAGAACAACATCCAGTTGCTTGTCCTCACATTTCCTGACCCACAAATCAAATACTCAGTGACAGCTCAACTCTTATATAAAGCCTGTTCATTCAATAGGCCTAACATAGTTGGCCCTACAGTTGGATCCGGTCCTGCGTTTCTGATCCAAAGCAGCAATGTTTCATTAAATGTTTCTTAACAACACAATACTAGAATTGCAGAACTACACAGCAGGATAGGATCCTAAGGATCATAAAGAGGCTCAGTGGGGAATCAAACTCCCAACCTCTGACTCCATAGCCAGATGCCTAAAGCCACTGAGCTACCCAGCCGTTAATTTCATTATAAGGCACAGGTGTGTTGTAGTGGAAAGTGCTTTGGATCTGGACTCCCAACAGACCTGGATTCAAATCCCTGCACGGGTGTTTATAACTTGGAAGGCGTGGGAAGGAAGTCATGGTAAAGGTAAAGGTCCACACACACACACAAACACATGCATGCTAGTCATGTCCGACTCTAGGGACAGCACTCATCTCTATTTCCAAACTAAAGAGCCAGTGTTGTGCACACCTGCAGCCATGTGGCCACCATGGCTGAACGCATTTCTGCCCATGGAACACTGTTTCCCTTCCCCGCTTTTTACGGTGGTACCTATTTATCTACTTGAATTTTACATGTTTTTTTTTTTTTTTGCTAGGTTGGCAGGAGCTTGAGTTAACAGCAGGAGCTCACTCCGCTGCATGGCACCCGGGATTCGAACCACTGAGAGTCCCGAGACCTGGATTCAAATCCCTGCAACTTGCTAGGTGTGGGGAGGAAGTGATGGTAAAACCATTCCTTAAATGTATCACATACTTTGAAAACCCTGTTGAAGTTACTGTCCGTTGAATGCAACAATGCAACAGAACAAACTAGCACATATGCTCAGGTACAGAGGGACGACTCTATCCAATCGTCCAAATGCCAATTCCCCGGTCTGTTTCATTTTGTAACATTTACAGCCGCAACTCAAAACAACTCAAAAGCTCACCACACTGGGGATGTTGTAGTAACTCAGTTACACAAACTTATAAAAAGTTTTAAACGTTTCTCACTTTTTCTGCGTGGAATCTGTTTCATCTTTAATTTTATCAGTCATTCTTGAGGTGGGTTTGTCTCAAATTTGGAAGACACTGTTGCTTAGGTCGACCCAAAGGTGTGTGCTGGACTGCAGCGGCGTAGCAAGGTTTGGGGGCGCCTGGGGACAAAGTTGTTTTTGTGCCCCTCTGGCCCTCCCCAATAGAGATGGGCACAAAACGAGCAATTTTTTGTTTTTGTTTTCATTTTTTCGTTTCGTTACGTAACGAAACAAAAAACGAATTTTGTCTCCAAAATGAAACGAAACGAAACGAAACACCAGAAACTTTGTCGTCCGTTTTGTTTTCGTTACGGCAGAAACATTGAACTGTAATAAATGCTAACAAAATGAGCAATTTTTCATTTTCGTTTTCACTTTTTCGTTTCATTATGTAACGAAACGAAAATGATTTTTTTGCAAAAATTCACAAAAAATGAAAACGAACCGAAACGGACCCCCTAAATGACAAACGACAAACGAAACACCATTTTTTTGAGTCGTGCCCATCTCTACTCCCCAACCCCATCGCATCCACCCAGAGGGGGGAGCAATCCTGTGGGCATAGGGCAGGCGTGGGGCACATGGGCGCGTGGGTGGGTGTGGGTGTGCACGCATGTGCATTAGTACACATGCACCTTACTTCTCCCACAGTGGCAACAAAGAGTTGGAGGAGGAAGAGGAGGAGGGCACCACAGCCACTGCTCTCGCACGCCTCCCTGTCTGCTTGCTTTGCCACTCAGCTGGCATGCGGTGGAGGGAGGGTGCAGGGCTTCCTGCCCCTCCTCTCCCTCCTCCCCTTCCAGGCACCCCCAGATTTCTGTGCCCCGGGGCAGATGTACCCTTCTGTCCCCCTTGATACGCCTCTGCTGGGCTGTTTTTATAATGTGTGGCTCTCACATGCAGTCTTGTTGTGCAAACAAAACGAGTGGGTCATTTGCAGCTCATTTGCTCTGCATTCCTGCAGATTTAGAGAAAAGAAGCTTGCCCTGCCCAGGATAAGCTGGGATTTACTTAAACAGGCGGAAGAATATTTGTTTCAGCATTGGAAACTGTTGTGCTTTCCTATTGCTTGTGCTGCTAAGGTCTTCCTCCCCAAAAGGACTGCTGGATATCTTCCCCAGTACAACACCACCCAAGGTTCAGATCAGTGACTGAAACAGCCCTCCCAGGCACAAATATACCCACTTAAGTTTCATGTTCGTTTATATAGGGGCTTTTAAAATGAAGACAGCAAAGCTTTTCAAAACCAGGAAATATTTAAGGGGGGTTGGTGTCAATTGAAATATTTAGACAACCTTCTGTTTAAAAAAGGAATTGTTTAAGTAGTGAGATGGTCTTGTTATCACGCCTCTTGTACTGCTCATGCCTCTTTCACTTCTCATGTTGCCGAACAATGAAACATTTCGCTCTCTCAAGAAAAAAGCTCCAGGTGCCATGACCCACTCTTCCAGATAACCTCACCTGGATGACTGAGAATCTTCACAGACTTCTTCAAAGCATGTATCAAAAGTCCAAACACAGCAAAACATGTGGTTTGCCAGGAGGTTAATTTTAGATGTAAAGTTCTTGGCAAAATGATTTCTGCCAGGCACGAAAATGGTCCTGACCTGTAGCCTTTCCAACAGAGTTTAAAGGGATCCAGCTCTGAATTACATTCAGAGGGCCAGAAGTTCATAACTCCAGGTCAGGCAAACATCAGAGGCAACATTGATCTCCGAGATACATTCCTAATGTCAGCAGATGCCTATATTTCATATTTATACTTCCAAACAGAAGACACATCTGTTCACAATCAAATTCTTCTCTGGTTTACAATCCCTTGAGAACATTAAAACATTTTTATTCTTATGATGTTGTGAAGAATATCTATTAAGTATGCCAGCACTGGATAAACAAGTGAGTTTTTCTTTCGCCCCCTATAGCATTTAAACATATGGTTGAAATGAACTCTTTTATAACTCTTTGTACACTTTAAAAAAAAATAAGATAAAGAAGACAGAAAACAACAACAAAGTGAATGTTGAAGGACAAAGGAACAAAGAATGAAATATTTTGTTCTGTGGCATTAAAGGCAATGTTTGTTTGACAAGCATTGACTGAGAAATAGCAACACAAATAGCGTTGTCTCTGCTGCTTCTCCTCCTTCCATGAATGTGATTTCAATGGACACAACATTTTTCACAAAAGAAGAGGAAAATATGAAGAAGTGATCGGGCACAAATTGGTTGGCAGTTTATCAATGGACAGATTGGCTACTGGGAAGTGCTTTTTGTTTGATCGCTTGTTGGCCATATGGAGGACGAAGGCCAGGAAAGATGAGGAAATCCTTCAATTCCTTGGGGGTGGGGGGTGGGGAAAACAACGTCTGGTTTATGAATGTGAAATATTGTGTTCCAAAATGCCAGGAAATGGGCCCATATTGCTGCACAATATCATACCCATGTTGCCAGCAGAAAAAAAACATACCAAGGTTTACATAGCAAGAATGCTGTGACAACACCAGTGGCAGCAGTCAAGATGATCTACAGGATGCCCTTTTGTGCTCCCTACCATTTGCAAAGAGACACCAAGTATGGGAGAATCCCAGAAGCTGATTCCTTATTTCTTCAGTTCTTCTCACCCAAACACAATTGTCAGGGCTGTTTTTCAACAAGTGTGAATGGTAGTGAGCACAACAGGATATCCTGTAGGCCCTCTTGATTACTCAAAAACCCTTTGCCTAAATATCCCCAAATCTGACACACAAGAGCAGACGGTTTGCTGATCTACTGAAAGCAGCTTTTATTTGAAGGAAAACAGTTAAATATTTGGAGGTATGTGTGATGATCTGGACCAAGGTGGTGCTGCTGAAATTTCCACTTGCTTTCACACTAGCTGGGTCATCCACTCCTCAGGAGGCTGCAGGCGCTGTTCAGGCACCTTTGTATGGCTTTTAACACCATATATCTCTGGAGATTTCCAGTCATCTAAGGTTGTCTGGAAGTAGCTTCTTCAGTCTGACAAAGGTTGGTAGGAGACCTCCAATTTATACTTCACATCAGTTTCACATCCCCCTGGTCTGCACAGGCTCCTTAAATGGACAATGGCCAGCATTGTGGGAAAGCCACACCTCTGCGTTTCTTCCCATACCAGTTAAACATAGATTGTTAGCAGTGGCTTTTTAACACCCCAGATCCTAGCCATCACAGTGTCACTAGAAGAAGCGTTAAAACAACAAGAACAACCACCCCCAAACCCCCTTTCAAAATATTTTGGGGTTATTCCTTTTATACTCACTCATCAAGAGCTGCCTTCTCCACAAGAAGAATTCGAAAATTCAGGTGTTTCATGAAAGGGTTTTAAAGCAAACATACAAACCACCACCACAACAGCAACAAAATCCAAGCAAAGTGTGCTGCTTATATAACACCCCATAGCGCTTAACGCACTCTCTGGGCGGTTTACAATTTAATTAAGCAGGCTACACATTACACACACACACACACACACACACACAGAGAGAGAGAGAGAGAGAGAGAGAGAGGAAGATGGGTACTCAATTTAACAAACTCAGAAGTATGGATAGCTGAGTCAACTTTGAACTGGCTGCCTTAGGCTGAAAACTGGATTATGAGCAGATTTTTGGCTGCAGTTCTGCAGTTTAATTACTGCACCACAAGGCTCCTTAATTGTAATAAAATTCTGTGTTCCTATTAGTGATGTATTATTTTACATGCAATTGTACTTTATTTTTGTGCATAAGTAGTCTGGGGGCGTTTATACACGACCCCTAAACTCCGGGGCAAATGGCTCCCAGCTCCGGAGCTTAAAAATGTTTCCCCACCAGCTCCAGAGTTTACAGGAAATTAAGTGCGACCACGCCCACTTTAGCGCGTCCCAGCGTACCTTTCAAATACCTGCTCTCTGGAGGTGGAAATTCCTTGATGCAGTGTAATGATAGTGAGTGCCGGGCTCTCCTCACTTCTGTTTGTTGTTGTTTTGGCTCCCGCCCCTTTAAGAGCTACTTAAGAGACTGGAATGTTGCTGCGGCAAGAGCAAGAGGCAGAACAGAGGTGAGCCACGTTCTTTTCTTCCTTTTTTTTCTCCCTCCCCTCACGCAGACAGGAGCAAGGAAGTGCGGAGGGGTGGGGACACAGGAAGAGCGACAAGCCCCTAAGATCTCTGGTCCAAATTTAAGTGGCCAGCGGATCTTAGGGGTTGTGTGAAAAGACTCTAAGTTCCTTATTCTTAGATCTGCACAAAACAAATAATAAGGAGGTATTGGTTTAGAACTATTAAACAGTATTTTTATTTAGAGACCAATCAAGGAATACTTCATTACTTTGAAATAAATATAAGTCCCTAGTAGCTGATGAACTACATCCAAGCATATTGAAGGAACTGTTCAAAGGACTCACAGAACCAGTCTGTATTCTTCTCTTTAAATCATGGAGCACTTCATGGAGAACGGGTGAAGTGCTAGAAGATGATTGAAGGAGGACTAATGTTATCCCTGTCTTCAAAATGGCAAAGAGGAAGAAACTGGGAAATATAGGCCAGCCAGCTTGGCATCAGTCCCAGGGATAATTCTGGAGCAGATGATAAAAGCAGTCAGTCTGCAACCACCTTGAAAGCAATGCAGGATTAACTAGAAGTCAACACAGATGAGTTAAGAACAAATTCTGCCAGACCTATCTCATTTTTTTTTTGATTGGTTCATTTTTTTTATCCCTGAGAAACTGTGGGGATGCTGTGCACATAATATATCTTAGCTTCAGCAAAGCTTTCAGAACTTGCTGCAATATATTCTGATTAGGATGCTAACTCAGAGCACAACTACATGGGAGAAGTGACAGTAATGTGACTCATGCTTAAAAGGTTCTTATTTTCAGTGCAATCTTTTTAATCTTTCACTTAAGTGATCCTTCCATTCACACGGGAGATATTTCTTCTCCCGTGAGAAGGATCCAGATAGCATTTTGAAATTGAATCCCTCCAATTTCTCCTTCTTTCAATTATTAATGGCCATTTCCTTGCCTGCTTCCCTGCCTCTTCTTATCTGCAGGCTGCAATGGTATGGATGGTGATGTTAGTGCCTTTGATATGCAGTATCGTCACCTTGTTCAACACCCAGTGACTTTCTTATTATTTATCTGTTTGTTTGTTATGTTTCTAGACTGCCCATCTTCCGAACGAAACGCTGGGCAGTTTACAATTAGAACAAGACAACAAAGAAAGAAAAGAAAAAAAATACAAAGGGGGGAAAGTACTAATAAAATAAGGAGGGACAATGCCCTCCACAAAAGATGGCGCAAGCGGAAAAAAAATTAAAAATGTCGCCATGTGCCTCTTTGAAAAGGTAGGTTTTCAGGGCCTTTTTAATGGCAGGCAGGGACTGTTCTAGGTGCAGCTCACTCGGGAGATGATTCCAAAACGTGGGGCCCACCACAGAGAAGGTGCAGTTAATGCGTGAGCGATTTCTGCACCTCCCTGGGTGTGGCCACCCTAAGTGAGGCCGCTTGCACTATTCTCGTGGGCCTGGTCCCAGTTGACCTCTGAGAGATACGCTCCGACAGGTACTCTGGTCCCAAGCCGTGGAGGGTTTTGAAAATCAAAACCAGGACCTTGAACCTTATCCGGAGGACAACGGGCAGCCAATGGAGGCAAGCCAGAACTGGGGTGATGTGCTCGAATCTATGAGCACCCACCACTAGTCTAGCCGCCACATTCTGCACCCACTGGAGCCTCCAGACAAGGGTCACGGGCAACCCCACATAGAGGGCATTGCAGTAGTCGATCCTCGATATCACAAGAGCCTGCACGACCTACCAACCAACGGCTTACCAACCAACCACAACCCTTGATATCATGTGTAACTATTTGCCATATCTCCTCCTCTTCTATCAGATGAAGTAGGCCTCTCCAAAAAAATCTCACATAAAAATAAAGACGTTAGTCTTTAAGGCACCACCACATATTTTGTTTTTGTTTTTTTATTTGATTTTGTTTTCACCTATAATTTTCATATTTGGAGGAGGTAACAAGTAGAATATTCGGTCCTTGGCCTGGTCTTCCACATTTTTATTAATGACTTGGATGAGGAGGTGCAGGGAATGCTTCTCAAATCTTCAGGTGACACAAAATTGGGTGGGACAGATAATACCCTGAAAGATTAAAGCAACAACAACAAAGAGATCTCAATATGCTCAAGAACTGAGCAGAAACAAGAGAATGAAATTTAGCAGTGCAAAATTCAACGCCTTGGAAAAAAGAAAAGAAGTGCCCTTTTACAAGATGAGGGATACTTAGCTCAGGAATACTGAGTGCAAGAAGGATCTTGGAATTATAAATCACAAGTTGAACACAAATCAACAGTGTGATGTGCTAAAAAGGCTAATACTATTATAGGCTGCATTAATAGAAGTACAGTCTCCAAATCATGCGAAGTACTAATCTCCCTGGCACTGGTTAGGCCTTAGCTTGAGTACAGTACCCAGTTCTGGTCACTGCACTTGAAGAAGGATGACAACAAGCTGGAACATGTTCAGAGGAAGGCAAGAAGGGTCCCCAGGGGTTTGAAACAAAGGCCATATGAGAAAAGACTAAACTTGGGCATGTTTAGCCCCGAGTGAAGAAGAGTGAGGGCAGATTAGATACCACTCTTCAATTACTCGAAAGGTGCCCACTTAGAGCAGGGGCAGGAACTGTTCTCCATGGCTCCAGAATTTAAGACACGTAGTAATAGGCTCAATTTACAGGAAGCCAGATTTTGGATGAACTATAATGGAAAACATCATAACTATAAGAGCAGTGCACCACAAGGGAAGCAGTTACCTCCTGAGGTGATGAGCTATCTAGCACTGGAAGCATTCAGAAGAAAGTTACCCAGCCATCTTTCAGATAGACTTTGACTTGGATCCCTGTACTGAGTAAGGGGTTGAACACTATGGCTTTACAAGCTCCTTCCAAACCCATTGTTCTATGATTCTGTGACCCAATAAAGGAAGTCATACAGTCTTTTGTTTCCGATACCTGAGCAAGTTTATTAATGATAGGACCTTTGGAATGCCCTAAGTCAGGCATGTCCAAACTTTGGCCCTCCTGATGTTTTGGACCACAACTCCCAGAATTCCAAACCTGTATTTCCAATGGCAAAGGACTGTGGCAATTGTGGTCCAAAACATCTGGAGGGCTGGAGTTTGGACATGCCTGCCCTAAGTCATGGGGTCACTGGAGGTCAGAAGTACCTTGATGGCCTAAAACAATGTCTGGTTACATATAACATATAATTTGGCTTTCTGTCACTCAATATGGGCATTCAATTAATATGCATGATGGGGAGAGCAGTAGGTTTTGCTTTGGACCTAGTTATATTCCTTCCCAACAGCTCTGCACACGGTGCTTATGAATCCAGTGATTAAACATGGTGGGGAGCTGGTGATGACCACACTGTTCTCCCAAAGCATTATTGAATAACACACATCCTGAACTCTTGAACATGCCAAGTTAAACTTGTCATTCAGAATACCATCAGGCTTACTCTGAGGGTACTGGAAGGGAACCAGCTGCTTCCTTTGTAATGACTACAAACACTCAGGTCCACTTTACCTCAAACACAATGCCAGCTTGTTCTTTCTACAGACAGAAATTTACTCAGTGGTACAAAGTCATTTTTTTTCTGCTATCAAAGAAAGCAGCAACAAGCTGCCGGAATGTTAACATGTAGATTCGGCCTCCGGAAATTGGAACACTTTCTCCTTTCGGAAAATGAATTACAAAAAAGTTAGAGAACTACGGTTGATTAAAGAAATACATAAAAGACAATAGTAATCCTCATTCTAGCTAAGAACACAGGTACAGTATATTTAAAAAACCACCCTGTTCTTGAATCTGGTTTTGAATGTTTTAAATCAGTTTTCTAAAAAGTGAATAACCAATGTACTCGGAAGTGTGAACTGTTTTGACAGAGAAACATTTTGTTGTTGTTTACCAGAAGTGGCTCAATTTTCTTTTCAGGCCATGGGTCACTTTTTAAAACACAGATGTCAAAACAATTTAATTTCAAGCGATCCGTGCCGGCTTTGACTCCGGTTGCAGTGGTCCCGCCCCGCCATCACCAGTTCCTGGTCCGCCTTCGTCGCCTCGGTTGGATGCGCTTGGGCCTGTTTCCGCTGTCGAGGTCTCCAGGGCTATGGCGCATTGCCGGCCTGCCTCCACCCCTTTCGACCCTTGCCCTGCCTGGCTAATTAGAGCTGCCAGAGGGACCATGGCCGAATGGGCTTCTGTCATCGCCACCGCCTCCTTCAGTGAGGGGGTTTTTCCCTCCCGTCTGAAGGAGACGGTGGTTAAGCCCATTTTGAAAAAACCCGGCCTTGCGGTTGACGATTTAACAAACTATCGCCCAATCGCCAACGTCCCGTTTATGGGCAAGGTGATCGAGAGGGTGGCGGCGGTCCGGCTGCAGTCATACCTGGAGGATCAGCAGTGCCTCGACCCATGCCAGTCCGGGTTCAGGCCCCGTCGGGGTACCGAAACAGCTTTGGTCGCCCTGCAAGATGACCTTATCCGGGCGGCCGACAGGGGTTGCTCTACCCTGTTGGTCCTCCTGGATCTGTCAGCGGCCTTTGATACCGTCGACCACGGTATCCTGCTGGACCGGCTCTCTGAGGTTGGGATCGGAGGCTCTGCTCGCAGATGGCTCCGTTCCTTCCTGGAGGGCCGGCCGCAGTACGTTCAGCATGGGGGGGGAGTTATCGGCCCCTTGGATTCTCCCTTGTGGGGTTCCACAGGGGTCGTCTCTGTCCCCCATGCTGTTTAACATCTACGTAAGGTCGTTGGCGGGGGTCATCAGGAGTTTTGGAGTCTGCTGTCATCAGTACGCTGATGACACGCAGCTCTATCTCTCCTTTTCCACCTCTGCTGTGGAAGCTGTTGAAGTTCTCGATGGGTGCCTGGAGGCCGTGCTGACCTGGACCGGGGCGAACAGGCTTAAGCTCAACCCCGAGAAGACGGAGGTCATGTTCTTTGGGAGCTCGCCGTCGGGGTACGGTGGCCCCCTCCCCTGTCTGGGGGGAGTGTCCCTCCAGCTCGCGGAGAGGGTGCGGAATCTGGGCGTGCTCCTGGACCCGGCGCTCTCCATGGAATCCCAGGTGGCGTCGGTGACCAGGTCCGCCTATTACCATCTCCGTCGGATCGCCCAGATCCGCCCGTACCTCGACGCGAACTCTCTGAGAACAGTGGTCCAAGCACTGGTGATCTCGAGGCTGGACTACTGTAACGCCCTCTACATGGGGTTGCCCTTGACTCTTCTCCGGCGTCTGCAGCGGGTACAGAATGCGGCGGCCAGGCTGGTGGCCGGCGTGCGTCGGTATGATCACATCACGCCAGTTCTGGCCCGCCTGCACTGGTTGCCCATTGCAGCCCAGATTAGATTCAAGGTCTTGGTTTTAGTTTATAAAACCCTCCATGGCTTGGGACCGGACTACCTGACAGAGCGTATCGCTCAGCGATCCACCTCGGCCCGTCCCGTTCGGCAGGCGCGAGCGCACTTGCTGCGGGTCGCCACTCCCTGAGAAGCCCGGAAGTCGAGTACTCGGGCCCGGGCATTCTCAGTGGCGGCCCCTAGCCTTTGGAATTCCATCCCTCCTGAAGTGCGCTCTGCAGAGTCCCTGCTGGCCTTCCGGAAGGCTTTAAAAACCTACCTCTTCCGGGAGGCCTTCGGCGATTCCTAGGTTTTTTTTTTTTTTTTACCCCGCCATCGCCATGTTTCTGAATGATATTTTTATTAGATTTTATTAGATAGTATCAGGAACACTATCAGGTTTTTAACTATATTAGTTTGTTGTGTGTATCGTCTGTTTGTTCAATTGTGATTATCTGTGCCAATTGTGGCTTTGTAAGCCGCTTAGAGATCTTTCGATATTAAGCGGGATATAAATACAATAAATAAATAAATAAATAATATGTGAGCAACTTCATCAGTGTAAATTTTTACCAAATTGTTGTCT
>JAHTLZ010002729.1:0-12114 GCA_023846285.1 Phrynocephalus versicolor
AGAAAGACGCCGCTGGGGAGCTGATGGAACGGAATCCGTTTTCAAAACTCAACACGGTTCGGTGGCCGGGGGGGGGAGGGGGAAGAGAACAAGCCCGACTCCCGAACGTCTGAATCCGTGGTTTGAGGCGCTTAAAAAAGACCTTGAAAGCGCAAGATTTCAAGATCCGGCCTCGGGGCACGTGCAAAGCGCAGGTCTCACGGCGCCCGATCCGTCTTTTTGGATACGAGGAGCCCCTGGGGTGGTGGAGAAGGGTACATTCGCTCCCTTACGCCCCCCTCCAGCCTACAAACAGAAGGCGACCCACACGCCCTCCCCCTTCGGTTGCCAATGACAGCCAGTGGAGAGGAAATGCGCATGTTGGACGGGGAGGGGAGGGGAGGGGAGGAGGGAGATGGCGGTGTGTGGGGGGGGCGGATTTGAGGGTCCTCCCCCAATCGCTCCACGCCCGGCTCTGCCTTTCTCCTGGGATGCAGCAAACAATCCCCTCCACCCCCCCGGTAGCCCCCTTTTCTCCCTTTCATCACCCCACCCCTTCGAACATGCCTATAACACGCCGCACGTTTCGGACGTGCACAAAAGCGGTTCGACTTCATCCTTTGGAAGTGGAGGGGCGGAAGGCTGGATCGCATTGGGGAAGGGGAGGTGGGGGGGGAGAAAAATGAGGGGGTGGCCGCCTCCCCTACCCGGGCCTCCCCGTTCAGCCACTGGAGGGCGCCAGCGTCGGCCTCCGCCATGTGCTCCGTCGGGGTGGCGGCGAGCCTCCATTTTGAGACCGTTTGCAACCAGGCGTCGCTAGCTGCAACCCCTGGGCAGGAAGATTTGGAGGTGGGGGGCTTTCTCCTTCTGCCCCCTTCACCCCACCCCCAACAAAAAGCCTCTTCTGCAAATGAAAGCTCTTGCTGGACGGGTATTGCTAGCCCCATCCTGAAATTTCAGGCGCCTTGCAAGGGTGGCACCCACCCACCTTTGGCTAGGGAATTTGTTGCAGGGGGCATCTCTTGACGTTTCTTGAGCGGTTGGTTGGACCCCAGGCCTGCCTTGCCTCCCCCCCCCCCAAAGCGACCCATCTGACCCAGGAAGGGGCTGGATGTTGGCTCTTCCTAAGATGAGCTGCCTTGCCAAAGAGCCCAGCTGGTCTGTCTGCTGGTGCAAACCGTCACAGCCTGAGGAATCTTGACAGGGCTGGGGGAATCTCCCTTATGAGGAAAGACTAAAACGTTTGGGGCTCTTTAGTCTGGAAAAAAGGCGCCTGAGGGGGAATATGATTGAGATGTACAAAATAATGCAGGGCATGAGTCAAGTGCATAGAGAGACGCTCTTCTCCCTCTCACAAAATACACCAGAACGAGGGGACATCCACTCAAATTGAGGGCTAGGAGAGTAAGAACAGACAAAAGGAAATATTTTTTCACCCAGCGCATTGTTAGTCTGTGGAACTCCCTGCCACAGGAGGTGGTGATGGCATCTGGCCTGGATGTCTTCAAAAGGGGATTGGATAGATTCCTGGAGGAAACATCCATCACAGGTTACAAACCATGATAGAGACGTGTGATCTCCAGGCTTAAAACGGGGGTCCTTCAAGGGCCAGATGCAGGGGAGTGGGATCAGGAGACAGAGATCTAGTCTCATGTGCTCCCAGAGGCATCTGGTGGGGCCACTGTGAGATAACAGGAAGTTGGACTAGATGGGCTTTGGCCTGATCCAACATGGCTCTTCTTATGTTCTTATGTTTTAAGACACGAGGGCATGCGCCAGAGCCAGGAGCGTTATTAGGCTGTAACTCACCTCTTGGGCCGACACCCCTGCTCTGTTGACAGATGCTGGGCAGAAGCAGATAAAAACAGGAACAAAGGCCTCTTCTGGACAGGCGCCATTGGGGCTGCCTTGTAAAGTGTTCTGTTTTGGTTCCACCGGGATCCCCTTGGCATCAAAACATAGGGGTTAGCAGGTTCTGCGTCTCCACAGAGATGCACAGAGTTAAGGAAGGGGTGGGTGCTATTGACCCCTTCCCGTTGTCCAATTTTTTTCGTTTTGGAATAATGCCATAATGCAAAGAATGTCCGCCCTTTGGAGCTTTTGGATACCAGAAGGCAAATAAGTGAGTGACACACCCCAAACAATTGAAGTTATTGTACATTTACAACTTGATTGTGCTTTTGGTTGGTTGCAAACCACAGAGAGTGGCTCCTGTTGTCAAATGGGCAGTATAAAAATTAAGCAAACAGGCAAACAAACCATAGGGTTTTAAGAAACTGGAGAAAATGGGATTTTTTTGTAAACATCACCCCCCCACACACACACACACACTTATCTTTACAGCTTCCTTTAAACACCTCATAATCCCACCTTGCAATTTAGCAGGAGTTGCATGGTCTAACCCTGTGCCAGAAAGTTAAGAGTCCTTTTGGTATAGAAATGCAAGCAGACAAGATCCCCCTCATGACAAACAGAGCTATCAGGGAACCCTATATCATAACTATGTGCTAATGCAAAGATGCCGAAAGAAGCATGCCAGCTTTTGACAACCACCGGTGTCTTGGTCAGGCAAGAAGTTACAAAAGTAAGCAGGAGCAGAGGGGATAAGGGGGGAGAAGCTTGGCCCTAGGTCCATTTTTTAAGTTGCCACTTGGAAGAAGGAGATGGAGGTGGGGCAGCCCTCTGGATGATGTTGACGAACTACAAATCCCATCGGCTTGGATGGATGGCTTTCAGGGAGGGCCACCGGTCTTCTTTCACCCTTAACTTTATTTCAAAATGAAAACAACGAGGGGGAGGGAATCTCTTAGCAACTTGGAGGCTGGCATCTCCTTGGCTAACAGTCCAAGCACCATGATGATTAACTCCTTACTCATAATTCTAGGTGGCAAGGCAACACGGCCTCCCTCCCCCTCTCCACCCCCAGCCAAATACCAGACACAGCAGTCACCCACCCCCACCCTGAGCAAAACTAATTTTGTTTGCAAATATATTTCCCAGTTGGCATTGCGGCTTCCCTCTGGGTGTGCCAGTACAAGGGAAAGATAGCCAGCCGCACTTCAACGAGAATGTATTAAGGTGGAAGTGTCTTCGGGCTCCCCCCCCCCCCGGGGGGTTTGCCCGTTGCACCCTTTAGGCTGGAGTCGGATAAACCAAAGGTTAGCTAAGAGAAGAGTTTGGAAAAGTTACTTTGTTTAAATAATCCCCCATGCATGCCTGGAGGAGTCCACAATGTGGGGTCTCCCCACCCTGGGATTCTTGAATCGGGATGAATCGCAAAAAAAGTAACTTGCCCACAGACTGCTTGAAATAACTACAGTGGACCTTTGTATAACAAACAGTTTGTATAACATAAAATCTGTACAACATAAAAAATTCCGGAGATAGGGGAAATTTGCTTAACAGAATCGCCTATGGGGCGAATCCATACAACATAAAAATGGTCACGCTTAGGGATTACTCTGTTTTCAATGCATTCCTATGGGAAATGTGTATGAAGGGAAATTTGCTCAACAGAATTTCATTTGGAACGAATTAATTCCTTTATACAAGGTACCACTGCATTGTGATTTTTTTTTCTGGACTACAGTATCACCAAGTGGGGGGCGGCAGCTGGGAAGGACTGGAAGAAGCAGAAGGGGAAAGCTGCCTTTGCAAGCAACAGGTGTGCGGGAAGAGTAGGCTCCTGCGCATCCAGCCATCACGTAAATTCAAATTCCGTTGGCACTCTCAGATCAAGGGTCCGTTGCAACTTCCTCTTTCTATTTCAGGACAGCAGGCAACTGTCGTCTGGTGGTTTTGTTCTGCATCTCCCCAGGCTCCAGAAACATCTTACTTTTATCCTCTTCATGTAATAAGTGGGCTTTTCAGGAAACTCACTGGCTTCCTGAATGAAGACATGAATCAGGCCCAGAAAGGTCAGGAGGAACTACATCAGATAATGTAGGAGCCAAGCCTGGAGGAGGTGAGAATCGCACGTTGAAGGCAGCTGGCTGAGAAGAGATCTATTGAGTGCTGCTTGGGAGACCTGAGTGAGACAACATAGTTTTTGCTGGAAGGGGGGTAATCATAGAATCATGAAGTTGGAAGGGGGGGCTACGAGACCATCAAGTCCAACCCCCTGCTCAAGGCAGGAATGCAAATCATAGGATATCTGCTGGGGGGTTGTCCAAATTTCTCTTGAAGGCCTCCAGCGTTGGAGCGCTCACCACCTCCCAAAGGCATTGGTTCCACTGTTGTAATGCTCTAACAGTTAAGAAGTTCCCCCTCCCCCGATATTAAGACGAAATGTGACTTCAAGTAACTTGGGCCCATTATTGCATGTCCTGTACTCTGGGTTGATCAAGAACAGAAGTATTTGAAAAGTGCTATCATATTTTCCCCTCAGTCTTCGTTTCTCAAGGCTTAAAGTATTACTTTATGGATCTCCCAAAATTCCCCAGCCTTCTTCCTTCCTTCCTTCCTTCCTTCCTTCCTTCCTTCCTTCCTTCTTTCCTTCTTTTTCCTTCCTTCCTTCCTTTCTTCAATGTACAGTTTATCTCTCTATCTCTCTCTCTCTCTCTTTCACACACACACACACACAGAGAGAGAGAGAGAGAGAGAGAGAGAGAGAGAGAGAGAGAGCAAGGTTAGATTCAGCCTTTTTGACATTCATCTATTCAGATCATGATTATTTTGATTTGCATTTCCTGTTCCATGGAACTTGGAACCCTCCTGCTTTTCCATCTGCATTCACCATTTTAGGGATCACCCCCTGTGGTTTTATAGCCATTTCCCCTTCTCATCTCCTCTCCCCACCCAGCTTACCGTGGCAAAGGGAAATTGTCTATGCTGGAGCCTCATCCCCCCCCACACACCTTTGTTTGTTTCACTCCTTGCATCATAAAAGACCTAAATGTTGGTTGCTTTGTGTGTCCAGTTTTAATTGCTTTCCTGCCAAGTCAAAAGACTTCTGAAAGGGGTAGGGAAGTATCAAGCAAACATACCCCCTTTACGCTGTGGAAAGGTTAGTTTGACCAAAGATGTAGACTCATGATCAACCCCACCAGGAGTTGATACATATTGCAGCCCAGGTGCAAGAAGGCCCGCTAGGCAAAGCGCCTTAAAAATCTACATCTGCTCACAAATCATTCAAATGACAAGATAGCAAAACCTGAGAAATGTTGCTAGGGCATGTTGCAGGGCATGAGTCAAGTGGATAGAGGGATGCTCTTCTCCCTCTCACAAAATACCAGAACGAGGGGACATTCACTCAAACTGAGGGTTGGAAGAGTGAGAACACACAAAAAGAAATACTTCTTTACCCAGCGTGTTGTTAGTCTGTAGAACTCCCTGCCACAGGAGGCGGTGATGGCATCTGGCCTGGATGCCTTCCAAAGGGGGTTGGACAGATTCCTGGAGGAAAAGTCCTTCACAGGTTACAAACCATGATGAGGATGTGTAATCCCCAGGCTTAAAACCGGGGTATTTCAAGGGCCAGATGCAGGGGAGTGGTATCAGGAGACAGAGATCTAGTCTCGTGTGCTCCCAAAGGCATCTGGTGGGGCTACTGTGAGATACAGGAAGCTGGACTAGATGGGCCTTGGCCTGATCCAGCAGGGCTCTTCTTATGTTCTTATGACCTCTTGTAATGTATTTGTCACAAAAGTGACTAGGGTATAATTTTGGGGAACCAAGTATCAAGTCTGAATATGCATGCCTTCTGCTGCCAATATATACTTTATTTATTTATTTGAGTATTTTTACCTGCATATATATCAATTAATCCTAAAAGGTCTGCTTTTTCCAAGGGAGACTTGGGGAAGATCTTGGCTACACCTCATCCATGTCAAACACTTTCACCTCCTTGCATGACAGGTTGCCAAATGTCCATAAAAGGAGACTTCCTTCAGTAACTAGCTACCCTTGTGTGATTTTTTTTGTAAATATGAGTTGTTCCACATTATTGCTTAGACCAGGTTTCTGTGTTTTCCATTTCAGCGTCTATTTCTGGAAGTTGAGTCATGGCAACTGGACTTCTTTTCTTGAGAGAAAATAGGTTTCAGCACCTAAAGGCTATGGATACTCTTGTCTACCTAACGAGCCTATTCAGGCCATTGTCCATTTTATGAGCCTATTTCAGGCCAGGGTGACAAGAGGTCAAAGCTGACTATAAGACTCAGCTGTATTCAGGCTGATGAAGCTGTTTGGATGAGCAGCGAAACATTTCTATCTCTCAAGAAAAAAGAAGTCCAGTTGCCATGACTCACTTCCAGAAGAACAAATGATGTAAACCACATTTGTATGCTCACTGTTTTCAGCTTTTAAACATTCTGTTTTAATGCTGTTGTAAGCTGCCTTGGGTCCTTTTCAAGAAGGAGGATATTTTAAATAAATAGGAGGCGATAAGATATTGTTGAAATGTAAATATTAACTGGTTGATTTGACTGTGAGCTTTCGCAGTTCAAAATCCACTTCTTCGGAGACAAGATTCCACGGATTTCGATGAAAACCAATATGTTAGTCTTTAAAGGGTCACGAGGTTTTGTTTCATCCTGCTCACCCCTTTTGTTCTGCTTTAATTTTGCCAACTTGTTGAGACAGATTAGCCAGTTTACTTGTAAGGCAAACTCACTCCTATAAAAGGATTTGTCAAAAGCGCAGGTGCAATCCTTGTGGAGCTGCACTGACAGGGTGCCAGAAACCATCTGAGGATTAGGCATCTGGGGTATTTGTCTGATGGTGATGGTGCTTCCCAGGGACCTGAAGTGCGCTCCTCTTTTCCATGGCTACAAATTCCATCTGAACATCTGCCATACCAGTTTTATCTCCTGGATTAGGAGTAATGTTGGGAGAAGAAACTTTGCAAGGATTTGAAAAAATATCAGGGTTAAAAGTTAATTTTTCTAAATCATCAATGATGTGCTTAAATGTGAAACCTAAAACTCAGTTAGAAGCCTCTAAATCATTGGGTATTCCTATAGCAAATAAGAAGGTAAAGTATTTAGGGGTAATGATAACTAAAAATGTGAAGAAAATATTTGAACATAATTATAAAAAAATTTGGAGTAGTATTCAATCAAAGCTGAGAACATGGGAGAAAAGGAAGGACTCAATTAGCACAAGAATTGCTTTAGTTAAAATGTTTTTGCTACCCAGATTAACTTACCTTTTTTATGTGTTGCCTTGGCACATACCAGAACGGATTTTGAAGGGGTGGCAAAGGTCAATAGATAGATTTGTTTTTGCATCCAAGAAACCAAGGACAGCTGGTAGATATAGGTACCATAGGATTCAGGATGGAGGATGGGGGATTCCCAATTTGATTTTATATTATGAAGCTTATCAGCTGAGACATCTTATGATTTGGTTGGAAGGAGAACAGGGGGAAGATTTGGGATGTATAGAGCGGGAAAATTTGGAAGCAGTTGGAGGGAAAATAAGAATCTTCGAAAGGAGGATAAAGAAAAGAAAAGAAGAAAAATTATCAACATTTATGGGGCCTCTTTTGGTATGGGAGAAGTGGAAAAAAAAGCTTTTTCCTGACCTCTCTCCACTTACCAAACTATGGTATTATGATAAATTTGCCCCATTAAGGAAGCTCATCCCAAAAGAGATAGGGGATAAATTGAAAGAGATTTCAATCCAGAATATGGATAAAATCTGGGAAACAGAAAAAATGATGGAACAGGAAAGTGGAATTTGGAATAAGATTAATTGGTTACAAAAAAAACAAATCTCCTCCTTGTTGAAGGAGAATGAAGTTAAAAATTGTGGTAAAAGAAATATTACCCCCTTCGAGGAATTAGTGAAAGGATACAGGATAGATAGGACCAAAATAGTTTCAAAATTGTATAAGATTTTATTAAATATGGGGAAATCACTAAAGGAAAGTTTAAAAGAATATTGGGAGCTAGATATCCAGGAACCAATCTTAGATGAAGATTGGGATAGAATTTTTCAACAACCGCCCTTTGTTATGACTTCTAGGATAATCCAGGAGCAGGGGTTGAAGCTGATACAAAAATGGTATTATACACCAGTAAGGTTGTATCATATTACAAAGTTAGGAAGTAAAAATTGCTGGAGGAAGTGTGGAGTAATGGGAACCTACAGTCATATGTGGTGGGATTGTCCTTTAGTTAATAATTTTTGGAGACAGATTGGAAGAGAAATATCAAAAATTGTTGGAAGGAAAGTGGAAATATCTAAATTAATGGTTCTCATTAACCTGGGTAGCACAGAGTTAAAAACAAAAGAGGAATGTAAATGGGTAAACCTGATGGTAATTGCAGCTAGACAGGTTATAGCGAGTAATTGGAAAAATGCAGAAGAGCTAGGGGTGAATCAATGGAGGAAGAAATTAAATAATATTATAATTTTAGAATACCTAACCATGAAGATACGCAGAATGAAAGGGTTTAAGGTCAATGAGAAAGAAGAGGAATGGTTTGAGAAGTTATTGAATTATATGAGTATGTTTGACCAATTTGGGGTAATTAAAACGTTAAAAGCTAAGTAAACCTTGCAGATTGTCAATTGTTAATTTATATAGAGATGTACATATGGTTAAAATGTTAATTTGAATTTGTTTTATTATCAATGTATATCCAATGTATCAGATGCCTGGGGGTCACTGTTTTTGTCTGGGGTGTTGGTGAATTGTTTTATAATAAAATTATTTAAAAAAAAAACAAAAAAAAAAAGGAGTAATGTTGGGAGGAGCTAGAAATGGGCAGTTGCGAAACCCCTCTGCAGAATGAAGGTAGAGAACACACGCCAGCTTCTACTTCTCCTTGCAAAATCTGCAGAGCGTGGAGCGTTCCTGGTTTCACACTGGCCTTGCACACATCACACAGTTCCAGACGACAAGAAGGTGATGCTGCCAGCACTACCATCCCCAGGTTCTTTTGAATTTTCTTCCAAAGTCAGGCACAGCTTTCCCAAGAAACAGCAGCACCATGGGTCTCTTCCCACCCACCTGGGAGGTTGTGTGTAAGAGGTCTAGAAACTTCTCACATGCAATAGATTCCCCCAGCAATAAACACAGGAGAGTGGCTTTTCTTTTATGAAACAGAAATAAAGTGACAGGGAATTCTCGACCATCCCCAGTGTGCAGGGCACACAACAATGGGCTCAAGTTACAGGAGGCCAGATACCCACTGAATATCAGGATAAACTTCTTAACTGTTAGAGCAGCATGACAATGGGACCAATTACTTCAGTAAGTAGTGAGCACTCCAATGTTGGAGGCATTCAAAAGCAAATGAGACAACCATCTGTCTGATATAATTTGGGTTCCTGCATGGACCACAGGGTTGGACTTGGTGGCCTCAATAGGCGCCCTTGCAAACTCAATCATTCTGTCATTGGCGGTTACTTCACATCCTTCTTTGTTCCGCCATTAGTTTTGTACTGTGACAGCGTTGGTCGCGATCACGAGGTTTTGTCCCTGTTTTAGTGTTCCCATGGTCGTGATAACTTGTCTCGTGACAAGTGTTACCTCACGGTCTTCTACCGTGACAAACACTGAATTTGTCTAGCTTCCTTTTTCCTTTTTTTTTGGGGGGGGGGGCTTTAAAATTCTTTTTCAGTATTTTGGTTCTGAAAAGTCAAAAAACAAAAATATGGACAGTTTTCTGAGATAAACAAGTGTTTTGTTGCATGACAGTCGTTACTACACGGTGTCTTGTCTCAGAACAGAAAGCGGGAACAAAGAGTGACAAGGGAAAACCCTACCCCAGCACCACGGGGGCGTGGTCGAGATAAATTTCAGTAGTTGCGCGACAGACGTGAAGTAACATTTTTTGTACCGCTCCTAAGTGCAACACTAACAGAAACAAAATGGGCGTGGAGTAACCTCCATTACTGTACTGTTATCTGATTTCTATGAAATCAGACTACAAGAAAGACAAGGAATACCTAATCATTTTTCTTCAAAACGTTGGCGCAACTTTGTCTTATAATATCTCCTTCCCAACCCCCTTTGGAGAGAAAAAAGACATAATGAGGCCGTTTCTTTTGCCTTCTTGATGGAAAAAAAGGCAGGGAGACTTTTGGATTTTCAAATATTTCTCCTGGAAAGTCAGTTGAGTGCCACTCCCTTCTGCTCCAACCAAATTCACAGTTCAAACAGTGTGTAAGTACGTACTGCAAGGTGTTGTGAAAATGATGTTTTTGGAGAAAAGTGGAGGACCAATTGCTGTGAATGACTAGATCAGCTCCCTATAGCTGTGTTTCACTTGGTGAAAAAAGAAAGGAGTCTCTCTTGTGTTTATTGCCAAGTCAAATGCATTTGTCAGTGAATGTGCATTTTTTAGTCCAGCAAATACTGTTAAAGTATATAACCCTATTATGCAGATAGGGATTTGTTATGTTGAAGGAAATATATAAACCACTAGCAGAGATTAGCAGCGTTGTGGAAGAATAAATGCACTTCGTGATTAAGGAGCTAGGAGACAGATATCTAGTCTCATGCGCTCCCAAATGCATCTGGTGGGGCCACTGTGAGATCCAGGAAGCTGGACTAGATGGGCCTTTGGCCTGATCCAGCAGAGCTCTTCCTCTGTTCTTATTCTTTACACCTGTGACCTAGACCTAATGCACATTCTTGTCTAGCCCATGACATAGCATTTTACACAGGATCCATTTTGTAATATGTTAAATGTATATTACAGACATTTTGTCAAAACTACAATCCTTGACAAATACACCCTACCTACCAAGTTCATCTCTGTTTCAGCTGGCTTGCTCTCCCTCTGGTAGCCCACTACATTTCCTAAAAGGCAAGGACAAAAGGCAAGCTGCAAGCCACACAGCACCACTGACCCTCTGTGCTCCAGATGTGCATATTGACACCCTCATCCTACCAGCAGCACTGCTTTCATTAGAGGGGAGATGTAACATCTGGAAGGCTCGAACCAGCTGAAATTCATAGCAAAGAAACACAGCACGAAAGGCTTGTGACTTACAGCATTTGAGGAATGACTTGTGCGCCGCTATCTCCTGCCTCATCCTGGTGGCATCCCAAGGAAGCAAGATAGCAGAAATTAAAAGCAATCTGCTAACCAAACCATGATGTGGTGATGGCCTCTTGCCTGGATGCCTTCAAAAGGGGAATGGACAGATTCTTGGAGGAAAAGTCCATCACAGGTTACAAACCATGGTGGAGATGTGTCATCTCCAGGCTTAAAACCAGGGTACTTCAAGGGCCAGAGGCAGGGGAGTGGTATCAGGAGACTAGATCTAGTCTTGTGCGCTCCCAAACACATCTGGTGGGGCCACTGTGAGCTACAAGAAGCTGGACTAGATGGGCCTTTGGCCTGATCCAGCATGGCTAGCCAGCAGCCTCAAATGATGTTCTTATCCTGAAGGAGTGATCAAGGGAAGGGAGTGGGCTCTGAAGGCACATCTTGCATGAGATTAAACTCAGGAAAACAGAAATGCAGACCTGAGCTCTCCTTCTCTATGCTTCCAAAAGGGCAAGGGATTGTATTTTTAACTCGGCATTGTTTGCTGAAGGGCATGATACTTCCTCCAGGACAAGCAGGATGGGGGAGAGCTCCGGCATCTCCAGATCAGCCTGGGGTGGGTACGGAACAGTAACCTTGGAGATGAAAAACAAACAGTTCACCTTCCCTGACTAGGGAGGTGTGACTCACCCGCTCACTTCTCACTCCTTCTTGGCACCTGTTCTCCTCCCCGCCGCCTGGGCACTCCTTCCTCTCACGTTTTCCCTCTCTTTTGCTCACCTGTCCGTTAAATAGATATAGCTTTATTAAAGGTTAAAATTCCCAAGATCAACAAATTCATGCAATCTGTATTTGAGTGGAAGAAGCCACTCAGGAGGTGTCAAAACATTCTGATGAAGGCAATGTGGAATTGTCTTTTATTTATATCCCACTAGAGATGGGCACGAACCTCAGTTTGGAGGTTCACAGAATCATTGAATCATAGAGATGGAAGAGACCTCAAGGGCCATCCAGTCCAACCCCCTGCCTGATTTAACTCTTATAAAAATAAAACATTGTATATGGAGTGTTTTGAGCATTAAAGACTCTTTTAAATGATGTAAACTGCCTTGGGTCCTTTTGGGGAGAAAGGTGGGGTGGATAGATAGATAGATAGATAGATAGATAGATAGATAGATAGATAGAT
>JAHTLZ010002730.1:0-20746 GCA_023846285.1 Phrynocephalus versicolor
AATTCCTTTATACAAGGTACGGCTAGCTGCGTCCTTGAGAAGGATATTGGGAAAACATTGGGAGGGCCCCAGTGCCTTAGAAGACTGAATTACTGTATTACCGCCTGGAATCAAGGAATGTATGACGATAAGGCAATGCCTGCATATTGGCTAATGAATCAAACACCCACCCATTAAAAATTAACTTTTGACGGTAGACAGTCATCTCTGAATGACTGGCTATGAAATGGTACAGGAGAAGCAAGCCGCATAAAGTGGTCAGATGGGCAAAGTATATAAATATAATACTAAATACTGTACTAAGCTATAGCCAAATTATCTTTATATATAAAGGGGGGGGGGCTGAAATTCTGCTCAGAGCCACCATCAGCAACAGCAATGGTGTGATCAGCAAATCACCGATTCAAGGCTTCCTTCAGGAATTTTAGGGTGCCCACAACTTGACTAATTGGTTTTTAATAGCCTTGATTTGCATTTGTTCACCATCTATTTGCTGTTGGGGATAACGCCCATCCCTCACTGTTTGCCTAGAGCTGCACAGCAGGATTCCAGCTGTTCTGTGATCAGGTACTGTACATGTAACTGCCTAGATGCCCTGAGCACATCCAATCTCGCCTGATTTCGGAAGCTAAGCAGGGTCAGCCCTGGTTAGTACTTGGATGGGAGACCACCAGGGAATACCAGGGGCTGTAGGTGTCTGGAGTAGGAACTGGCAAACCACTCCAGTATTCTGCCAAGAAAACTCCATGGACATGGAGTCACGAGTCGGTCACGACTGTAATGACACACACACAGACTGTACATGTAACATGCCACTTGGCTTAACAGAGATTCTCCTGGGACACTTAAATTGTAAGGAAAAAAGTGTTTCTTTTGAATCCATTTTTATTTTTTAGTATCTGCTACTCTTTGTGTTTCTGCTAAGTAGTTACAGTTTCAAGTTCAAGATTCCACTGTGTTTCAATTAAATCCTGGAAGACAGATTGAATTGGAACTGTTGCACTTGGTGCCAGTGAAAAACTTGGTTTCAAGATATATAGCTCTTGAAATTTGATACTGAATTCTAGAAGATGCTTCACAATCACTAAACCCCCCAGTGCCTCCTTGACGGGGGGTGTGTGTGGATCCTAGGATCCCTTCCGGTCTGCAGTTCTAAGGTGATAAAAAATGAAAAGATGTTACAATCCAGCAATCAGTTAGTATACACCTAGTATCAACTAGGAGAGTGATGCAAAGGGCTAGTTGGTTTTGGTTTGTTCCGTTAATTTTAGCTGTACATCTTCTGGCTGGTCTCAAAATGAAGAGGCAAACAATATCGTTCCCAGAGCATTTCTACTTTTTTTTTTTTCAGGAGCTTTGGAGTAGACATTCCTTCAGTAGAACTAGCTTTTTTGTTACATCTTCCTGGCATAGCTTTTTAAAAACGTTATTTCCTTCATTTTGTCCTCCTTCAGTGACTGAAGAAGCTACCTGGATGAGCAGCAAAATGTTTTAATCCCACAAGAAAAAGTCCAGTTGCCATGACTTAGCTCTGGGCTAGTGTAAAAATATGTCACTAGAGACCAAAGGCAAGTTAATCAAAATTGTATTTTCCAGTGGCGATGTTGAGATGGGAAAAAACACCAACAGTGAAGAAAGCCCTTAGGACAGTGATGGCGAACCTTTTAGAGACCGAGTGCCCAAACTGTGATTGAAGACCCACTATTTTTTGCAAAGTGCCAATACAGCCATTTAACCTGAATCCAGGTGGCTGTGAAGGGTTGATGTTGGGTGCCCACAGAAAGGGCTCCGTGCCACCTTTGGCACCCGTGCTGTAGGTTCGCCATCACTGGGCTAGGAAAAGAATCAATTCACTTAAAGCAGTGGTTCCCAGCCTTCCTGATGCCGTCACCCTTTAATAGAGTTCCTCATGTTGTGGTGACTCCTTGCCTTGCTTGCAAGAGGCCACAAGCCCCCACCCCCCGGAACCATAGAGAATTTCCCTCTACAGGCACCCTCAGCCAATCACAGCCTCCAATGCCATTGAGTGATATCCTCTCCAGCCTATCAAGCTGTAACTCACTCTTCCTCCCCCCCCCCAGACCCAAGCTGTTTGTGGCTTTTTCTTCATTGGCTCATGGCAACCCCTGTGAAATGGGTCCTGACCCCCAGGTTGGGAACCACTGACTTAAAGTATGGTGCCAGGGGAATGCAGACTACCAAAAAGACAAAACGAGTGGGCCCTACATAGATTTAAGTCTGAGGCCAAAATAATGAAACCGAAGCTGTCCTACGTGTGAGAGCCACGAGAAGCCACAACCCAATGGAAAAGACATGGGAAGAGGTAGATAAATAAGTTGAATTGAGTCCATCAAGGAACGGAAGGGCATGAATTTGCAAGAATCAATGCAGGGCATTAATAATAGGACATTTTGGAGGTCATTCATTGAAAGGGTTATCATAAACTGGAGCCAATGTAACAGCTTTGAAGAACTGGTTTTACCCAACATGAAA
The DNA here is from genome assembly GCA_023846285.1 of Phrynocephalus versicolor. Classification (NCBI taxonomy): domain Eukaryota; kingdom Metazoa; phylum Chordata; class Lepidosauria; order Squamata; family Agamidae; genus Phrynocephalus; species Phrynocephalus versicolor. The sequence continues at coordinate 2,494 of JAHTLZ010002730.1, forward strand.
CCCTGGCTAATGCCTTTCTATATCCAGCCATTTTTCAGTTACTTAGCCAGGTTCCCGTTTTGGGAAATGTGAAGGACTACTGTCTTTTCTTTTTGAAATCAGTCATTGGTGCTGATATTGGAAATGTATCTCTTTACTCCTGATGATGGCTAAAATTGGGTTCCCTCAGTCCTTGAATCATTTTCCCCCTTACCATAAAGCCTTGAATGTATTATAACAAATCATATGCTATTTAATTGATGTATCACATAGTCTAACCAAATATACAACTATTCTTACTGATTGTCAGAATTCAGGCAATAGACAGTAATTCCCGCAGTGGCCATGTTCACACAACACAGAAAGTCAAGGAACTGGCTTTTAGCACATGAATAAGACACTCGTGTCTGCTGCCCACTCAGTTCTGCTTGTAGTAGAAAACATCCTGGACAGTTTTTGAATACAAGTACTGTTACTCCCCTTTCTCTTTTGTAAATAGGCAAAGAAAAGGGGCAATGCCGTATGTTCAGATGGAGAAAGGGGTATAAAACTCGGAAGTCGGAGGGATGATTGAACCTAGTACACTGCCATGCTGATGCTAGGCAGAAAATGAGTTGGTACAAATCCCGGAATGGAAGTGGAACGCCCCCACCCCCCAAAAAACCTGTTCAGTTTTGGTGAGGCAAGTTTGCAAAATAGGACCCCTGTAACAACGGGGGTGCCAGGGCCAGCCCAGAGACCAAAATCCACGGATAAGAGCTAATGCTCTTATCTGGGGCTGAGAGTGGCAACAGGTGTTGGGGGTGCCAAGGCCCCCAAATGACTTCAGCAGGAGTGGTGGGGGTGCTGGTGTGGCTCCCCCCACCCCGAACACTAACCCATTCCCACTAGGCAGGTCGGCGGAAGAGTGACTTTGGGCCACCTGGTCGACCTGAAGGTGCAGCAGCTTGGGTGGAGTGAAGGCACACTCTCCCACCACCCAGTCCGGGTGGCACAACGACACTTTCTCCTGCAGTCCTCCCCAACGGGAGTGGGTTAGTGCTGGGGGCAAAAGCGCCACCCGGACAGTGTGGCACAACTTTGACACTGGACACCCCCCCCCCACCGTGGATAAGTGAATCCACGGAGGGCAAATCAGCAGATATGGGGGTGGAACCGTACACAGTGTTGTGATCATCTGAATGGTCCCCATGGCAACTGTCTGAACTAATTAAAAGGAAAAGAAAGTGGCAAGAATAAGATCAATTCTTTGTCCCCTTGCACCCTCACAAACCATTGTTTGTATGTTGTTGCATTTAAACCACCAAGCCTTTCATCTTTTCTAACAACTCTCACCCATTGACACACTTATGTTCCATCATTTCTACCTTTATTTTTGCAGACTGTCAACAACAATTTTATCCTTTATTCAGTGGCCTTTCTGTTCTGGAGACTACACTGTCCTGCAGCCAATCAAGTCCTTAAAGCATATAGAGATCAAAATTATGCAGTCATTTTTCATGTGTTTATATGCCATTCAGTTACAAGCCTAAAGAGGCTTTAAAGGTAAGACATTAAATGGGTGCTTTTACATTGCCAACCCCGGTAAGCTTCCATGATTGAGAAGAGATTCTGATTCAGGTCTCCTGAGTCCTAGTTGGTTATTCTATCCAGTCAGAATTTACTTGAAGGTACATAGTAAACACAAGATGCATAAGTTGTCTAGTCACAAGTCTTGAACAAAACATTATCATAAAATGTTCATTAAGTTTCAGCTGACTGATATGAGAGAAAACCATCGTTTTACAGCAGTTCGTGGATGTCTTGATTCTGCAAAAACTGCTTTGGCAAGCAAGTTTACGTAAAGCCAAAAGTTGGCCTGTGCTTTTTAGTATCAAGGAATACTCCAAGCCTCTTTTTCATCTGCATTAACTACATCTAAATAAGCTCAAAGTGGGTTTGCACTGTATTAAAACACAACGGATTAAAATTATTTTTATATTGTTCACTCCAGACAATCAACACAGGACAAGGACCAGAATATACTATTTTACATTTTTAATAGAAAGTGACTAACTATAAAAAGTGTAAACACTTTTAAGGAGAAGATGTCTTTTGACTGGATCATGGATCAGCCCCCTAAAGTCTTCGACCATGATGACCAAGAAGTCTGCCCTTTTATGCAAGACAGAGCCCATCTTAAGGCTATTGCAATGTCTTATACAACCAAAACACAGCTCTCCTTGTAACCATGGGCAAAGAGGAGGAGGTGTTGCACGGATGAGATGTGATAAACAAGGCACATGGGTCAAACTGAAGAGACTCAATGGATTAGGTATAGAGTGCAGGTTGACCCATCATTTTGCAAAAACAAACATTAGTTTGCTGGCATAACTTTCCCAAGGACACGTAGCAGTGGTTTGCATAGTAGATAGGTCTCTCTCTACCTAAACTTACTGAAGTACCATCGGCAGCAAGAAAGCAGTTTGAAAACGAAAGCAGGACCCAATCTGCTTCTTCGGTTCAGCTCACTGCCACACTGCTAGTCCTCTACTACTGCCCTAGAGCAATCGCCATCATCTCTACCAGCAACAAGGCTGGGTCTTGCCCCACCATTCCCTTCAAATAAGATACTAGTGCAACTGGAAGTCTGGTGTGGATGAACAGGGTGAGTAGGTGCAGCTGGACCTTTTTCTAGGAATATGTATACAAAATATTTACATTAAATGAATACTGCAACCTTTCTGCACTTAAGTGACTAGCCTGACTAAAAAACTAGAATAGCTGAGGATCTGCCAAGGACGCAGCCACGTTACAAGGAAGAAGAGCTACAACTAACCCTAGTACTGAAGTTTGGTCTCAAGTGCCCCAGGTTGCAGTTCGTGCTATGAGCATCTGCTCTTGGCAGCTGCAGGGGGTTCCTTCCCAACAGAATGTGCACAGGGAATCAACTGCCCTCTTGCAATGTGTGCTTTACCTACGAACATGCTCCAGATGTTTCTCCAACTCATTTTTCAATGGGCAGCACAGGACTGAGGTAAATATGAACGCCCCCATTGGGGGGGGGGGGGAACCAGTCTACAAATATGTGTCATACCACAAAGAAGCTACCTTGGCGCCAACTTAGGCTGGCTGGGGAAAGGCACCGATCCCTATCTGCGCAAGGGGAAAAGAGGCTTCTGGCTGACTTAGTGCATTGTGCGCTGGTATGTACCAAACCAGTCACTTATGTCTGCCAGGTGCCTTGGAGTTGCTGCTCTAGTGTAACCCTGAGATCTCAACACAACATAGTTTACTGGCTTTTCGATAAGAGAACAGCATACGCCTCCCTCTCCCCAACTGTCTTGAGCAAGACACATATTTCACTGACTTGGAAGTGTGGGAGTCCCAACATACTCCCCCAAGGGAAATTCTTGCATTTTGATTGTCTTTTCCAGGAGGGATCCAGTCTCAGTTCATAGGGAGCCCACCCATCGCCTAAGCCGAAGTCAGTCACAGAAGCGCTTGCGGGGGACAGTGCGGGCTCTGTTTGAGCGACGGATCTCCTGTTTTGCATCACGGCATCGCTGGCAGATGAAGATGTCAGGCACGTTGGATTTACGTATCTTTGCACAAGAGAGGTGGATCCAAGTTGCACATTCACTGCACTCTATCATAGGCCTGCCAGCAAAAGGCTTCAAACAGAAACAAGTGATAAGATCCCAAGCATCGTCATCTGCAAAGGAGAGAGAACACATCTTATTAGAAGAAGAGACCAATCTTTTCCCAAATGCATGCTAGAAACAGACACGGATTCCAGAGAAGCTGTTGCACGTGTAAGACATTCTGAACTCTGTGAGCCTGCACAATCTCAGTCTTCCCCTAAAGCAGGCCTGTCCAAAGTCCGGCCCGGGGGGGGGGGGGGGGCCGGCAAAATCCGGCCCGTCAGGCCATTCTGAGTGCCCCCCTCCTTCTCCCCATGTATTTTTAAAGAAAGTAGGTGGGGCTTGCAGTGGGGTGGCAGGGTTGGGGAGCAACCGGCCCCTGACACATTCTGAGCCACCAAATCTGGCCCTCGTTACAAAAAGTTTGGGCACCCCTGCCCTAAAGATAGTTGAAACGCACTCGCTTCTCCAGTTGGAAGCCAGCACTACTATTCCACACCATCTACTTACCATCAGTTTTTGTGTCTGAGGTTCCATTAAACTCCTCATACGTAACTGCAAAGCAAAGAAAATGGAACACATTAGCAGACACGCTATTTTCTGCACCCTTGCTCTTGTCACATTCTCTTTCTGTTCCCTAGGACCACACAATCCCAGTTGTAAGATTATCTTCTATGTTAATAACCTCCAAGCACCCACATTTAACTCAAATACCATTAACAATGGAAAAATATGATCATGATAATGACAGCGAGGGACAAGCAATAGTTTGGTAGTAACCAAACCACTGGCATTGCCAACAAAAAAGAAGTCACTGAGAGGGGGCAGGGCAGGGACTTCACATGAGACTCTTAGTTGCTGCTAGATCAAGACTGAAAATGCCAGGATAGATAGATCAGCCAGTTGGCATCTTAAATATGCAGTCATACCCCGGATAACAAATGCCTCGGATAACAAACTGAAATTTCCAGGTATAAGGCTGCCTCAGATAACAAATGTTCCCTATGGGCTGCCTTGGATAATGAATGTTTCAAAATGCCTTGCAAAAAAGTGTACCCAGGATGCATTGCACCCCCATAGTTTGTGGAGGGGTGGGAGGAGTTAGTGTGTTTCTTAATGATGTTCTGGAGCCATTCTGGACATTTTTTGCTGATAAATTTGGACCTTTCAAACTTGGAAAGGTAGGGAGCTAGTTCTGGGGGGGGAGGGTGTTCCAGCATGGATGCCTTTAAAGTGTACTTTATAAAGAGGTCTGTGGGGGGGGGGGGACAGCTTTTTTGCCTTTTTTTCCTGGACCCCTGGAACGGATTAATCAGTTTCCCATTCATTTCAATGGGAAACCATGTTTCGGATAACAAATTGCCTCCGGGAACGAATTAAATTCGTTATCAGAGGTACCACTGTATTCTTTTTCTGAAATTGCATCTATTGCACACTTACTACTCAGCTGGGAGCCATCTCTACTGAGTTCCTCCTCGTTGCTTTGATCTGTGGCATTCCAACAGGAAGGGGTGGTTCTTTCCTCCTTGCCTGCCTCCTGCGCCTCAAGGTTCTTGGTTGCCTGCAACCCATGAACCCAGTCACTGCCTTTTATGTATTGTTCCAAGAGAGAGTTGGACTGGAACCCGTCTCGAGGGAGACAAGAGTCAAGCTCCTCTGCTTTGCTGTAAGCCTCTTGTACTGGTTCAGTCTTTTCCTGATTTGTGTCCTTTATAGTAACTGGCATCGCCCTCTTGTTTTCTTCTTGGCCCAAGATGTTCTTCTTTGCTGGCGGTTTCCTCTTTTTGGTTTGCTGGGGCCGGCCTGCGAAGAAACCGCTGGAAAGGTCAGGACAGTCCAGAATCAAGTCTCCGGAAAGCTTGCGTGCAGTGTTCCTATTCGCTCTGTCATCTGACAGCATCTGGGAATCACAGGACTGAGACGAGGTCCAGCTGTCACTGTCCTGAGTGCTGCCTGTGCTGTTCGGCGGGCTCATGTTTCCTCTATGTGGCCAAGGCTCATTCTAGAAAAGTGGAGAGAGAGAACCATCAATCCCCCTGGACTATTTCAGGAACATCAGACTGGAACGGAACAAGTGTCACCCAGATCAGACATACAGCTCTATTACTGATGAACAGGAAAATATCTTACCTCCTTTGGGTACGGGATGTAGCCTGCATAGGCTAGCACAAAGGTGCAGAACTGATTAAAGTCTTCCACAGTTCTCTGTCTTTTCTGTGGTGGCTGCAGAAATTCAAAACAAAAAAAAAAAGAATTGTGGATTCAGAATCCTAGCTTCATCTTTTATATGAACACAATAAAACAAATCAGTCATGCACAATGTCCTTGAAGCAGGGGAAACTGAAACGGGAAGTTTATTTTGAATCTCTACAGCAACACTCTGTAGCAGTTCAGATGGGGCATCTCCATTAACACAATACACACAACTGTCAGGACTGCCCACTCAAAAGCATCAATGAATCCAGCCCAAAACGTCCATACCAAGAATCAATGTATCCTTGGGCAAGATCATGCCTGACAATACATGTAAAACACAATTTATAGTAGAAATGGAGGGCCAGTTATTTATATCTGGCAGCAACTTTCCAAGAGTCCAGCTTAACATATTTCACAACCTTTCCAAAGTGTCATGTAGTAAATCTGAGGCTTTTTGCACAGATAAAATGATCTATCACTAACATACGTTCATATTGCAAAGGACCACAGACTGCCTCAGAGTTGTGTAAAGGGGGAGGGGGGTTGCTGGCACAAAGTTTGAATATTAACCTGCTTTTCTTGTTAGCCTATGCAGAGGAAGAATATACTAAATTAAGATCCGAATTTCCCTGCAGACACAGAATTGCTTTTCTCCTCAGCTGGTTTTCTGTTAGTTTTCATGATTCGAAACCCCAATGCAAGCCGAGCAGATCATAATACTAGATTTCAGAGCAGCAGAAGCCACTTCTTCAGGGAAAGGAATTCCCCTGCTACTTGATAATAATAACAACAGTAGTAGTAGTAGTAGTAATAATATGGGAAATGTGTAGACATTTCCGAGTGGATCCCCTATCTGAGCAAACAAAGCAAAATGTAGCTTCATCCTGCAGACAAACAGCAGAGGACCAAACTCCCAGCTGTAACACAGGAGGTGGGTGTAGCTTAGCCATCCTCTCCTGCATCCTAAGTAGGCCCCAGCAGCCACCAGAGGAAGCACCATCAGTCGAAGGTTTGGGCTTCCCTTTGCTATGGAGGCGTGTAAAAAAGAGAGGCATCCTCCTAAGCCAGCAATAACAACTCCCAAAAACGCCAACCGGAGAAGGGAAACTAGTTCCACACCCATGGCCTTGTACAAAAACAACCACAATTTTCAGACAGGGTTCAAACGCACAAACTGAACTGAAACATTTCTAATCCTCACTAACATACAACAGGCAACTCCTTTTTCCCTACCACAAGTAAATACAGTTCATTATTGTATGTGTGTATTTTTTTTTTGGAAGAGTATAAAAATCCCCCATTCCAGTGAGGGGCAAGACCGAGTGCCCAAAACTGTGATTCAAAACCCACTATTTTTTTCCCACAAAGTGCCAATACAGCCATTTAACCTGAATGCAGGTGGCGAGGTCGGGTGCCCACAGAAAGGGCTCCGAGGGCCACTTTTGGCACCCGTGCCATAGGTTCACCAACACTGCCCTATTCCTACAAGAGACTGAATCTGCGGGGTATCTGAGCTCCCACTGGGGAGCTGAATCCCAGAAGGGAATCTATTTCAGCCACACCAAACCTCCGCATCAAATACGAAAGCACTCATTTGTCCCTCAAACACTGAAAGCCACGGGAAAACGACTTCAGGGACCCTTCTCTGGTTCCCCACCTGGCTGCCTTAGCCCACCCTCCCCATCCACCCTGGTCTCAGGCTAATGCAAAATGACAGGCACAACAAGCCCAATGATGGCCTCAAACTTGCAAGGAGGCTGGGGGGGAGGGGATGATGATGGTCTTTTTTGGGGGGGGCGGGGAGAGAAACTCATCCAGATCCAATTAAGAACATAACAAGGATGATTACTGGGGGAAGGATGTGTAGGAAAAGCATGATTTGTCAAGCCTGCAGGACCTGAACTTAATGCCACCACCTCACCATCCCTAGCCCTAGGAGGTGTCCCAGGTTGGGTGTGGGGGCCTGTCTTTGGTGCTCCTCTGCAAACATCTCCCGCTGACCACCCCCCCAAAAAAGGGGGGACATATTGAAGAGGGGCCAGGTTTGTTTTCCATGGCTTCAGAGACTAGGACCTCGGGGCAGTGGTTTCAAACCACAGGAAAAGAGATTCCATTTAAACATTAGGAAGAACTTCATGACAGTGAGAGCTGTTCGGCAGTGGAATAATATGCTGCCACAAAGGAGGGTGGTGGAGTCTCCTTCTGTGGAGGTTTTTAAGCAGAGGCTGGATGGCCATCTGTCAGAAATACAGTGGACCCTTGTATAACAAACAGCTTGTATAACATAAAATCTGTACAACATAAAAAATTCCGGAGATAGGGGAAATTTGCTTAACATAATCGCCTATGGGGAGAATCCGTACAACATAAAATGGGATTACTCCGTTTTCAATGCATTCCTATGGGAATCTGTATAAAGGAAAATTTGCTTAGCATAATTTCATTTGGAACGAATTAATTCCTTTATACAAGGTACCACTGTACTGTGATGGGGGGTTTCCTGCATGGCAGGGGGTTGGACTGGATGGCCCTTGAGGTCTCTTCCAACTCTATGAATCTATGAAGACGCCAAGACTGCCCTCTGTCTTTGGCCCAAACCCACCCTCTCTATCCTAAGTTTTGTGCGGGGGGGGCAGTATTCCTGCCAAGAAAACTCCATGGACATGGGGTCAAGAAGAGCCGGCCAGTCAGGATTGTAATGACACCACCACCACAACATTCAACCACAAACGGGTGAAGGCAGAGCCCCCCCCGCCGGGTCCCTACGACCAGGCTGCGCCCCCCGCCCACCCTCTTTCCCTCACCCCCCCCACCCCCCACCCCCACCCCAGGTAGGGGGTTCGCGCCTTCTCCTCCTCCACACACCTGAGGGTTCCCAAGATGGCGCCGCGGCGGCCCTCCCCCGGGAGGAAAACGGCGGCGGAGGAGGGCGGGGAAGGGAAAGGGTTGTCCCCTCGGCTTCTCCGCCGCCCCGAAGGAGCCCCTCCTCGTGAGGGAGGCGGGAATGGGGGTGGAACGGGGGTGGGTGGATGTCTCTCTTCTTCCTCCGCCATCATCTCTTCTTCCCAAGGGTTCCCCCCCCCCTTCACGAAGCACCAGCAGCAGCAGCGCCGCCGCCGCCGCCACAAACGCCGCCTCCCGCAGCGAAAAGGCCGCCCTCTTTCCTTCCTCCCTTCCCTCCTCCTTGCCCTCTTTTCCCCTCAGCAGAAAAGGCGGGACGGACCCCGCCGCCGCCGCCGCCGCCAAGTCCCTCCCCAGCCCGGAGCCGCCATCGCGCCAAAGCCGCCGCCGGCGCCCCCCCTCCGAGGAAGAGGAGGAGGAGGAAGGATGGCGATTGAGAGAGAGACACCCCTCCACATACACACACAACGACTCTTCCCCTCGGGGGGGGGGGGACTGGCGGGATTTGGGGTTGGGGGGGGCGTCTCGGTCCCATCCAGCGTGCAGCCTTTCTCCCCCCCCTCTCTTCCTCGTGCTCCCCATCGCCTTCCCCGCCACGAAAAGCTGCCCTAGAAAAGGTGTTTGTGCGTACTGTATTTTTTTTAATTGGGGGACACACAAAACACAGCCGTCGAGATGCCCCCCTCCCTCTGTCGACACCCCCCTCCTGGCCTCCCCATCCCCTGCAGCGTCTATGAAACCGCGCCCTCCTCCCTCCTCCCCCCAAACACAACCCCCACCCCCGACTCTCGAAGTGCCCAAAGGGGTATCGAGGAGGAGGAGGAGGGGGTGGGCGCGGAAAAGAAAAACCCGCGGGTCTCCCGCCACGGGGATGCCTTCCTCCTCCGACCCCCCCCCCGTCCTTCCTTCCTTCCCTTCCTCCCCTTCCCACCGCCCGGCGAATTAATTGCACGCTCTCCCGCCCCCCTTTTTTTTCCGTCGGGACTCACCTCTTCGAAAGCTGGGCAGCCGGGACTGGGCACGGGGCTGCTGGTTCCTGTATTTTTTTTTTGGGGGGGGGGAGAGAAGCAAGGTGGTTTAGGCAGCCCGGGAGGGAAAAGGAAAACACACGCACACATATATATACACAGACAGCTTCCCGCCTGGGTTGGCGGATTCTGGGCGTTGTAGTCCCCCACCCCAGACCCCAAGATAAGAGACCCGCCGCCCCTCGAGGGCAATCGTGATCTCTTTTCGCCAAGCCCCCCCCCCATATTGAAAAGCCCGCTCCTTGTGGCTTTTCTAACGACGTCTCTGCCGCCGCCCTAAAGTCCAAACCTGCGCCTCCTCCTCCCGCCTTTCTCTCGCGCCGGCGGGTCTCCTCTTCGCCCTCCTTCTCACCCGCAGCCCTGCCCGGTGCGCCCCCCCTTCCCTCCCTCGCTCATCGGCCGTGCCCCCCCTTTTCTCCCGGACCCCCCCCCCACCCGCCAACCTCCTTCCCTGCCCGGCGCGCCCGGTGACTCCCCCTTCCTTCCGTGCCACCCTCCCCCAAACCTTCCTTCCCTCTCTCTCTCTTACCCCCCACCCCCACCGCACCCGGGCCCATGTGCTCCCCCTCCCCACCCAACAAAAAAACAATCGCCTGCCAACCGACCCCCCCCTCCGTCCCCACCCCGCCATCCTGCCCTCCCACGGTCACGCACCGGCGTCCTCCTCCATCTCCGGGCCGGGCTTCTTCTTCTTCTTCCAAGTCGGACGGAAGAGCAGCAGCAGCAGCAGCAAAAGCAGCAATCCGGCGCCCCCCCCCCCTCTTGTGCCGCCGCCGCCGCCCCCTCCCTGGACGCTGGCCGGGCTCGCAAGCCCAGCGGAGCCCGGGGGGGTGGGGTGGGTGGCGAGTGCTCTCCCCGCTCGCTCGCTCGCCGCCGATGCCGAGGTTGGGGCAAAAGGGAAGCTCGGGCGAGGAGGATCGGCGCGGGGGTGGGATGGGTGGCTGCTTCTTCTTCTCTCCTTCCTTCCTTCCTTCCTTCCTTCCTTGCCGTCCGTCGTTCGGCCTCCCTCCCGGTCCTTCCTTCTCTTCCCACCCACCCGCCGCGGGGCCACCGGCGCCGGCAATGGACTCGGAGCGGCAAAAACAAAACTCCGCCTCTTTTCCTTCCTCCTCCTCCTCCTCCTCCCCCCAAGAAGCGAGGCTGCTGGCGGGAGGCGGAACCACCCGGCGAAGGGAAAAGGGGGGGGAGTGGGCGGCGAAAGCGCGCGAGGGCGGCACCACCAACCTCCGGACACACGCACACACACCCCTCCTCACCTTGTCTCCCTCCTCCGCCCTCACCACCACCTCCACCACCCCGCCTGCCTGGGGTCACTTGGGCTCGCCCATCAGCTGGCAGGCACGGAGGGAGGGGAGGGGGCGGAGGAGGAGGGGCAAGGCAGGGCATTGTAAAAAAAAGGGGGGGAGGGGTCTCGTGCCCCGCCTCGTGCACGGCGCCCCCCCCACCCCCAGGAGGGCCACTCCCGCCTCTGTCCGGCCAGGAGGGAGGTGTGTGCGTGTGGAGGGGGACCCCACCCCTCCACTGGGGAAAAAGAGCCCCTCCATCGGACGTCCACCCGGGAGGGGGGGGAAACCTTTCCGGGTATCCCCCCCCGCTCCCCTGGGGAGGAGCGGTTTGAGCGCGCGCGCGGATTCCCCCGCCCCTCCCGGGCTCTGCGCGGTCCCGCGCGAAGGGCACTGGATCTGCGTGCCTCCCCCCCCTCCGCCCCATCCAGCGATGCAGTGGTGATGAGTGGGTGGATGGGGGGGGGGGTCAACCGGCCAGCAAGGGCACCGAGGGAGCCCGGCTGGGACCTGGGCTTGTGCTCTTCCCCCCCCCCAGCACTTTCCCGGGGGGGGAGGCTTTGCAGCTGCGCGCCTTCGCCGTCCGCCTGGCCAGCGGCGGTGTCCCCGGCGGACACCCCCCTTTGCCTTCTCTTCCCCCCCGCCCCCCCCGCCCAGTCGAGCGACGCTTGGCGCTGACACCCTCCCTCCCCGGAGTGACTCTCATCATCATCATCATCAGCAGCAGCAGCAGCATGAGATCCGAACCAGGCGTGCACGCATCCGCCTTCCCGGCTGGGGTCGAAGCCGGCCCGGGTCCCTTTGGGGCTGCTGCCTGCACCCCCAGACTAACTGTCCCACCCCCCACCCACACACACCTCCCCGGGAAGCTCGCCCGCCTCGTGCGGAGAAGCAATGAGACGCGCCGGTGGGGAATCGAACCCCTGGGCGCGAGGGGGTAGACACGGATCCTGGCGTCCGTCACGTGTCTTCTTGCTCCCTTCCCCGAGCAGCGTGGACCGTGCCTTCTTTGCAAGGCATGCCTTCGGATGGCAGAAACAACCCCACCACCACCCACACCCACCCCAAATTAAATTGGGCTAACATTCACACAAGTCTCTTTCTCTCTGTGTTTCTACGTGCTGGCACATTTGGAGGTTGGTGTTTTTTTTTTGGGGGGGGGATTCAGAGACTGGAAGCCAATTCTTCACCCACCGCACCTTATAAGGTCCGTTGATGCGACTTATAGGCTATTGATTCGGCCTGCATTTCTTGCCTCTTGTGTGGTGGATGGTCGTGGCCAAAAAATAAAAAGAAAGAAAAGTGAACGGCTCCTTAAAGTAGCCCCGTGCGCTGTTTAGGTTGTTCCGGCATGTTTTATTTTTTGGATCTGCGGATTCTAGGAATCAAGGCGAGAAAAGCAATGGGAAGAAGCTCTTCAAGGGTGGTGGCGCCCAGTGCCAGGCCGGGACTCCAGAGAGCAAGGTTCGAATCCCAGGCTGTGCCATGGAAATTCACTGGAGCCTGTGCTTATGTGTTGAACTGGGAATAGCCTGCCCGCATTGAATTCGTTTGGCAGCTGCTGATGTCCTTCGGTATTGTATTCATTGATGCTTTGGGTATTGTATAATTGTTACAAATCTTAAGGGCTGTCTTCTATTAGGTTGCAACTTGAGGATGCATTACAAGAGTTATGCATAACAAGTTATGCATATCAAGAAGTTATCCCTGGACTGCAAGGAGATCAAACCTATCCATCCTGAAAGAAATCAACTCTGAATGTTCACTGGAAGGACAGATTTTGAAGCTGAGGCTCCAGTACTTTGGCCACCTCATGAGGAGAGAGGAGTCCTTGGGAAAGTCCCTGATGTTGGGAAAGATGGAAGGCAAAAGGAAAAGAGGATGGCAGAGAATGAGATGGTTGGATGATGTTATTGATGCAAGGAATATGGATTTGACCAAACTCCGGGAGGCAGTAGATCAGGCCTCCCCAAAGTCCGTCCCGGGGGCCAAATCCGACCCGCCAGGCCATTCTGAGTGTTTTTTTATTAAAGAAAGTGGGTGGGGTTTGCAGTGGGGTGGCAGGGTTGGGGAGCACCCTGCCCCTGACACATTCTCAGCCACCAAATCTGGCCCTCCCTACAAAAAGTTTGGGCACCCCTGCAGTAGATGATAGGAAGGCCTGGCGAGCTCTGGTCCATGGGGTCACGAAGAGTTGGACACGACTGAACGACTGAACAACAACAACAACAACAAAAAAGAAGGCTATTATTTCAGGCACCAACAGAGCTCCCCCCTCCCTCTCCTGGCACCCTGCTGGGATTTACTTTGGCCAATTGTTGGCCCAGGCACACAATAGGTAGTGGCACATGGAGGGGGGGGGGGCAGCTGGATGCCCTGGTTGTGCTAAGGGGCCCTCCGTGCTACCCTCCTGTCACCCAGACAGATCAAGAACATGCATGAGCCTTGAAGGAACAACAGCAATTGTACACTGTCATGTAGTAGAAAGATGTCTGTAAAGATTCTCAGTCATCCAGGTGAGTTTTATCTGGAAGTTGAGTGATGGCAACTGGACTTCTGGAGAGATCGAAACAGACTTTTATCGTTTACCTTCATTTTACATCACCCTGGTCCGAATAGGCTCACAAGTTGGACAATGGCCTGGAGAGGCTCGTTAGGGGGACAATGCCCTGAAGAGGCTCGTTAGGGGGACAGTGGCCTATTAGGGTGTCCCACCTATGCAACCTTTCCCAACACCCATTAAGAGTCATGTAGAGAGGAATCCCAGTAACAAGCCCCATTCACATGGAAAAAGGAGTGCCTATTTATTATTTTGAGGGAGAGGGTCCCATACCTCCCACAGGTGGCCCAGCTATGCCTGCTTTCCTAAGCAAACCCTCATTGTACACCTTATGTACTGGTTTCTTTCCATAGATGTAGAAACTTTCCCTAGCATACGTTTTGTGTGTGTGTGTGTGTGTGTTTGTGTGTGTGTTGCATGGGGGGGGAGAGGGAATTGGAGATATAAAGGTAAAGGTTCCCCCCGCACATGCATGCTAATCATGTCCGACTCTAGGGGAGGTGCTCAACTCTGTATTCAAGCCGAAGAACCAGTGTTGTCCATGGCCATGCGAACAGCATCGCTGCAAGGAAACACTGTTTTACCTTCCCGCTTTTTACGGCGGTACCTATTTATCTACTTGCAATTACAGTGGACCCTTGTATAACAAATGGTTTGTATAACATAAAACCTGTACAACATAAAAAATTCCAGAGATAGGGGAAATTTGCTTAACAAAATCGTCTATGGGGCGAATCCGCACAACATAAAAATGGTCGCGATTAGGGATTACTCTGTTTTCAATGCATTCCTATGGAAAACTTGTATAAAGGAACATTTGCTTAATAGAATTTCATTGGGAACAAATTAATTCCTTTATACAAGGTACCACTGTACATACTTTCGAACTGCTAGGTTGGCCGAAGCTGGGGTTATCAGTGGGAGCTCACTCTGCTGCGTGGCATCCAGGATTCGAACCACCGAGCTGCCAACCACGGACCTTTGGAGAGGGATGAAGAAACCCCAAATCAAGACGCACATGATCAGGCAGGAAGTCGCACGGCACAGCAAAACAATCTTGTTTCTTTGGCAGAAAAGTGGCTCTCGGCCTTGGGAGACTCATAACCCCCAGCCAGCACAGCCTGTGATCTAGGGCCACACTCCCCAACTTTTGTGGTCTCGGGGAACATTTTCATGGAAGGTTTTTCCATGGAATTGGGGAGCGGGGTTGGTTCTAATTTTCTTGCTGCTGCCTCCACAGGGGTTTTCCTTGGACACAGTTCTGCAATTCCTTTGCTGGTTCCTTTGTGACCAAAACAAAAATGGCCACAACGCATGTGCAGGGGAAGGAGTTTGCATGCCCGCTCCAGCCCTGTGCCGTCAAGAAACCTTGCTGCTACTGGAAGAGGCTATGCATGGAATAGGTGATGGCGGTTTCATGCCCTTATTAACACAGTACTATATGGCCCAATTCCTAACAGGCCAGGAGCCGGTACCAGTCTACAGCCTGGGTGGGGGGGTGGGGGGGGTTGGAGACCCCTGGTCTAGGATTCGCAGGGCTGGAACGAAGCTCAACCATGACAAAGCCTCCTTAAAGTTCATAAATCAGAAAGGAAGACTCTTCTAACTTGTCAAAAACGTTTTTTGTTTTGCTTGTTTACATAAGAAGAGCCCTGCTGGATCAGGCCAAAGGCCCCTCTAGTCCAGCTTCCTGTATCTCACAGTGGCCCCACCAGATGCCTCTGGGAGCGCACAAGACTAGATGTCTGTCTCCTGATACCACTCCCCTGCATCTGGTCCTTGAAGTACCCTGGTTTTAAGCCTGGAGATGATACATCTCCCTCATGGTTTGTAACCTGTGTTGGACTTTTCCTTCAATCCCCTTTTGAAGGCATCCAGGCCAGATGCCGTCACCAGTTCCTGTGGCAGGGAGTTCCACACACTAACAGCACACTGGGTGAGCGCTCCAACTATCTGTCACGTTCACTCTGATGGCAGGGAGTTCCACTGATTAACAACACTCTGGGTAAAAAAAATTGCTTTTGTCTGTTCTCACTCTCCCAACCCTCAGTTTGACTGGATGTCCCCTAAGTTCTGGTATTTTGTGAGAGGGAGAAAAGCGTCCCTCTATCCACTTGACTCATGCCCTGAATGATTGTGTGCGTCTCAAATCATATACCCCCTCAGGCGCCTTTTTTCCAGACTAAACAATGTTTGTTGTTTGGCTTCCCAGAACTAGGATATGAAATGCGTTCGTAGACATGCAAATCTCTTCAGGTCTGGGAGAGGATGTCTTTTGCATCCAAATCCATTCACCTCACTGCATTGAATACACTGCAGGAAGATGGCAGCACCATGAGATGATCTAGTCCCGTCAGAGGTAAGTTGCATATTGCTTGGTGG
Organism: Phrynocephalus versicolor; assembly: GCA_023846285.1. Lineage (NCBI taxonomy): Eukaryota > Metazoa > Chordata > Lepidosauria > Squamata > Agamidae > Phrynocephalus > Phrynocephalus versicolor. Next base: position 18,446 of record JAHTLZ010002730.1, read on the forward strand.
TTGACATGAGGGCCATGACTTTTACCTCCAGGTAAATGGCATTTTAGAAAATAGCCATTTCTAATAGAAGGACAAAAATCAGACAGTTGCACGTTTTGAAATTCATTCACCCATCTCTCTTCAAACACACGCAGACACAATTCATTATGTCCAATTGTTTCACATTTTGGAAGACCAGAAACTAATATAACTTCCAACTAAGTTTCTTCGGCACTCATGTGAAATTAGCCACCACTTGCGCAAACAGAGATTAGGACCAGCTTCCATTTTCTCAGCTCGCTCTGAGGAAAGTGACCCATACTATATCATTGTGGGTTGACGGGGACTCTTCCTACTATTTTTATTTTATTGTATTGCATTAATTGTATCGGTTCGTTCTGTGTTCTAATTGTGTTGTATTGATTGTTGTTAACCGCCCAGAGTGGCCTCGCTGTCAAATGGGCGGTATAAAAATCCAATAAATAAATAAATAAAATAAATAAATACTAAAAAGGAAAAAAAAATAAGAACCAGACAGAAAACAAAGCAAACTCTAAAGTCAGAGAGATCCCATTTTATTTACACAGCAACCTCAAGGCTGATGAAGAGTGAAATGAAAGTCAACATTGCAAGATAAAGCCTTTTCCTCTCTCTCTCTCTCTCTTTTTAATTACCAAGACTTGGTGCGTTTGCTGGGACGGAACACGGGACTTTCAGAAAGTGGAACTTGGATGTCCAGAGATTAGTGCCGGCGTGTGGCTCTATGCCTAAGGTATAAGCTTCCAACGACGGAATCATCAAGAACTACACCTGACAAGACAGGGCGGCTTGTGGCTGCCCTTCCTCCTCCTCCTCCTCCTCCACCACCACCACTACCACGCGGGAAGTGTGGCTGATCCCACGTCCACCCCCTTCCAGATCACAGCAAAGTGGGAAGTGTGTGTGTGTGTTGGGGGTAGGTATGGGACCCTTCCTCAGCATATGGAAGCATTATCTTCTGGAAAGAAAAGTGACATGTTAAGGCTAGGTCGTGAAGAGCCAAGGGCTTGTCCGAGAGGACCCAGCTTATGTGTGTTTCGCAGCGGGCAGGATGGAAGGAGAGGAGGAAAACTCTTCACCCGGATGACTCCCGAGGTGAGCAAGGCATGGCTGCCAGTTCTCTTGAGACAGAGAGTACTCGGTGTTCAGCAGGCTCAGCCACAGACCTCTCGATGCTCGTTAAACATGACAGCGGCAGGTCCGATTCTACAAAGAGGCCAGTGGCCAGGGAGGGGTGGGTGGGTGGCCTGCAGCGGGTGCCCCCTCCTCTCCCCATTCCCCTGCTCTCAAGAGACACACGGGGGGCTCCCCAACTCCTCCTGGAGGCTCCGTTGGCCCCTGCCCAGCAGAGACCTGGCACTGATCAAGCCACCCAGGGAGCCCCTCTATTCACTTTCCCTTCCCACTCTGCATTCCCGTGGCAGCTGTTGGGTTTCTGGGAAGGGGGAGGAAGGGTTAAACCCCCCCACCCCACCCAAAGAGATTGATCGCACCGCTGGCGCTCACACGATGTAGGAGGTGACATCCCCTGCTGCACCAACAGGTAGGGGGCGAGGGCTGCTGCGCGGCCGACCCTGCTCCAAACCAGCTCATGCACGCAATCTGGGCGCTGGCGCCTTGTTTTGTTTTATAAAAAGCCCTCTTTCCGGAACTGTTCTTGCAAGATGTTCCTGTATTCATCAAAGCCGCCGTCGATGCGTTGGACGGTGCCGTTCCCACATACCCACAGCTCTTGGCACACCATGCGGATGAAACGCTCGTCATGGGAAACCAGAATCAGACCACCCTGGGGAAAAGAGGGGGAGAGAGAGAAAAAAATAGCCTTACACCAGAGTAGATGAGAGTGAGCGTTACTTGGATTTTTCCTTCTCACTAACACCAAGCTATTGATAGAGCTGGCTCTGGAAGGTCCCATGTTAAGCAGAAAGGCATAGCTTAAACCAGTGGTGGCCAAACTTTGGCCCTCCAGATGTTTTGGACCACAACTCCCACAGTCCTTTGTCATTGGCAGTTCAGGCTTGGGATTCTGGGAGTTGTGGTCCAGAACATCTGAAGGGCCAAAGTTTGGCCAACACTGGCTTAAACAGTCACTAAGCTATGCTAGCCTTAACCTCAGACTGTATAGAAAGCCTGAGGAAGTGAAATGATGAAAAACAAACAAACAAAACCTTCAACCGTAAGGCCCAAATAAAAACAACATGGCTTTTGTGCTTTGACTTAATTTGAAATCATCTACTTTAATTAAAAAAGCTTTGGGATGGGTATGAATGGTAACCTCCTTCA
>JAHTLZ010002731.1:0-27279 GCA_023846285.1 Phrynocephalus versicolor
TTTATTTATACAACTTATATGCCACCCACTGCCCAAAGGTCTCTGGCCAAGCAGAGTTGTATAATAGCAACCCGGTCTGGCTGACCCTAGTTTATTGTGAAATTACCAGCATTCTAAGCATTTAGCCAGCCTATTCTTGATTTGTGCCATTTGGGGGGAGTGGTGATGGTAAAAATTTACATATTATAAACTATTGCATGTTAGTGCACTGTTGAGTTCAAATATTTGCTGCTGCTTGATAACTCCTATATAAAACATAGTTTTAGACACAACAACAAACCTATGGTTAGTGTTACAAATGTTGGCTTTTGGGGATCAGCCAATAAAGTCTGTCACGGTTAGAACCTCACAATACATTAGTTATTCCCTTACTAAGAAAGAGGGGATGGAAGCTCAGTGATAGAACATATGGTTTATGTGCAAAAGGTTCCAACTTCCCCCCACGCATCTTGAGGCAGTGCTGGTAAAAACTGTCTGAAATTCGAACTATTGCCAGTCAATGTAGACAGAGCAGTTGGGCTGCAAGGGTGGAGGGAAGATCAGCTCAACTTTCAATGCTGATGGAAAATTTGCTGTTAGTAATGTGTTACATTGAGTGTGGAACCAAATTTAACAGAACAAGGCACTGAATAGCTTTTTAAAATTTTGTGTCAGTGGCATGACTGGAAAACACTTTTATAATTGTGACAATTTTGACTAATACTGTACAAATATTATTTTTTTACGTGTCTTTATTATAGTCTCACATAATGGCAGCTAAAGCAGTAGCCAATACACTCAGAACTTCACTTGGGCCCAATGGTGAGTGTAGTTATTTTATGCTGTGCATATTCAAGCTTTCAGATTTAAAGGTTTTCTATTTATAGTGATTTTAAATGTTTCTTGCAGGCCTTGATAAAATGATGGTTGACAAAGATGGTGAAGTAACTGTAACAAACGATGGTGCCACCATCCTAAATATGATGGATGTGGATCACCAGATTGCTAAACTTATGGTTGAGCTGGCAAAATCTCAGGATGATGAGATTGGAGATGGAACCACAGGGGTTGTTGGTAAGTTTAGTTTGTGTGGAACTATTATCACATTTTTGAAAACTTCAAAGATGACTTCAAATTCAGTGGCTGAAATCCTAATGGGAAGTTACCTTATACAACTTGGATGATGCCATTAGCCACAGCTATGCTGTGGCCATTTCAGGGAAATTAAATGCATCCCATCCCCCCCTCCTTCAGATTCTGGAAATCTCTAGGATCCTCTTCATTTTGGGAAGGCTATGGGGAATTGCGGAATGGGAGGTATAATTATTTTATCCCTGAAAATGGCTGCTGCTGAACTCATCCAAGTTATGCATATATAAAATACACCAAATCTATGCAATGATTGTTATGTATGTATGTTTGAATATATATGTACAGTATTATCACAGAAATGAGTATATCCCCTCACATTTTGTAAATATTTTAGTACCTTTTTCATGTGACAAAACTGAAGAAATGACACTTGCCTACAATGTAAAGCAGTGAGTATACAGCTTGTATAATAGTTTAAATATGCTGTCCCCTCAAAGTAATGCAACACACAGCCATTAATGTCTAAATCAGTGGCAGCAAAAGTGAGTACACCCCTAAGTGACACTGTCGAATATACCCTTGAGCTGAGCTCAAAAAAGGCAGTTGGAGTCAGGTGTTAGTGTACCTGGAATCTTGTACAGAAAATGAGTTTGGAGGTGTGGACTAGAGCTATGTTGACTGATAAAAGCCATTCAAACCTTTTGAGCTTGCTCAGCAGAAGAATACATTATAAAGTGATTGCAAAGACTTTAGAAAGTCACCAGTAAACACTTAGGCAAAGGATCTACAAATGGAGACACTTTGGAATTGAGACTACCCTACCAAGTAGTGGCGCCCAGTCAAAATGACCCCAGGGGCACAACAAAAATTCATCCGTGAGGTAAAGAAACAACCCTGAGTGACAGCTAAAGATTTGACAGCATTATTGGAACTGGCTAACATCTGTGTTCACCAGTCTACAGTATGTAAAACATTGAACAAGCAGGGTGTCTATAGCAGGACACCATGCAGGAAGCCTCTGCTTACTAAGTAGAACATTGCTGCACACCTGAAGCTTGCAAAAGAGCACATTGAGACTCCACAGTGGTATTGATAAAATGTTTTGTGGACTGATGAAACAGATTGAACTATTTGGAAAGAACACACAACACTACATCTGACGTAAAAAGGGCACTACATATAATCATGAAAACATCCCAACAGTAAAGTATGGTGGAGGAAGCAACATGATTTGGGCCTCCTTTGCTGCATCAGGGCCTGGCCAGCTTGCAGTCATTGAGGGGAAAATGGATTCCCAAGTGTATAAAAAAAATCATCAAGACAATGTGAGAAGGTTTGTATGCCAGCTGAAACTAGAAATTGGGTGATATAACAGGACAATGACCCAAAACACGAGTAAGTCCACCAAAGAATCGCTTCAGAAAAACAAAACCCACCTTATAGAGCAGCCAAGTCAGAGCCGAGACCTCAACCTGATAGAGATGCTATAAAATGACTTGAAGAGAGCCATACACATGTGACGTCCAAAGACTATGACAGAGCTAAAGCAGTTCTGCCAGGGATGAAGGGGCTAAAATTCCTCCTGAACAATGTGCAAGTCTGATCCACAGCTGCAGGAATATATGTTTTCCAGCTATAGCTGTAACAAATCTTCAGCAGTGTGTGTGTGTGTGTGTTTTGGTGGGAATAAATAAGTTTTCCTGGCTGTAGCAGCAAAATAATCTAGGTTCTGATTAAGTATATTTCTATAAACTGAAAGAATTAGTTAAGTTGCTTACATCAAATTGCTGGTATTACGCAAGTGGTGTTGCCAGAACAGAGACAGCATTTTTGTTATAACTATGTCTCTAGTTCTTGCAGGTGCACTGTTGGAACAGGCAGAACACTTACTGGATCGTGGTATTCATCCTATAAGAATAGCAGATGGTTATGAACAGGCTGCTCGCATTGCCATTGAGCACCTGGACAAGATCAGTGACAGTTTTCCTGTTGATCCCCAGAATATTGAGCCCCTCGTTCAGACAGCAATGACAACTCTGGGGTCTAAAGTGTAAGTCTGTACTTGTTTTTAAAATAAACCTAGCTATTAGTATATCTTGGAATTCATTGTTGATTTCATTACCCAATGGGAAAATGGCTAGCTCCCAAAGAAGAAGAGTAAAATCCATGTTCGTCTTCCAGTGGGGATAAATAAAATATAAACTACAAAAGTACATGGTATTTTCATTGTATTATTTTTCAGTTTCTTGACAGAGAACACAATAGGGATACTATGTGTAATGCTGAGCTGTGTGACTTTTTATTTTTTTATTTTTATACTGCCCATCTGACAAGGATCCTCCTTTGCAGCTTACAACATACATATAACGACATTCATCAGTATCATAAAACAAAATAATAAATAAATTAGTAAACATAACAATATTACCAAACAATTAAATGCAATTAAAATAAGCAAAGAAAAACAATATGGATGTGTGAAGTAAAATAACAGTGGTTATACACTGAAGTCACTTTCTGACGTGGGAATGTCTGCATGAACAACTAAGTCTTCAGTGCTCATTTAAAGGAACTCACTGAGGGGACCAGGCAAATATCAGGTGGCAAATTATTCCATAGGTGTTGGGTAATCACCAAGAAAGACTTATTTCATTTTTCTCTCCAAAGGAGATCTTTAATTTTTTAAAAATTAACTTGGCCATCTCAATTACAAGGGGAAAGCAGCTGAGGAGGAGTTTTTGCTGATGGGTAAGAGTGAATTCATAGCAAAGAGCTATCCACTCTGCCTTTTCCACATAACAGAGCCTGGAAAAGAGCATGGGAGCTAGACTATTCCCTGGAATTCTCCCCACAGGACACCACCTCATCTGAACTTTATGCAGCAAGAGTTGTTGGCTGCCGTATCTTTTTGCACCCCTTTGGGGAACAGTTGCAGGGAGGATTGGGACCATGCTCTTTTTTGGCCATGCGATGAGTATTGATCCAATTGAACCCAGTCTTGCATAGTCACAGAGAAGGAAGTAGAGGCAGCCACCCTGTCCCTTAGCAGCACGAACTGAACAAGCGATCAATGTTCCCTACATATTTCTTCTTTCTAGAAGACGTGTGTACCTTTTTTTTTCCTTTAATGATGCTACACGTTGGACACCATGGTTGGAATACTGTTTAACATAATAGATTGCTACTAGTGTAGGCCCATTGATTCAGTGGGGATGATCAGCTGTTCATCTCTAAATTGCATTGATTCAGTGGGCTTACTCTAGTTGTGACTTTCTGCACTAAGCAACAGGATTTCAGCCATTGATGCCATAGTGGTATGGGCAAAGAGCTGATTATAGCTCCTTGGAAGATTGGTTGAATCCTCTCCTGTTTGTTCATCCGCTCACTAGCTGATACACCTCTCTTGCAACCCAGATGAATTGTGCTGGTGGGCAAATGAGATGCCTGCTCCTTTGGTTATCCGTTATCACCCACCTGGGATGCTTTGTTCAAAGAACAAGGCAGGCAGGCAGCCCTAGCTGCTTTTATTTTCTCTGTATTGCACAGTGGGCTCAATCCATCCTGTACACAATACACAGAGTGATCAAGAGAGAAGAAGCAGAAGTAATCACAACATTAATTTGCTTGCATGTTATTCTTCCTAAAAGTAGAAGAGGCTGGAGAACAAGGGTGCTAATGCAGGAGTTATTTTCCATCCTCCCAACGAGGCAGTTTATTAGTACAGTAATTCCTGCTCTTCAGAAATAACAGCTTCAAATCATATGTCATTTTGGGGGGAAATGTGTTATTAAATAAGATTTTTCAAAAAAAAACCCCAATTCTTAAACCTTAGCACAATATTTCCTAAGCTTATTTTAAAGACGTGCTCACATTATAGATTCCCCCAATTTTCAAGATGACATTAAGGTGTTATAGCATACAATCTTTTTTGTTTTGTGTGTCCTGTATATACTGAAGTGAACCTTTCTTTCTTATTTAGAATTAACCGCTGCCACAGACAAATGGCAGAAATAGCTGTGAATGCCATTCTAACTGTGGCAGACATGGAACGCAGAGATGTTGATTTTGAGCTAATCAAAGTTCAAGGCAAAGTTGGTGGTAGATTGGAGGACACCCAGCTGATAAAAGGTGTGGTTGTGGATAAAGACTTCAGTCATCCACAGATGCCTAAAGTGAGTGATTAATTTGATGCATATTTTAAAAAAAATTTCCTGTGCTGATTTATTTCATGGGGTGTCTTATAATTTTTTTTTTGAAATCACATTGTTTTAATGTACAAGTAAAAGTTTATAGCCATTAACAGCGAAAGACCTGCTACCTATTTAAAATTAATTTCTTTTTCTTCTAGGAAGTTAAAAATGCTAAAATTGCAATTCTCACTTGCCCATTTGAGCCCCCCAAGCCAAAAACTAAGCATAAGCTTGATGTTGCCTCTGTGGACGACTACAAGGCATTGCAGCAGTATGAAAAGGATAAGTTTAATGAGATGGTGAAACAGGTTAGAATGATACGTATATGTTTTGATGTGCTGTTTTTAAATTAAACAAACCAATTTATACATTGCCATTTGTTCTTAAGTTTTTCTGACTGTTCTTAATGTTATGCCAATTAGTGCCTGCATTATATATTTAATAATATTTGTCCATTGTGGGTAGCTGAGGAAACCTGGGTTGGACTACCCATTTGACCAAACCACTCCTTAAATATCTCATTTATCTCGAAAATCCTATTAGGGGGCCTATAAGTTGATTGCAACTTGATGGCATGTAACAGTATTTCTAATGAAACATTGACTGTGGTAGTCAGTGCTGTATGCATTCCATTCTCTAACTAATGCATGCTGGCTATCCAAATCTTTCCTCAAGAGAGGCTGACTATTATTGCTTATAAGAATATTTGGTTTTAAGACATTTATCCAGTATGTTTCTGTAAGGGGAAGGTGTTCTGTGGGACATTGTAATTCTTGGATCTGACATTAGCAAAAGGAAATGAAATTGCATTGATTAAATTTCAAATGTGATGTGCTTGCCAATGCAAAACTTAAATCTAGATGGTTACTCATGACTGCAGACAAGTAACCTGAATTGCCTTATTTATGCCAGACAGTTCGTAGTGTTATAATATTGACTGGAAGTGCTTCTCAACATGACTATTCTCTAAAAGGAAAGTGCTTCAGCATTCCACCTAAATGGCTCTCGGTGTTTATGAAGGAAGAGCTAGAATAGAATAAATGTTTATATAAATATATGTATCTTCAGATCAAAGACACGGGTGCAAACCTAGTCATTTGCCAGTGGGGATTTGATGATGAGGCCAACCACCTGCTACTTCAAAATGAGCTGCCTGCTGTTCGCTGGGTCGGTGGACCTGAAATAGAGGTAAGACCCCTTCACTACTCCTTTGTGCGTCTTTACTTGATATTTCCCCTTCTTCATGGTTTTATCTGGTTGCTTTTAGCTCATTGCCATTGCAACTGGAGGTCGCATTGTGCCTCGTTTCTCTGAGCTCACACCTGAAAAACTAGGATTTGCTGGCATTGTCAGAGAAATCTCATTTGGAACAACAAAGGACAAAATGCTCATAATTGAAGAATGTCAGAATTCCAGAGCTGTGACCATCTTCATTAGAGGTGGAAATAAAATGGTGAGTTAATTTCATTGGGTAAGTTTTTAGTTACTGGTTGGTAAACCTTTTTATGGATACTAATAGACTATGCAAAATATGTTTAATAAAACAAACAAACATGGCACAAACTAATTCTTGGATTAGCCACCTCCATGAAGTTATTATACATATCTTGAGTTCTCTATTCAGTATTATCTCAAAACCTCTGCAGGTGAAAGAAATCTTCAAACTGTGAGTCTTGGATATTAGTGCGCAATCAGACCTGGAATTATTGTCCAAAAACAGATCCATAAGTTGGTTGGCTAAGAATAAAATCACTTTTCAATCTGAAAAATATATTTCACAGTCTTTACCTCAAGCATTAAGAAGGGCGTTTACTAGAGCCAGATTTGAATTTTTGGATTCCATGGTCAAATATGGGCGCTTTCACCACCTGCCCGTTTGAGCCCCCTTGCCAATTATATGTTTCCATCAAGCTTGAATATCTATCCCCCCATTTTAGAAAGAACAGCCCATAGGGGCCCCATTCACAGATTGTCTTATCTTCTTTCAGGCTCTAATGTGTACATTTTTTGCCAAGTTGCCAAGTTTATAATTAAAGCAGCAGCTTTAAGAACGCAATACGTTGAACAAACTGGAATATCCTGTAACGGAGATCTACATATATGACTTCTGTATTCAGTAGTCCAGCATTGATTGCGGGAGTTACCTTCCCCAGCCACCTGCAATACATGAAAATCCGCGATATGCAGACGCCATCCTGGTGAAGGCATCTGCATATTGGGTCAGGTCCAGATGCCACATTTTTCTCCTCTCGTCTTTGAAAGGGGTCCGTTCTCAGCCACACCACCACCCTCTCCTTTTCCCCTTGCTTGATTGCATGCTTGATTGCTTGCTTGGTGGGCTCCTTTCCACTCATTCGTTCTTTCCCAGCCCTACCAAGTTGCCGCGCAAGCAAACATGTGAAGGAAAATGCAGGTGTCGTTGTGGTGGCGGCTGAGAACCGATCCATTTTGCCTCAGACTTACCTGGGGTAGTGGTGGCTTCTTGGCACCTCCATTTTCTTTCCTTCCCTCACCCTTCAGCTTGTCGAGGTGGAGAGGGGTGGAAGCAGCAGAGCACATTAAAAAACTGCTATACTGAGACCGCAGTATATGAACCGTGATGTGGCGGGGGACTACTGTAGTCTGAATTTTTATTGTAGTGTACCCTACTGGATTGTGTTGCATGTAATTTAATGTATTTTATATTTTGTGTTTTTATTGGTTGATATGGTCATGGCACAAATCAAAAAATTATTTACTTACTTACTCATTGGGTGACTGTTCCATCAATTATTTTCTAGCTTGTTAAAGACATTTACTGTTTTCTTCTGATTACCTTAATGTCATCGTAGCAACAAGTACATAAATCTGTATTAATATACATGTACAACCTTCGAAATTGGCAGTCTATGAAGTGTATTCAGAGTTCAAGAAAAGTTCATGGCAGAATATTAGACGCTGGATTATTGTTTTAATTAGTAGGTTGTCCTTTTTCCAATAAAATTACGGCACATAGCAGGGAAAGCGTAATGATGTGCTCAGCAGAAGAATGGTTCTCTTGAATGCCACTTGTATTAAAGGCATATCAATTCATTTGCTGTTCACTTCATTAATTTTAGGTGCATATATAATATATTTCTAGGACTGCAAGAACCCATCTGAAAATCCAACTAGGGGGAGTTGGGAAAGTGAGTTAAAAATCCTGCTTTTAACTGGGGGAACCTCTCAGATAATCACATTGCCTTCTCTGAATCAATAATTGAAGCCTTATTTGGTACTTGAAGGGGCCTGATGGCTCAATAGGCTAGGGCAGTGAAATGCCGGCTGCAAAGTTCCTCGGCAGTTCGAATCCCGGTTGCCATGCAGTGGAGTGAGCTCCTGCTCTTAACACCAGCTCCTGCCAACCTAGCAGTTTGAAAGCATGTAAATGCAGTAGATAAATAGGTACGTACTGCTGTAAAAAGTGGGAAACTAAACGGTGTTCCGTGTGCAGAAATGCGTTCAGCCATGCCAGCCACATGACCACAGTCTTAAACAACACTGGCTGTTCAGCTGGAAAACGAAGATGAGCACCACCCCTAGGGTCAGTCGGACATGACTAGCACGCAAGTGTGGGGGGAACCTTTACCTTGGTACTTGAAAATGTGTACTAAATGAGGTAAAGTTATGCTGAACTTAAATTTCTGTTGTAGATGTAAATATGTTTCCTTTCCACTTTTCTTGTACTCTTGTAGGGACTGATTAACAGAATAATTTTGATGTGGACTACTTTGCTTTTAGAAAAAGAAGCTGCTCTGGTACTTGCTGGGAGTTCCTACAGAAAGTAGACCAGAGCTAGGGCTAACTAGGGCCATGATGCCTTCCAGCCAAGCCTTTTTCCATCTGGGCACAGTTTTGGTATCTCTCTGGCAAATGGAAACTCCCAAAATGGTGAATTCTAGGATTTAGAATCCAAACAAAAACAAATGAATATCCCTGCTGTGCACAAGACCCTAGTTAGTTAGACCTACCTGTTTTTCATGTTCCAAGCTGAAATTTCCACCCTCTTAATTTAGCTTGGGTTAGGTCTTTGCGTCACTTAATCCACTTTCTTCATTTTTACATTGTGAGCTGCAGTATGTTAGAAGTTTGAAATAGCTTTACCTTTGTGTACATCTCTAATTGCTTTTTGTCATTAGATAATTGAAGAAGCTAAACGGTCTCTTCATGATGCATTGTGTGTTATCCGAAATCTTGTGCGTGATAGCCGCATTGTTTATGGTGGAGGTGCTTCAGAGATTTCTTGTGCCCTGGCTGTTAGTGAAACTGCAGATCAGGTAAAAACGTGAAAATGGTTATGTGTTATTCTTACTAACAAATCCCAAAACAGTAAATGCTGAAAAAACTTGCATGCACAATTCATTTTGCTTGTACCCAATGTTTATGGTGAAACACCAGCAAATAGCTGTGCCGTACTTATGTGTGGTTATATCAGTTCTGTGCTCATAATTTACTAGGGTGGCAAATTAAGTGGTCATTAATTGTAATTTTCTTTCTTAAAATTAGTGGTTCCCAACCGTGAGTCCCCAAAATTCTTGGACTGCAACTCCCAGAAGTCCTTGCAAGCAGTTATCAGCGAAGACTTCTAGGCGTTTCAGTCCAAGAACATGTGGGGACCAAAGGTTGGGAACCACTGTTGTAGAAGGGGGAAAAGTTGTATATACTTGAATGCAGAATATCTTCGAAATATTGCAATTTTGTTCCAACTAATCACTAGAATAGAGCAGAGACCTGGAACATATAGATTTGAAAAGAATTGTGACTACTCAGTAATAATGTTGAATCAATTGCTTCTGATCATTTTTTAAACTTTACTGTTGTTTTTGTTAGCCACTCACTGGAATACCTCACAAGAAGGATTAAATGTTGAATGGCTTGAAGGGAACCAGGGACATTGGTCTGAGTTCCTTAGAAGGTGATAGAATAAAACTGAAAACACTGGATGCAGTGGAAATGGATTTGTGTTGCAGACCATATTCAGGAGTAGTCTCTTTGCAGTGATGATGAGTATAGTTCAGAAATGTTATGTCAAACATCTAAAATAGTTGCATCCTTCCAACATTAAAATTATATTATACTGAGGTTTTCGTTTTAGAGTTTGTTTTACATTATCTGTGCTAAATAGATGATTTTCTGTTTAAAATGACCTAATATACCAAAGCAATACAAATCATTGAGTGAAATAGTTCATAATGAGTAGGTACTTGTAAAAAATGTTTAAAGATAGTGTTTTCTTTCTCTTCAAAAACTACGTTGGTCTGTTAAGCCTTTAAACTATGAAAGAAAAACTGTTCTAAGTCATATTCATTGAGGTTTAATATTTATTTCATAGTGTCCATCCTTGGAGCAGTATGCCATGAGGGCTTTTGCCGAGGCCCTAGAAGTTATTCCAATGGCACTGGCTGAGAACAGTGGCATGAATCCCATTCAAACCATGACAGCAGTGCGAGCTCGGCAACTGAAAGAAAACAACCCTGCTCTGGGCATTGATTGCTTACGCAAAGGGACAAATGGTAAGAGTTTGGTTATGCCAGAAATGCTGGCATTGTTTTCATCTTCATGCCAGTGATGGTAATTGTTTTAATAAGAACTCTAGTGTGCATAGTTATGCAGACACTAATTCATGAATGTCCTTATTGTTCTGAGCTTGGTTTTCCCTCTCAATAAAAAGGGGTGACAGAGCTGTTCAAGTGGCTATAATAAAAAGGCAGGTTATCCTGGTCTTTTTTTTTATTTCCTTCATCAGTCTCTTTGCCAAATGACAGTTTGATTTTCCAGATGACCGTTCTTTTCTTTCAAATTTAATTTACATTACAGTTGACAACTTTTGGGTATGCTGAGGCTGCTGCCAAAATAATTACCAGGTCAAATGATCGAGTGGGAAAAGGGGAAACAGATTAGAAGTTGCAAAAAAGAGTTATCAGAAATCTTTAAAAATGTGATCAACACCTGTATTACATGGAGGAAGTTGCAGTCTCATGTCATGTACTATTTATTATCTTATTAACTGTGTTTAAAAATCATTAGTTTGCCAGGGAAGTAACATTTTTTTGCCATGGTACAGATCTTAAACTGGGGTTCACATAAGTAGGTAGGTTGAGGTGTGAAATTTGGGGTTCTGTGTTTAGTTTTTGTTTTGTGTGGGAGAAATTTTTGATGATGGTTTTTATTGTGATTGAACAGATTTTATTTTAAATATTTTCTTGACAGATATGAAGGACCAACATGTCATTGAAACTTTAATTGCCAAAAAACAGCAGATCGCTCTGGCCACCCAGATGGTTAGAATGATTCTGAAGATTGATGATATTCGGAAACCAGGTGAAACTGAAGAGTAAAAATAAAAAACCTAACATATACCCTCAGTGGGGCCATCAACAGGATTCCAATTAAATAGTTTGCTTTTGTTATACTGATTTAGGTCAATAAATTGCTCTTCTGTCCGTGCTCCTTCAGATGTTTCATTGTGTATTTACTGAGGTAATACATTGTATTTGATCAAATGCACACTATATTAGAACTTCACTTTATAAACTGGTTCTGTGTTGTAGTCCTCCATCTGTCTGTAGTATCTTAATGCTGTTAATCCTGAAACTTAATTTGATTCATGTAACTCTCCCTCTGTCCCTGATCTGGAGGGTCTTACTGTGTGACATGTACTAGAAGGCATTTATAGCTTTGTAATCTTAATAACAGAAGTCCAAAATGGGACTTCAGAAGATGAGTGAAACAAAGTGCTTTTTGGGAAGCTAGTTCTCAGCTGGGGTGTCGTAAATAGATATATGGGTCCCTTTTCATTTTGCAACAAACATTTGCAATCTCAATGTGTTGCTCAGTCTTAGAAGATTTACATGTGTATTTATTTATTCATACATACATTCGTATACTGCCATATCGTATGTATGATATGGCTCATTTGGACCTAGATAAGTGCCAGTGGTGATCAGGCCTCCTAACCTGGAGGTGATGAATATTGGTAGTCTCTTTCCTCTTTGTATTGTACATATAACCTGAATGATTTGACAGGTTCATGCCAAGACAAAGTCTTCACTTTCTAATCCCCCCCCACCGAAACATACACACCAGGCATGTCCAAACTTTGGCCCTCCTGATGTTTTGGACCACAACTCCCAGAATTCTAAGCTTAGATTGCCAGTGGCAAAGTACTGTGGGAGTTGTGGTCCAAAACATCTGGAAAGCCGAAGTTTGGACATGCCTGATACACACTATTCATATAAATATCCTAAACCATCTCAACATATACACCAAGCTAACTTATTTTGGGTTTGGTGCATTCATAAAATTATCCACCTTGGTTATGATTGCTTTTAGAGGAAACTATTAGGACATGCAAGAAAATACTACAGCATCAAGTTCATTGTTAGAGCTAGCCATGCTGTCATCTAGGATGATCCACTTCATTATATATTCTGACTTTCCCTACTAGAAAGTTATACAGCACACAGTACTGTATAACTATTGGGTGTATAACTATTGGGCATTCTCAGTCATTGTTCAGCAATACAGATGGGCACGACTCGGGAAAATGACGTTTTCGAGTTGTCGTGTGTCGGAGGCAGCCCGTGTCGGCTCGTTTCCGTTTTTCGCGAAACTTCGCAAAAATTAGTCGGTTCGTTTTTTCGTTATCGTTATACTGGTTTTGGGGGGGGTAGCGGGCTCCTGGAGGCACCTCTGTGGGGTGGGTGCCTCCTCTGGCCCGCCATAAAGGGAAAGTGGGCTCCTGGAGGCACCCGTGGGTGCCTCCTATCCTCACCCACTTGGAAGGGACAGCAGCAGCAGGCTCCAAGAGACCCCTCAACATGAGGGTCTCCCCTCCTCACCTGCTGCTGCTGCAAAATGGCATGCATAACCATATGGATATGCATACCATTTGCAGGCAGTGAGACCAGCTCAAGCACCTGGTCCTCTGGTACGAACCACCAAGGAGTGTGTCGCACCTGCCATGTCCCACAAAGAAGGGAATCGTACTTGCGTGTGTAGTGCAATGCAAGTAGATCTGGCTATGGGCTAAGGTGGGTTTAGTGCAAGGGCTAGGGTTAGGCTAATGACGGGTAAGGTTACGGTGGGCTATTGGGTTGCACCTCTGGGTGCCTCTCTGACCCACTAAGAAGACAGTCTGTGACGTATGGGTAAGGAGTCAAGGATTAGGGTTAGGGGGTTAGGGGGCTAGGGCAGGTTTTAGGGGGCTTTTTGGCACATCCCAGAAGTCTCAGTGGCCAAGTGGCCATGTGATTGGTGGGATGGCTCCAAAAATTTGCATGGTCGTCCCCTCCCACATGGCTGGCCAGGCCACTGGGCCAGCCCATCATTGCGCACTGCGCAGGTGTAAAAAAAATAAAATAAACTAAAATCAATGGAGGACAGAGGAGGAGAGGAGAGACATTTTGTTGCAAGAAAAACCCACTGCTACTGTGAAAAATCTGGCAGTTTATAAATTTCCGCGTGTTTCTGTTGTGCTTGTGTGTTTTTGGACCACGATATCAAAAACAGTATTGCGTTCGCCGCCCCATTTTGGATCCCCCGCCCGCACCGCATGGCATGGCAACTCGAGTCCGGCTGCCCAGGATGGGGGGGAGGCGGGACCCCCCCCTCCAGAAACAATCCCTCCGGTAGGTGCCCTGCGCCCTTAGTCAAGCAGGCATTTTTCTGCCTGCTTTTTGGCCCGGGAATGGGTGGGGGGAGACCCGGGAGAGTTTAAAAAAGTTTTTTCCTGTGCCGCCCGTGCCGGTTGCTTGCGCTTTGGCGGCCGGCGGCGAGACTGGGCTTTTTGCGGCGGGCGAGTCCCACCACCAGAGCATCCCAGGACGGAGGGGGGGGAGGCCGGGCGGGGACCTCCAGAAACCACCCCTCTGGTAGGTGCCCTGAGGCACGGCAGGCATATTTCCGCCTGCTTTTTGGCCGGGAACCGGGTTTTTTAACTTTTAAAAACTTTTTTTCTGTGCCGCGTGGCATCGCGCGATCGCGCGATGCAAGTAACGAGCACGACAAATCAGACCAAATTTTTCGTTCGTCGGTTCGAGCTCGAAGTCTGGCGGAGTAATTCCCGTTACCGTTTCCGTAGAGTAACGGAACCGAGTAACGGAAACGGAAACGGAAATACCGCTAAGTCGTGCCCATCTCTATTCAGCAATTTGGTGGTATTTGTTTTCTTATTTTTCTTCAGTTCTTTTTAGCATTTCACAAAAAAGCAGCTTCTCCATCATAGCCTTCGTGAAGCCACACAGGTGGGTTTCCCAGGCTCCAGTCATCACATACCTGTTGTGATTTTTGTTAGAAGGAGTGGTAGTGCCATTCTAGGATTTAAAAAAAATCCTGGCTGCTTCCTAAATCAAGATCTGTGTTTTCAATTCAATCTTCAAAAGCTCTGGATACTGTACATGAAGTTGCAAGGTCTTTATGATGAAACCCATACTCGGTCTTTAGGAAAGCTCAGAAGTAATTTGTTCTCTCAAGTTCAAAAAATATCAGCTAGGAAGCTTTGAAAGACCTATAAGTGAAAGCTATTGTTATAACAATGAGAAATAGCAGTGGAATAAACCATTGGCCTAAGTCTGTAAACTGTACGTAATCATGTTTATATAACTCCTGTTTGTGATTCTCTGGTTTCTTTTAGCCAATTAGAAACAGATTATTTAGATTATTCCATCTCATTGCGGCACACAGCAGGTACCCTCCCACTTACCCTCAAGTATTTGAACTGATTTATTTCATGGGGTGGGGGAAGCACAGTCTTTGATATTACCCGGTGACTGTTCTGGGTTTTTGAAAATATCTTGTTGAGTATTCAGTGCTTAACAGATCTTACAGGAGCACACTTCTAAATGCCCTGTTTCAAGGAATGTGATCTGTTTTAAAATGTGAAACAATTAGGCATCATTTTAATTGAACTTTATTAAACCTGCAGGTCCAGAAGGAAAATTCATAACTTAATAGTGCTTGGGTCATTGAGAGCCATTGTGTCCTCCTCTCTCTCTACTGATTAATAAAGCAAGTTCGCCCTTTTCTTTGGGATAACCAGAAGGTTGCCTGCTTAATATTGTATTAGCATCTATTCCTTGTTATAATAACTTTTTAAAAATTGTTCTTAGGCGTGAACCTGTTTCCACAGGAAAGAAGGATTGCTACTTTTAGGAAAGTTGGGGAAATGCAAAATAGTCAGGGAATATCAGGGGAATTGTGATTAATATACACTTGTGTAGTCTATTTTTGACATGCTGCTCTGAGAGGGTTATGTTTTCTTGTGGCCGTTGGTGTAGACTCAATAGCAGAACACAAATACAATTGAATGAGACCCTGTGGGGATTTCATACCCCGATAGCTCTGAACCCCAAGAAATGGGCAGAGCACAAAGCGCACCTAGAGGAAGCTGAAGACCTGGATTTCCCAGAAATCCCCAGGGCCGAGCAGGCACCCAATGTGCAGCTAAGCTGATGCTGATCTAAGCATAGGAGGCCAGAAAAACAGGATATCAGGATACATCTGCTCAGGACCAAGAGCCCCTTCCTGTTCTTATCAATAATCCCTCACTAGCTAGGGAGCATTTTCCCTCCCACCAATGGAATATATTTCCTCTGCCATTGTGTACTTGTTTACTGTATATGGTCTCACAGATAAGGCGTGTATTCCCCCTCCCACCGAAGGGACGTCCTCCTGTATCTATTGTTCCTCTCTTATTAATAAAGACTGGTCGCTCAGGCAGTAGGAGAATCATCACACACACGCATGCCCACACATACATACACCCAGACATCCATGGAGCCCAGAGAGATGAACAGGAATGCTGCCTGAACACCAGATGATTGCACCCTGAAACTCTGTGTCCGTGTGATCCGTAACGCAACAAGACCCCTTTCTTTCTCTGGCATTCCCAGCTCCACCTCTGTTGCCCAGCGCAGCCTGCCTACTTTGAATTCTGTCCCTCCGAATTGTGCAAGATCAGTCTGTAGCTTTTCCAAAGCAAGACTAGTTTAATGATAGATAGTAACATACAAATGTCAGAACATTTTATTATTTTTCAGCCACAAACTGCTAGAACTATGTTTAGTTTGGACACAAATGTATATATATGCTGGGGTTATGCTTGTGTATGAATTGGAGGTGTCTCTTGGTCAACCCAGAACTGAGATGATGAGTTTTGCTGTTGGATTTCAAAACAACTTGCATTTATTTTCCACCTTGCAAATTGAAAATTACAGAGAACCAACTCTCACACCCTCTTCCATGCATAAATCTTGCAAAGGACAGTTATCGGTTTCTCCTAGAATAGATGGCAGAAATAATATGCATTTAAATTCTACCTCCTCCTCTGTTGCTGTTACGCTGTCTGGAACCCTGAATAATGATCCCAGAATTTGATAGTTCCTGCTTTCCAGGAAAAAAAATCTACCTAGATGGCCAGATGGTTGGGGTATATAAATATAATAAAAATGAAATAAAATACAGCTTGTTATCAGGCAGATGTACCTGCATCTGACATTTTGCAGCTGGCATTTAAGAGGACAGGTTTTAACATACAATGACAGTGGATCAAACTTTATGCTGACTTACTTCAGTGGCTATCACTAGTTGCTAAAGAGATGTGGACAGGTACTATAAATCCTTTGAATTAAGGAATATGAAAATTGGAGCTATGGATTATGGAAAAGGGATCATTGCATCAGAAAAATCTGAAAGCCCTTTTGAGTGCTAGTACTGTACATAACTTAGGAGTTGTGTCTTCCAGGGGGCCTTCTTTGGCCCTAAACTAATGTATATTTCATGCAAGGCACAAATGTAATTTTTTTCTCTAACTTTTTAACCACCTTTTCCTCTTTTACTGAAATGACTGTTTTGATCTTAATGTGACTGCTTTAGGGCTCTATTGCAACTTCTGCTTTAGAAATTATTAATGCAAAGAACAAAACATATTATCAATCTTGGTCCTTGGTCTCAAGTTACAAAGATTGGCTAATCACAACAACAGAGTTCAACATGTTGTAAAGGTCTCTTTGTGTTCCTTTTCCCCCTTCTCTCTGCCTAACATGGAAGAGTAGATTTTGTTTCTGTTTCTTATCCATTTTGCATTGTGAAGAAAAATACGTAATGAATAACACAATGTGTTTCCCCCCCAGAGTCCACTTGCATTCTTTTCTCTCTCCAATATGTATTGGAGTAAGATATACTGAGATTTATTTAATTTTTTAGAAAATGAAGGGAAAGGACATGGGTTTTTTCAATGTTGGGCCTTCACACAAAAATGTCTAAGGGAAGCCAGAGATCCTGCAGTCCATCAAATTGTCAGTGGAGATATTCCACATCCTACTCCATGACCAGTAGTATGAAATCAGGCATGCTATGTTCCATTTTTAATTCTGTGAAGGTCAACATAGTTTAGTGCTTCCACTCAGGTTCCTTGTAGACACTGAAAGTGCCCTGAAGTTGGTGAGATTAAATTTTGGGCTTCTGTCTCTTAACTAGTTGTCTCATTTATCATAGCCTGGTAGTTCCAGTTAAATCCTTGACTTTTCCATTGTGTAAGAGCTCCACATATATTCAGGTGTCCTACTGCAGTTGAGAAATCGGCAATGCTAACCAATTCTACAGAGAACTTGCATTTTTCAACATGTGCAATTTGCTCATGGTGTCCAAGTGTCAGACGTGTTTTCTGTGCACCCCAAGACCTGTCAGAGAATGTGTTAATGAGGATGCAGAGGAGGCTCCTATAAGAGTAAGACTTGAAGATGAGCTAGCACCTATTCAAGTTGATGAGCAAGCTGGACTAATGAACTGTAAAAAAAAAAAAAAAACCCTGCATCACAATCAGATACGAAACCATTGCAATTCTTAAAGATGTTGCAATACTTTTGTTTTTGAGCGTGGTTTTGATGAAACTGGGGAAAAATCCAGAGTACTATGGAAAAATTGGGTTCGTATGCAGCATCTTTTCTATCCCATGGGTGTGAAGGGAGAACTGTCATCTACCCTGCAGGTCTCACATGTAAAGTGATATCAGGAGGAGATGAGACATGCAGAAAAGTCATAGCTGGCAGCAACTGGATGGAAAAACTGGCACAACTTTCCATGGGAGCATCTGAATCTGGCTAGAAGAGGATAGTGACTGCTAATCTCAAGGCCTCCCCTACGCTCACTGTTTTCAAAACCAACTGTATATAACATTTCATTCTGATACAAATGTTACTAATGAAATACTGTAATATATTGGCCCGGCACATATTGGGTTATTGCCCTCAGGAGCGAAAGTATGAAACACAGCCAGAGAAGGTACCACTTGGGGGTTAGTCTTAAGCAACATTTCCCTAGGGGCAAGGCCTAGGAGCCAAGCAGGTCAAAACGACTCTGGAAAGTAGAGATGTGGAAAAAATCTTTAATCTGTTTTGGTGCCTTAAAAACACACACACACAAAACAGCTTGGAAGGTAGGGCTCTGGAAGGTATGATTGGTCTGCAAATCTCACCCCCAATTCTAGATGGCCTGCGTAGCCAAAGGTGTGGCATGACGGTAAGGAGTCGAATGACACCTACAAGGCCACCTTCCCCATGTCTGCTTTATGGGGTGAGACATGGTTAGGCAAAGGATTGCTCTCATAGAAACCCGCTGGGACTTCATTGGGGTCTAGATCAGTGGTTCTCAACCTGTGGGTCCCCAGATGTTCCTGGACTGCAACTCCCAGAAGCCTCCTCCCCTCGCTGTGCTGGAAGGGGTTTCTGGGAGTTGCAGTCCAGGAACATCTGGGAACCCACAGGTTGAGAACCACTGGTCTAGATCGTTCCTTAAGCCGATGACTCCGTTTTGGAGCCCCTTGCCCACAGCAGTTTGCCTCATGCCAATTTTGTTAGGGTCCAGGCTCCTAATACGAAAAAGTGTTTTTCTTTCGACCCGTGTCCTTTTCCAGCGTGGGGGGAGGACCCGATCCGAGCGCTGTTTTGTTTCGTGGTGGCGGCTGACCGTGCAGTCATAAAGGGCTCTCTAACGCGTTAAAAATTCAGACGGGAACCCCATCCCTTGGGCTTTAAGGGGAAGAACGAGAGGAGTCATGATGGGGAACTGCAACGCGAGCGACTGACGAGCGCGTGCGTGAGAGGAGCGGAAAGCCGGCGCCTCGCCTGAGTCATTTTCTCTTACTGTGTGATTCGTCGGAGTTTTATCCCCTCCAGCCTTTTTTCCCCCTCGTGACCCAGCTCAGCTGGAAAGGGAGGGACCGAACTGGGGGAAGAGAGGAAAGAACCCGCCGAAGTCACTCCCTTTTTTTTTTACGGCAAAGCAACCGCAAACACAAACAAGGGGGCGGTTTCGATCGGGGGGTGATCAGGCGTTCGGGAGACGCGAGCTTGGCGCAGTCGAGTCGCTAGACGTGCGCAGAGATGGCATCCTCCCGGTGGCTCCTGGTGTGCGGCGCTCTTTTGATTGGGGTAGCCCTGGCCGTCGGGCAGCGGATGCTGGGGGCCCCGATCGAGGTCTCCAGCAAGGACGAAGGGGCGCAGCGGGCCCTCCAGTTCGCCATGAACGAATACAACCGAGCCAGCAACGACATGTACACCAGCCGCGTGTCCGAGGTCCTCAGCGTCAGGAAGCAAGTAAGTGAGCCGCCGGAGACGCCCGGGCTTCGGAAATGGGAAAGCAGAGAGGGGTCCCCGCGCCAGGCTTGGATGTTTTCAAGGCGATCGGCGTCACTCTTCTTGTTAGGAGGGAAACCTCCCTGTATACGCACTAGGACTCGGAGCGGGGTCAGGATTGCAGCCTCCCAGTTCAGGTCCCTGCAGGCTTCCTAATGTGGTATACGTGTACGTCAATATCTCAGCCCCCCCCCCTCCTTTACGCAGAAGTCACGATCGAGTTATTTGCAGCATTTATTTACGTAACCTATTTTTATCTCGCCTTTCTCCCCCAAAAGGAGGACCGGAAGCGGAGTTCATCTGGTGTTTGTTGTGAATATTAATAAATGGAAATACACTGATTCTTGATGTTTCGGGTATTTAAAATCGGGGCGGGGTGTGGCGGGGAAGAGAACGGGAACCTTTTAGTGAGCTTAATAAGATAGTTCAGGCAGTTTTATTTTCGGGAATGGATTTGTATATTGAATGTGCATCTCCAGCACATACAAGCTTGGTTTTGGGAAAAGACAGCTTCTTATAGATCCTATAGTACTGAGAGATCTAGGCAAGAATGGCTCAGAACCAGAGAAGGGGGAGGGGTGTTCCTGTACAGCCCATCTATACCCAATGGTCAGAAATGTGTTCCCTGAAGTACAGCAGCAAAAGGCACCCCCCCAACACACACACATATCCCCTCCACCTCAAGGTGCAGGGTACTGATTTATTGATTAAATTAATTACGGTTTGTCCTTCTTTTCCTGTATGGAGCTCAGGGCAGCCAACATGGCCAGCCTTTCATCAGCACTGTGCCTGTTTAGAATCATGACTGTGTAGGGATTTGAACCCAGTTCTCCTGAGGCTGGCACTCATCAGTACCGTTAGGTGTACCCAGGGCCAGTCAAATTATGTTGGTACCTCTGGCACAGGAACATTTAACAAGCACCTCTTCCCCTTTCCTGGAAGGAAGAATGGAGTTGTAATACCCTGTTTCCCTGAAAATAAGACCTCCCCCAAAAATAAGCCCTAGCAGGATTTCTATGCATTTGTTAAATATAAGCCCTACCCTGACAATAAAACCTAGTTATGGGTGTGGTTATGGTTGTGTGCAGGGCTGACATTCAAGCATATTATACTTAAAAAAGTAAGACATCCCCTGAAAATAAGCCCTAGTGTGTCTTGTTGAGAAAAAATAAATATAAGACAGTGTCTTATTTTCGGGGAAACACGGTACATTGAAATCCCTAAATTGTGTCTCCATTGCATGATATTCCAGATCTGTTGACTGCAGTGTATGCTTTATTCCGCCTAACCATAGGGCTGGCTTTGTAAGTGTTTCCTGTGTAGCTGCCCCTCTAGTCTGTCTTTCCCAGCAGTGGTTCCTAAAGTCTCTAGATTTCGACACACCAGCCACAAGAACAGAGTGGGGAGCCAGTTGGCAGGCACTATAGACCTGATTAGAACAGAGGCAGTCTTGTTACCATTGTGCAGAGGACTAACCCCCTGCCGTGTTCCAGGAAAGAAGGGGTGGGGGAGAGACCTCATTTCCCTGTGCTCCTACTGCCTGGCCAGAAATATAGTTTGCTGTTGACCGGAACAGACTTGACCTAATTAGGACAAAACATTCCTTCCCTGTTTCCTCTGTTCTTCACCCCCTGGCAGCACTTGTTCAAGTGACATGGCTTGCAGGCCATGAGCCCAATCTAGCTAGAGGTCCAACTGTGCAAACACTTGAAAGTTCAGGTTCAAAGGAACGGCTGGGGTGGACTAGGGGTGAAAGCCTGCGCAAGAGCCCAGCAACTTCCAACACCAATAAACGGTTCTTGTCTGTCTTTCCCTGTTTGGGGTGATGGGAGTAGCAACCTGATCATTGCTGAAAATGCCTATGTGGGCTGCTGAAACCATTTGACTTGATGCTTCCAGTGTGTTATGTCAGTAGACCAGGAAAATTAGGTTTTGGGGGTGCGGTAGGATAGAGCATGGGTGGGAGGGCAGAATGGCTGGACTATATATCCCAGAATCCCCCAGCCAGCATGGTCTTGGTCTTTGGAGGGCTATGGGACTCAAAGTCCAAATTAATTTTTCTGGGCACTACAAAGGAGAAGGGCATTTTTCAGCCAGCGGGATGGCCTTTGAACACATCCTCCGTGTGCTGAGCCTTCTAGGGTTTTTTTGTGTCAGGCAACAAAAAAGGCCACGATCTGTCTTGGCTCCCTGGATGTGTTTGCTTTGTACCTGCCC
Organism: Phrynocephalus versicolor; assembly: GCA_023846285.1. NCBI lineage: Eukaryota > Metazoa > Chordata > Lepidosauria > Squamata > Agamidae > Phrynocephalus > Phrynocephalus versicolor. The sequence goes on from JAHTLZ010002731.1 coordinate 22,130, forward strand.
TCTGCAACCAGGGCACTGTTCATCTATACTATTTGAACAGCCGGGTCAGTGGAAGATTTTGCTGCTCTCATGCACTGGGAAGACATTCATATTTATCAAGGTGCAGCCCCTCTCCCTCCAGCTCCACTGCCTGTTGCAAAGCCTTGGGTATCTCACATCTAAATGATAAGTTCAAGGGCATGTTGCCACTGAACTAGAAGGGTCCATTCTAATATTCTGATTAATTATCAGTTAAAGACTACTGTAATCATGAATTTGGACAGTCTTTACTGAAACACTGTCTAGTCTAGCAGTGGGTGTTACCACATCTTTTGTCAGTGACTTGCATAAGCCAAAGGCCATGAACTGAGTGGGTGAGGGTGCAGGGACCTGCATTCAGCATACTTTGCCATTTTATCAGTGAAGGGAGCCAGTCTTCTGAGGTTAAGGTCATGACTTCTGTGTTTATTTACAGCAAGGACAGGGAACCTTTTTCAGCCCATGGGGTGGATTAAGGATTTAAAGAACTGCTGGCCTGGGGTGAGGGCGGCGTTGGGTGGAGATTGCATGCCATTAGAAGGTGAGGCCAAATGCCAGTTTATTTTACCTTATGTTTGTTTGTTTGTTTGTTTGTTTGTTTGTTTGTTTGTTTTTCTATGCTGCCCCCTTAGTGCAAACTGCACTACCCGGGGCGGTTTACAAAACCTCTTATTGCTCATAGCAGAGCATTGGAAAAAACAGTTAAATCTTTCACAATAGGGGAACCCCCTGTATCAAAGCTGGGAAGTCCATTTGTTAACCAATGGTATAATAGGGAAAGAGGCCAGAGTTTCCCCATCTTAGCTTACTGGATGCTGACTGCCATTTTTTTTTATTCTGCTATCCTTCTAAAGGAATTTAGACCCTAGCTATGGTGCTTTGGTGAATCTACTAGCTCTGTAGGTTGGCAGGGAATCTGGGACTGATAAGACTAGAGAGTCACCCAATAGATCTCATAGGGCTTCTCGCTCTGTATTGAGACTCATGAGTTTTGAGTTCTTGAACCATGAATCATCTCCCAGTTGTCCATGACAAGTTCAGGGTTGTGGAGGACTATCGTTGAAAGGATACGCACACACTTGACCTGTCCCTTGTTTACCTCCCCTTTAGAAGCAACTATAGGGCTCAGAAGGCCAGTCTTAGAATGGTGGCTGGAATGGGGTGGTTGCACTCAAGACGCTGTTCACACATGAGTCACATTCTGGGTTTTTTTTGTCTGCAGCTGGAATGGTTTCCTTTCAGGAGTAGCCTGGATCAGTGACAGCGCTGAACATGGTCTCAGTGTTCCATTCTTAATATAGTCTCTATTTATTTTCTCTCATATCTCGCTTCTTGCAGATTGTTTCCGGTGTCAAGTATTTTCTGGATGTTAAAGTTGGACGAACCACTTGCACCAAGCCAGCTGCTGACCTTGAGAACTGTGCCTTCCATGAAGCACCAGAGCTGGCACAGGTATGTGGCAGAAACCAGGAGTTTTGCTCATTGGTACTAAATATCACTATCTTGTATCCTATTCAGCATTTACTCATGGAGAATTCGCATTGTGGAAGCTGCCAGAGTGATCTGACAAGGTGTCCGTTGCATGCCTTGTTGTGTGCAACCACTTCCTTGTGACCTTGTTCCATCAGTTTCTGCAGCTGCAACTCCATGGTTCTGTAAATTCTGAAGATTGTATGGGCTGTGGTACATTATGATGGCCAGACAGAAGTGGGAGCCTAAGAAATACTATACTGCATGTCATCAGTCCAAAATGTTTGACATCCTCCAAATATTTCTTTATCCTTTGGTATTATATGCAGTTAGCCACCTGCATGTACATGACTGAGCTGCTACTGAATCTTAACAACTTAATTTTTCTTTTATTCCCTCAAAATTGTGACTCTGGTGGAGATAACCTTCAAAACTGAAGGATGATCTGGTGTTATCATTACTACAGGAATCCTTCATTCAACCGTTCCTCCCTCCCTCCCTTGAATGAGACTGGATGTTTGCAGTTAAATTAAAACACTGATCAAACCCTTTCTAGTTATATCCACTTGTGTAATTCACTAGGCATAAATTTCAACAGCAAATCACTGCAAGTTAAGAAGCCATTATAGACTGTTGGACGCTGAGGCATTAACTTGGCTTCTTAACCTGGCTGCAATTTACCATTGAAATTTATACTGATGGAGGTGTAAGCCAGCATAAATATGCCAGAAGATTCTAGCCAAACATGACTCAACATAATCAAAGCATAACTACTTATTTTCCCATTTAAAATGCACCAAAACAACAACAACAACAACAACAATAATAACAACAACAATAATAATAATAATAACAACAACAACAACAACAACAACAACAACAACAACAACAACACAGCACTTACACAATGAAAGCCTGCTTTTAACTGCACCCTCTGTCTTCATGTTAGGTGTTGCATAGGAAGAAAGTGTGTGTAAAAATAGATAGGAATTGTTGAGCTGGAAGAATTGCCACACTATTTCTCCCTCCCCCAACAAATAAAGAATAGCCTCAAGAGAAATAAAGTGGGGGCAAATGGAGAACATTATTTGGAAAGAAGGTTGAAGCTGAAGACTAATTTCTTCCTAGTATTCACAGCTTCACAGCAATAGCATTTTTAACCCCTCCTCACAAAGGCCTGCTGACTGTACCACAGTGTATTTATGTTTTTCCATAGGACTCAGTCAGAGGTTCATAAAAACCTAGCCTCTCAATTTCCATGGCTCTGCTTTGGCTTCTGTTGCTTCAGCACTTAATTCTGCTGTATAAAATACTCGAGATGTTTCCTGAGTTTTGTGTTGTTTGATATAGGAGGGAATTCTTTTGGAGAAGTCTCACAACAAGGAGGGAGGATTGCGCAAAGTAGCCGGGCGATGACAGGAACCTGTTTTTTTGAACCCACGTAACCCTGTGGGATTCAAGGCCGAGGTAGACAAGACTTTAAACGGTAGCTCCTGCATCTCAAGAGGAGGTTCTCAAAAAGATGTGAGGAGCCTCAGCGTTGACTTTCATGGTGTGACGGTGGATAATTAATCGGACCATAAGACACACCAGTGAGATATTTCCTCAAAGTACGTTTGCTTCAGGAGCATAGCTAAGGGAGCAAAACATAAACACCATCTTCGTTTCTTCTGTGCCTCCGTTAATTATCGGTTCCTACCATTGCAAATATAATCTGAATTAAAGCACTGAATCAAAGGTGTCATTGTTATCTTTGAGGCAACAAGGTTCACTATGATATTTGACCCTGAGAGTTAATGGCTTTTCTGAGGCAACTTCTTTGAGTGAGGATTTGAATGATGGTTCCTTTGCTCTTCCACTATCGACTGGATTGAGCTACCCTAACCCATGCATTTTGACCATGTGGGACTAAAATTCCCATCATTCCCATCTTGCATGGCCAGTGATAGCTAACTAAGAATGGTGGGTGTGCTTGTTAGAGGTGCGGAGATCTGTGCTTTTTGAACACAGCTCCCAGAATTCCCCAGGCAGCTATAAGAGTTGTAACTGAAGAGCACAAAACTGCACACCTCTTAACAAGTGCATCCACCATCTTGAGTCAACGCTGCCGCTGGCCGTGGTAGCTGGGGATGATAGGAAATTTAGTGCAAGGGTAGAGCATTCGTATTGCATCATATCTGGCAGCCTTGGATTGGGGGATGCAGCACTAGATGTTTATCCTTGCAGCCTTGTACTGTGCATTACTCAGAGGAGTTCCAGTGATATAGGGTGGATAGGGTGGATAGGAGGATAGTTGGGTTCTCATTTTTTTTTCTAGTGAATAGCCCTAGTTTAAAGAATGAATGTTAGTTATGGCACAGTCCAGTCCATCTTAGAATGTTAAGTTCAGGCTGACATCATCATCATCATCATCATCATCATCATCATCATCATCCATCAAGCCAATTATGGTGACCCCTTCCAATCACTGGATTGCCTAGCCTGCCTAAGGCTGATGCATGTAAATGAGGAGGGGATTGCAGCTTTCAGGACTGTTGAAATCCATAGAGCCTATATTAGACACTGTTAATTTATGTCATAGATTTCAGGGCTCTTGAGGGCAAATCACCTTAATCAGGTCATGCGGGGAGGCATTGTATGTGGGGGGTGTAACCATGAGTCTCTTGGTTTTGAGTCACAAGACCATCTCCCCCCCCTATCACAACATCTCATTTCAACAACTTGTATACAAAGGATTGTCAGGGTGATTACTGAGATAAGCAAACTCTTCTCTCTCTCTTTTTAAGCAACAATCAACAAATGATACAGGCGTTAAAAAAAAAACCTTGAGTTTCCCAAGGCCTCTGGTTCAGCACACAGTGTGATTTTAATGGGGGTGGGTGGGGAAGGTAACCTTGTCAGAAACTCTTGAATCAGCTGCTTACTGAGTCAGAAGATGTCTGGCTGAGCCTGGCACAAAAAGCCTTCCTTTTTTAACTAGCACAAGTTGTTTTTCCAGTAGTGGTTGCAACATAAAAAAGAGTATTGGGCAAATTGTCATATTTATTCTCATTTTTGGGAAATGGTTGTGAGAAGGATATCGTATTTCATTACATTCATGGGGTCCATTCTTCTTTTTGTACCTTTTCTAAAAAGCTGACCACCACCACGGTCATTCTGATTCTGGAAGTAGCAGCAACTATCAACAAGGAGGTTGTGGTGCATTCCAATTAATTTCTCAGATTCTTCGCCTGCTAAGTTCCTCTCCAACCCTGTGCTGCTTAATACATTTATTTCTCCTTGAAAGATCTGCTATCAAATGCTGTATTTATTATTTTCCTTTCACATGACTGCAGTTTTTTAGCTTGCTGCATTTTATCTGTTTTATTTGTCTTCTTTCACATGAGTACTTCTTGGCTGGGTATTCTCTTAGTTTACGAAATTCTTATCAACCTGGGATAAAGCTCTCTTTTACAGCAGCCTTATTTTAAACCCCACAATTCCATGTCATGCAATAGAACTAGGAATACATAATTATATGCTGTCAGATCAGTTTTGACTTAACAACGATTCTTTTGAGGATTTTCTGTGTATATTCAGAACAGATTTACCATTCCCTTTTCTGGGGGGTGCCGTTGGTCTGCACAGCTTAGCTTAAGGCTACACAGACAAGATATTCTCCT
>JAHTLZ010002732.1:1069-12807 GCA_023846285.1 Phrynocephalus versicolor
AAATAAATAAATAAATAAATAAATAAATAAATAAATAAATAAATAAACTCCTTGCGTCATGTATTTATTTTATTTATTTATTGGATTTATATCCCGCCCATCTTCCCAGTGGGAACTCTGGGCGGCTTCCAGCAGGACCGAATGGTCATCAATACAATTAAAAAATCAGAAACAGTAAAACCATACAGACAGTAATTCAGTAGAAAAACAAGCATGTTAAAAAGAGCACTGCTAGCACCCTTAGCACTAGTTGCGGCTCAATAGGTGCCACAAGACTCTTCGATACAGTACTTTTAGCCCCAAACGATCCGCCGGGAAATCATTACGAGGAAATAATGGTGGGTTTTTGGGGGGGGGGGGAGCGAAGGTGCGTCCTTGCATCTTTATATGCCCCAGTAACATCAACTTGACTTGGCTGGGACTGGCGTTTTGCATCCAGCGATCCAGTTCTCCAGCCCCCGCCCGCTCAGGGTCACGTGGGCGTTCTCAGTCCGCTCCCCCCCCCACGTGTTTTCCTACTGCCTGCCAGGGTCTCTGTTCAGTCCTGCAAATGAGGTTGCCTTCGCCAGCAGGTTAGGTTCCTGCCTGTTTTCAACCCAGGGTTCCCCACGCGGGAGCAAGTCTATTTCCACCCCCCCTTTTTTTGCAGTTGCGCCTATCCGCTGCATGCGCAGCCCGATCCTGCGCTCGCCTTTATTGAGAGAAGTCAGCGGCAATGGCTGGGAGGGCGGTGGGTTCCTTGTCGAGTTCCGAGAGAAGGTGATGGAGCACAGCCATCCCGAAACAAACTTTTCTCATCGTGGCTCCGGCGTCACCCCCAAAAAGGCTTAGTCAGTGAAAGTTTCAGGGTTGTTGTTTTTTTGGGGGGAGGGGGAGCCATATCCACTGGGCATCAAGACGAGCTTCCTCGGAGTAACGGCAGTATTCTCAGAGAGAGCTTCGGGGCAGGGAGGGAGGGGCGTGGAGGGAGGGGAGAGTCTCCCCGGGGGTTCGATTCCCGCTGCCTCCGTCCGGGATGCAATGAAAGCGAGCAGCCTCTTGAAGTGGCGAGCGGGCACAGGCACGGGCGCGCCGAAGGGAACAGAGAAAAAGATGAGAGCGGAGTGGGGCAGGAGGCTGCTCCCCCCCTTGCAGCTCTATTAAATTTATTTGCACCGGGCCCATTAGGCATCAATCATTCCCTCGATCTCCCCACGAAGACCAATCCGGAGCCCTTTAGCTGCCGGGAGCTTCATTCATCTTGTGGCCCGGGAGTTCTTCTTTCCCTTGAAATCTTGAAGGAACAGGACCCGGCTTTTAATATAATTAGCTCTCACGTCTCTCTCTCTCTCTCTCTCTCGCTCTCCCTCCCTCCCGCCCTTGCAAACAGCCCCCACCACACCCCCGCGCAGGAAGGGGGAAAGATGAGACAATAGACATCAAGGCTCCCAAAGATGCTTTGTTTAGTAATATTGGTGACTGGAAAAAGGAGAGACGGTGGGCGCTGGTCCGGCGACCCCATTACCCAACTTGTGGTTCTTGCGAATCGTGTGTTTAAAAGAGCACTTATCTGGTATGAAAAGTTACTGATCAGGAATGAGGGCAATACCAGTTAGGTTAGGAGGACACATCAATGAATGCGATGGGCGGAGGGGGAGGGGGAGGGGGCGTTTTTTCAGCCCCATGTGTTCTTCCTGACAATAAAAGGGGACCCCAGTGGCCTTTGCCTCGCCTTTGCTTCAGGTTTGGTCGTGCTTTTTTTTAAAAAAAAAAGAAAATAAAAAAGCAGCTGCAGCATCTCCCGCAACCCCGGCTCCTCCACCGTCTACGCGCAGAAACGGGCAACACAAAGGTTGTTGTTGATGGCGCTTCTATGCGTCCTTAGACCTTGCTAATAAGAGATGAAAGGGGGGTTGGCGGAAGAGGGGGGGGGGTTCATGAAACTCTTTGTGTTCCAGGCCCGTTCCTTCGGCTGCGAGAGAAGCCTCTTTCCTCCCCCCCCCCATTTGCCCTGCCTACACCCCTGCGCAGCTCTGCTAATGAATTACGGGCGGGGGGGGAGAGAGAAGTATCTCATTTCCATATCCCACCGGATTCTCGGAAGAAATGCTTTGAATAAGTATATTCCCCCCCCCAACCACCCACAGGGAGGCTGCGGGGCTCATTTTCCACAATTGCCTCAAGGATATACCCCACCCCACCCCGCTTCAATAACGGTGGTGCTGTCTCTCTTTCCCCGCTAGATGGAAGGGGGGCGGCAAGACCTCTGGTCCCACTGTATTGCCCGTCTACTGGGATTCAGCAGCCACAGGGCTAACCATGGTGTTACTTATCTGCCACTGAACCCCTTGATGGCTAGCATGGAGTTCAAAGCAGAAGTAGTGGTGGTGGTGGTGGTGGTGGTGGTGACGGGCGGGAGGGAGGGGAGGTCTCAAATGTCCACTTTCAAAGTAGCTAGTCCACATGGAGGAATGAGAATGTCTGGCTTGGCGTTTCTCTGGGGGCCATTGCAGGATGCCGACTCCCTTTTGGCACCTCCTCTCCTCCTTGAAGGGAACTCGATCTTCTCACCCTCTCTTTTCCTCTTTCCTCTGCTGGGGAGCTGCCTTTGATGACGGAGGAGGAGCAGAAGGCAATGGTCAGGACAGCACTTGCAGCCCGGCAGCATAAACGGGTCACTGCCCATGGGGCACCTTCACACTCCTGGCCCCTGAGATCTACCCCTTTGTCACTATCTGGCATGTGTGTCGGGTCTCGGGTGTATCCTTTCCTCTATATTTCTGTATATTTTTTCTTCTGTATATTTTTTCTCTTCTGTATATATTTTTTCTTCCTTTGTCTTTCCTGTGTGCCATCAAGTCCATTCCAAGGCCGGTGAGACAGATGAGGTTCTACTAGTGTTGATCTGGGATGTGGAATCTGAACCCAGGTCTCCTGACCCCTATTCTAACACTGGATCTGCTACAATGCCCTGGCTCTTGCTGCTGTCTTGTGTTATTTTAGCATCTTCGGACAAAATGTTTGAGCCAGGTAGGAAACCTTTGGGCCTCGTGATGTTTTGGACATCAACTTCCCAAAGCGCCAGCCAGCACTGAAAATGCTGAGGGACTATGGGAGCTGCTTTCCGAAACATTTGGAGGACCAAAAGTCAGATCTCAGTCCTCATTTAAACCTTGCTTCTCCTGTTCACAGTCTTTTGATACTGGTGTGCATCATCATTTGTGTGTCCATAAAGCTGCCTAGATGCCCTAAGCACACCCGATCTCGCCTGATTTCGGAAGCTAAGCAGGGTCGGCCCAGGTTAGTACTTGGATGGGAGACCACCAGGGAATACCAGGTGCTGTAGGCGCCTGGAGTAAGAACTGGCAAGCCACTCCAGTATTCCATGGGACATGGGGTCATGAAGAGTCACAACAACAACAACAACAACAGCAGCAGCAGCAGCAACAACAAAAGATGTGGCTCCTCCTCTCCAACCTCCCAGATCATCTCTCCTCACTGTTCCTCCACCCACTGGATTATCCACATGGGCTTCCTGATCAGCCTTGTGACCCCTCCATGACCTCTGGGAGGGATGTAGTTTGATATTTTGAAACCCAGCAACACATCCTCTCCATCTCTGTAGTTATCCCACAAAAGGAAGTTCAAAAATGCAGGCAGTGGTGCAAGTTCATCTCCATTACCGGGTTCTAGCAAAATTCATCTCCACCTGAAGTAGGTCCTTTGCAAAGCTAATGGAGCTCACCTTCCTATTTGCTAAGACATTCAGTAACACTTTGTCCTACAACAGGGTTAAATTGCAACAGGATCTTTGTGAGGAAATCCATTTTATCTCCAGCTTTATTGAGGCTAGCAGCAAAATGCAGAGGGCAGCCTGGAGGAGAAGGAGGAGAGGGTGGCAGATTATGCTATCATCCTCGCTACTTAAACACTAGAACCCTATTGTGATTTTATACTCATATTAATTGAATGGTATAAATCATAGGACACACTGCTGACAATTAAAAAGTCACTGCTCATATTCCTTGTGGACTGAATCACACAACTGGCAACTTATTAATTAGTGGCAATTTTTTCCAACGCTGAATATGCCATTTCACTTACACTGGGGTAAAGCTACAGTAGGCTTCTCGGCAGAAAGTCACAGCATTTTGCCTCTGCAAAAGCATGGGCTGCACCTCTGGTTGCTGGTGTTTCCTCACCTAGAGAAGATGCACACCAAATAAGTGTTGTCCATTTGTTTCTGCATGACTGGCAACTTGCAGATGGAGCCATGGAAGCCTGTTTCAGCTTGTATCAAGTGAAAGGGCGGTGGCACCTTAAAGACTAACAGACCCACTCCAGTGGGAGTGTTCTTAGGTTACAGCCCACAATATTTAGACCACAGGTACATGCTTGTGAGAATGCAGGAGGCAAGTGGAAGGGAGTGCAAAAAACGCGGGCATCAAATGTTTAAAGTGGCAGTCGCTTTATTAACACAGTGAATGCCCTTTCAGCGAGCTTATCTCATAAAGGTCCGAACAATCGGTAGAATACTATGCTAGTATAAATTATCTGCCCACTGGCAGACAATAGTTAGGCTGCTGTTCTTTTTGAAATGCTGATGCATTGGCTTTTGCTTTCAAGAAACCAATTGTGTGGAGGCCAGAGTTTTGCCAAAGAAAACTGTTTTGGCAGTGCCCATGACTGTAGGGAAAACTGGCTTGTTAATACATGTAACACTCTGATCTCTGCTTTGCCCTCAAAATGCATACTGGCATTTATGGATATTATTCATGTCAGCTGTTTCACTTTCAGCCCCCCCCCCCCCATACCTTCTCTACAATACCTACTTTGAGTTCTTCATCCTGGGAGGTTTTAGTGTTTGATTTTAGCTTCGGGGTGTTCCTTTTCATTAATTCTTTATTATATGGTTACATACCTGAGTTGTGTCTCATTTCAGGTATCCATCTATTCACTTGCATCGAGATAGTCCTGTCTCTCCTATGTGGAATGCAAGAAGTGGATGGCACATGATAATATATCATATAAGGAAAACCATCAACAGATGAACCAGTACATCAGCTCCTGGTTGTTGGGAACAGCGATGGTGTTGCCAGAGTAGATGTGGGGAGACAGTTGTTATCTAGGTCCATAAAAGGGCCTTGTTTGTGTCTCCATATCTGTGCTGTGGGGCCTGAGATGGTTTCACATTGTAGGATTGTCCATATTAACCATGCACTGGTATGCCATCTAAAAACTAAGACTGGGAAGTATTTTTGGCTGTAGCTTATCGATCCTACATGTGAATGTTGGCTGTTGTTGACACCTAACAACACCTCTTCTTTCCTCTTTTGGGTCTGTATTTTGGCAGCTTGTGCCTAGGTACCAGCCTTTCCCTACCAATTTGTTTCCTCAACTTGCTGAGAGGGTATTGTAGTTTTAGAAATGCCTGCTATAAACTCATGAGCAGGTGGGTTGGTCTTATGGATCTGGGCATCCGTGGTTGTATCTCACCACACATCTGTAGACAACAGATTTGGTGGAGTGTTCCGGATGGAAGTTAAAGACATGCAGGTGTGACATTCTGTGCATTTATGATACAGTGTACTGCTTTTATGTCTACTGGGCAGTTATACAGTGGTGGCCAGAAAAACATTTGCCATGCAAAGTAGTCTAAGATTAGGTTGATCATAGGGTGAAAGTCCAGCCTTTGCTATGACCCGTTTGACCGTTTTCAGTGTTTCCTAATTTTTGTATTTCTTCTCAAATTTTAAGTCACCATTCTAAGCTCATGGGACATGTTCAGTCCTTACTGGCTATTTTGTAAATCTTTTTTTTTTTTTGTATAGGCCTAGGATCTTGTATTTTTGGAAACTTTGTGGTTGTGGTTCCCTCGATCTTCCTGATCACCTTCTTTTGAGGCTGGGGGTGAGGTAGTTAGGCTGGTTGCACAGAGAAAACTGAGATTGTCGGTTTTGATACATACGTATTATTGGCTAGATAGCTGAGTGAGATGAAGACCTGCCTGTGGAGCCAGAGGTCAGGCGTTTGATTCCTGATGGTGCCTCCTGGGAGAAAGACCTAAACTGTGTGGCCCTAGACAAGCTGCACAATCTCAAGGTGTCCCTAGAAGAAGGGACTGGCAAACCACTTCTGAGCACTCTTTAGACCTAGGAGACTCAGGAAAGAGTCACTGTATTTTCGGAGTTGACCCGATGGCTTATTTATGTATATGTATCTCGCCTGATCTCGGAAGCTAAGCAGGGTCGGGCCTGGGTAGTACTTGGATGGGCGACCACCAGGGAGTACCAGGTGCTGTAGGTGCCTGAAGTAGGAACTGGCAAACCACTCCAGTATTCCTGCCAAGAAAACTCCATGGACATGGGGTTACAAAGAGTCGGTCATGACTGCAACGACACAGCAACAACAAAGGAAACCTAGAACAAACCGATGCAGTACCATATGCTTCCATTGTCAGGCTATTCTAGTCCCAGTTCCTTTTTTTCTCCTGGGCCACGTCAGTCAATAAACATCTCTATCCACTGAGCCTGCCCAGCCATCAATAGGCTGGAGTTTTTTGTTTTGTTTGTTTTTGCCTGCAGGTACCTATCTCATGTGTGTTGATGGCGCTATTGGGGCTATATTGGTGCTGGCTCATGGGGAACTGGAATTGGAAAAGGTGCAGAAGAGAGTGACTAAAACGATTACTCGGCTGGGGCACCTCCCTTATGAGGAAAGGCCAGAGTATTTGGGGCTCTTTAGTTTGGAAAAAAAGGTGCCTGAGGGGGGATACAATTGAGATGTTCAGATTGGACAGATTCCTGGAGGAAAAGTCCATCACAGATTACAAACCATGATGGAGAGGTGTAATCTCCAGGCTTAAGATCATGGTACTTCAAGGGCCAGATGCAGGGGAGTGGTATCAGGAAATAGATATCTAGTCTCGTGTGCTCTCAGACGCATTTGGTGGGGCCACTGTGAGAGCCAGGAAGCTGGACTAGATGGGCCTGATCCAGCATGGCTCTTCTTACGTTCTTATGTTCTTAGGAGAACTTAGAATGACATTAGCCTTCATGAGGATGATGTGTATGGTTGCCAGAGGTGGGGAGGGTGGTCAGTCTTTCCAGTCCACCCCTTGGCCTATCATTTATATAGGTTTGGATCCAGCACAGGCATGAACTAGAGTGGCGTGCACATCAGGGACTCCTGTATTGCTCCCTACCTTACGTCCACTTATGCTTTAAAAGATATCTTGGTGTCTAGCAAGGGATGTCAGATCAAGTTTGTAGGTGATGAAGTAACAGTAAGGTATTTGTGGTCATTCTCTACCATCTGCTTGGAGTCAGCTTAATCTAGCTACCTGCTTTGTGGTACAGTGACCCCCCGCCTATCGTGGGGGTTAGGGACCCCCTGACCCGCAATAATGAAAATCCGGGATATATGGATGCAGGTTGGGTAAAGCCTGGGGGGCCTAACTGGGGGCTCTTGTACTTACCCCCGCCTGGTGCTGCCCTGAACAGGCCTGCAAAAAGGCCCTTGGAAGCCTCAGAAATGATTTTTGGTGACCCAGAAGTCATTTCCAGTTTACTGGAAGTGACTTCTGGTTCCCAGGGAGACCCTTTTGGGGCCTCCAGAAGGCCCGGGAAGGCCCTCGCAGGCACATTCGGGGCAGCCCCAGTCCTGGGGTAAGTATGGGAGGCCTGAAACAGGCCTTTGGTCCTTATCCCAGGGGGGCTTTTTTTATATACTGCTGTCCCGCGATATAGCGGGACCACAGTATATGAACTGCAAAAAGGTGGGGGACCACTGTACCATGGAAGACTGTGTTCCATCTTCAGCATAGAAGGCAGATTCATGGGTCAGGCCAGTCAGCTTTGTTATTTGGAATGGGTAACACATTCTGCCACCTTTTTTTTGCCTCAGGCAGCACGTAGTCTTAGGTTAGCCTTGCACGCACACGTCTGTCATAGGGAGGAAGAGGAAATAATGTTTTTTTTTCTTGTATCACTCATTGTTCCACTTGTGGGAACACTGGATCCAAGTCCCTGCAAGTGTGTCCATATGTGCATGTACACACACACATAAATACACATGTACTCACCTGTATGACACCTGAGGATCACCGTTCATGGACCTGGCAGTACAGACAATAGGCCTGCAAAAAGAGACCTTTGGGTAGTGGGCAGGATATAAGGTGAATGAATGAATGAATGAATGTCTCTGCTCTATTGCATCCCTTAGTCTTTCTGTTGTCCCCAAATGCCCTTTTAGGCTTATGTCATTGGCAGCCATTACACCAGGCATGGTGTACACCAACTCGGATTAGCTCTTACCAGCACCTCCAGTGATGAAGGGTGATGGCGGCTGGAGCTTATTGACTTCTGGGAAACCATGGTTTCCTACTCCTCCCTGGCCCAGATCCTCCCTGATTTCATGTTCTAATAACACACCTGAAACAAATGAAAGAGACACTTAATAAGCCTGGCACCAAAGAGGCTTATGAATGAATGGTTTGGGCCTACAGATCTGAACATTGCGCAGAGGGGGATGTTGTATGTCTGCAGTGACCATTAGGGAGTGTCACTGGTTATAAAAGAACCAGCGAGGCTCTTGAGCTCCGAATGGGTCACAAGTTTAATTTGAGCTGTGATGAGGCCAAGACGAACATACGTTTTAACAGTGTTTAATAGCTGGTTCAACAACACAACGTGTTTGATGTCTGGTTTAAAGAGACACAGAGTGCTCCTCTGGGCACAGCGTGACTGTGCAAAAGGCAGCATCCTGAAGCTGGACTCAGCAGAGCAAGGCGCCAGAGGAAGGGCAGTGAGAATGATGGAGCTGGGAAGGGGAGGGGAGCGGAAGGCCTTGTCTCGACATGTGGCAAGAAACACTGCCTCCAGTGAGTTGGACCGGGCTCCCAGAATTCTCGGAGCTGTGGTAGTTCAAAAGATGTCGTTGAAGAAGGGGTAGCCGTGCGAGTCCGTGCAAGCAATACAGGTGAAAACAAAATAAAAGGGAAAAGTTAAAAAAGAGAGAGAAATGTAGTATCACCTTAAAAACTTAACATATATATTACAGTATGTTGTTTTTTTTAATGAGCAGAAATATATAAAAGTTAGTCTTTAAGACAACACCACATTTTTGTCTTTTTTTTTTTTACTTTCTCCTTTTATTTTCTCCACCTAGAATTCAAAAGAGTAACTTTTGGCTGAGCTTGGACACAGACTTGTGTGCCAAAGCAACAGCTCTGCTGCGTCAGCAATTACCCGGCCCATAATTGCTGCTGAAAATGTGGCGCCAAGTCAAAGTTAGTTACTCGGGCCACAAGCATGGGAAAGATGTAGGGCAGCCACTCATTGTTTATTTCTTTACTTATCTGACAGCCCTCCCGTTCCCCCTTTGTCTCAAAATGCAGCAAGACAGCCCGAAATGCAATTGCAAAAGTTTGGCTGGTCACTGGGTTTGATCTGGGTTTGGTTTCTGCTTTTGAATTCTGTCTGTCCAACACCTTCTTACATCTGCAGAAGCCACTGTGTAGCAGGGAGTCCTAGTAAGAGGGGGTATAGCGTGATGGGTGACAGGTAGCAGTGACTTAGTTCCCCATGATTGTAGAAGGGACAACAGACAACTGTGTAAATCTGACATGACTGATATATTTCTAAATCCAGTGGTACCTTGTATAAAGGAATTAATTCAGTCCAAATGAAATTCTGTCAAGCAAATTTTCCTTTATACAAATTTCCCCTAGGAATGCATTGAAAACGGAGTAATCCCTAATCGTGATCCTTTTTATGTCATATGGATTCGCCCCATAGGCAATTCTGTTACACAAATTTCCCCTATCCTTGGAATTTTTTATGTTGTACAGATTTTATGTTATACAAATCGTTTGTTATACGAGGGTTCCACTGTATATGACAAGGGCTGAGGGCAGGTACTGTCTTTTTTCTCTTCAAGTGGAAGCAGTTCTAGGTGCAGGGCCGCAACTGGGGTGGTTGGCCGGGAGGTGGGGGCATGTGCCCCAGGTGCCATGCTGGGGAGAGGGAGCACCAACATGTCAGAATACAGTGATCCCCCGCCTATCGCTGGGGTTAGGGTCCTCACCTGACCCGCGATAATTGAAAATCCGCGCTATGCGGATGCAGGTCGAATCAGGCCTGAGGGGGCCTAGCTGGGGGCTCTTGTACTTACCCCCAGCCTGGCCCTACCCCAAATAGGCCTGTGAGAACCTTCCCGGGCCTCCTGGAGACCTCTAAATTGCCTACCTGCGAACCAGGAGTGACTTCCAGTAAACCGGAAATCATTTCTGAGGCCTCCGACAGGCCTAGAAAGGCTCTCGGAGGCCTCAGAAATGATTTTCAGCAATCCAGAAGTCACTTCCGGTTTGCAGGGAGGCCCTTTCGGGGCCTCCAGAACACCCAGGAAGGCCCTCACAGGCCTCTTCAGGGCAGCTCCAGTCCTGGGGTAAGCATGGGAGGCTTGAAACAGGACTTTCCCCCCTTACACTAGGGGGCCTTTTTCATATACTGCAGTCCCGCAATATAGCAGGACCGCAAAATATGAACAGCGAAAGGGCGGGGGACCACTGTAGTATTTCTACTATGCACCATTCTGAACCATCCCTACTTAGGGGGGGGGGCTCCACGCAATTCATGTTTGCCCCGGATGACACAGATTGTAGTTGAGGCCCTATCTGGGAGGCTAAAACACTCAGAATGACCCAGGCCTTTCTTACTCCAAACCTTCCTAAGGGTGGGGTGGGGGTCAACCTTTCAAAAATAAATATAGAACTGTGATGCTGAAAGTCTCCTGTAAGTTCATCAAGTCCAACCAGGAAGTCAAATCAAAGGAGATCTGCCAGATACCTATCTAATTTTCCCTTAAATCGCTGCAGCGTTGGAGCCTTCCCTCCCTTCTGAGGTAACGGGTTCCGTTGTCGTACTGCTCTAACATCAGTAATAAACAAAAGCTTCGTCTCGGGATAGGAGGTTGCTCCAGCTAATCAGTTTAAGCCACTTGTGTTGTTGTGACAATTGTCTCCTGCAAGGTCAGCTTTAATGGCAAGGCTGTGCCTTTGGGATGGCTTTGTTTCTTAAACATTGTGAAGAGAAACCAACTGCAATTACATTAACAATGGCCAGAGTTCTGCTGGATGATTTTGCCAGCCTAGCAGAATTGTATACATTGGAGCATCTGATTGCTATCAAGTAACTCATTGGTGCCTTTATTCCTAACTGTGTATCAGTGGGCACGATTGGAACACAACCAGCAGTGCAATTGGCAGCTTGTTAATTGGTGAGAATTCATCACAGTGATTTACACAATTCCACTTACACCAGTGTAAATCCCCAGCAGGATTCTGGCCGATGTGATTCTTTTTTTAAATAAATCCTATGTCTGTGCAGAGGATGATTATTTACAAATATGGTGCCAACCAACCAATGCCCCCTCTCAACACATACACTGCTCCTCATCCGTCACAGTGTGGTATCAATAATCACAGCTGCATCTCCAACACAGGTTGATTATTATTATTATTATTATTATTATTTATTAACCACACAGCTATCTACACTGGATTTTATATTACCAATCACTAGTCGAACGCTTCCCAAGCGTTTAGGACTCAGTGATGTATCGGCGAATTATGCGAGCAGATTCCAGTAAGGTTGCTTTCTGCATCTGACTGAAGGTGACTTTGTCAACTCCAATTTCTTCTAAATACTTGCTTTATTATTATTATTATTATTATTATTATTATTATTATTATTATTATT
>JAHTLZ010002733.1:708-11496 GCA_023846285.1 Phrynocephalus versicolor
GGGGTGGGGGGACAGAGAAAAGGCAAAATAGCATTCACTATCTTGTATGACAGGCATCAGTATTCTGAAAACCACAAGTAAACAAGAATAATGCATTTAGCTGTGCATCAGGGAGAGCAGCCCCCAAATGGGTACAGACTTTGGGTCAACTGGATAGCTCATTGGGCTGTTTGATTCCCCCGTGTGCCTCCTGGGAGAAGATGAGCCAAGCTGTGTAACCTTGGGCAAGCTGCATAGTCCCAGGGCACCCCCCCAAAAAAGGAATGGTGAACCACCTCTGAGTATTATCTCCCCAGAAGACACATAAAATAGTCATTGTAACTCAGAATTGACTTGAATTCACATGATGATAATGACTGAATTAGACGTAGTGTAGATCCATTGGAACTGATTGTTATGTCAACTCACCTCTGATTTATGGTGACCTTACAAATGAGCAATCTCCAAATCTTCTCAGAGTATGTCCCTTAAAACTGACTCATAGAAATTAACATGAGCTAACTGTGGTTCACTTGACCCAGTAGCATCAATGAGTCTCGTCTCATTTGTTTAATTGTAGAACCAGTGGGATGTTGGCATCAAATACGAACTAGTTGGATGTCAAAATATGTCAGGTCTAGCCTGGCATTCTTTTGACCCAGTGGCCAACCTGTTGCCCATGAGAAGTCCACTAGCAAGGCATAAGCACAACAACACCCCGTGTCTTATATTCCCAGAAACTGACTGTGAGGGGAACTTCTCCGAGGGAGAAAGAGGGACCCCTGCAGAACGCAGTGCGGAGAGGGATGCATGGCTGGAGAAGCAGAAGAGCAGGGGGACAACCCAGAAACAACCCCACTGGATCCCCAGGACAGAACCATGCTATGGAAGGGGTTTTATGATGCTTTTAAGATAATAGAGAAACAGAAGGAGAAGGAAAAGGAAGAGGCCTCTGGTGTGACAGGAAATAAGGGTGAAGAAAAGGCGGGAAGGTCCCACCAATCAGGAGTGGTGGAGGTGGGGTTCAGAGACTGTAAAAAAGGGAAAGCACGGGTGCTCCCTCCAGATTGGGAGTGGGTTTGGATGGAGGATCCATGGACGGGAGATTGGGAAAGGATGATGGTGCCCAAGAAGGAGGCAGAGAGTTATAAACGGCGGGTGCACAAACAAGGTTGTTCCTTTTGGGGAGAGAGAGAGGCCCGCGAATATAACCGCAAGAGGAAGGAGATACGGAAGCAACTGGAGTTGGAGCAATGGCTGGCCAAGCTATGGGAGGAGGCCAAGGCTGGGAAGCTGAACACCCAGATGGACTTGACCCAGAGGGATGACTATCCATTATGCTCCTGTCCGCAGAGGCGCCCTGGACACAAGTCAACCCCACCCCACGCCAACAGGGTTTGGCCTCCCATTGTTGGGTGGGTGCGATGTGGGAGGGGTGGCAGGAAGGGCGCAAAAATGAACGTTGTCCCCAGGCATTCCAAATCCTGGCTACGCCTCTGGTGTGTGTAAGTCAGACAGACTTTAAAATTATGGGATCTGTAGACCAAGAAATTAAAAATCCCATCTCCTGTATAGAACTGACCCCCTTGAAATTTCACTTTTATTTCAGAGGTTAACACCAGAGCCATAGTGAAGATACCTAATTTGGAAGGAACCTTCCTCCACCAGGCCACCCTGATGTTCCCAGAAACAGGAGGATGTCTTAAAGATAAGCAGCCTCATGAGTTTCCATTGAGTACAGTGAAGTGCAGCCCAGTCCCCCTTGACTGAGCCAACATACACAACCTGAATCTTTTGTGTGATACTTCGCAATTTGGGAGATCTCTGCTTTTTTTCCACTTACGGTGGACCCTTGTATAATAAATGGGTTGTATAACATAAAATCTGTACAACATAAAAAATTCCGGAGATAGGGGAAATTTGCTTAACAAAATTGCCGATGGGGCGAATCCGTACAACATAAAAATGGTCGTGATTAGGGATTATTCCATTTTCAATGCATTCCAATGGGAAATTTGTACAAAGGAAAATTTGCTTAACAAAATTTCATTTGGAATGAATTAATTCCTTTATACAAGGTAACACTGTACTTCCTCAAATAGCCAGGGAGATTGAAGAGCAAGTTAGACCAGTCTTGGATTAGAAGGGCAGTTGTTTCAAGTCAGAAAAAAGATAATAATAAAAAAGAGAGAGCTTGTATTCACGACAGCAGTGATAGGCTTTGTAGGGAAATGTGAACTTTAAAGATCAGAGAAAGTTGAAGGTCAGCAGGGTCTGATTCTCTGAGATAGCAGGCCAGGCCTTTGTGACGTTAATAGCAGTGGGCCCATCAATGACAATTAGAACATGATGTACAGTGAGAAAGTGGAGATACTGTGCCTGAAATTGTGTTGCTTAGTACGTCAGAGGTAGAGTAGGCCCACTGAAACATGAGGAGTCAATTCCTCTGAAAGTTCCATTGATTCAAATGGGCTTTTGCTAGTTGTGAATTAGTAAATGGAGGTTGCAACAAGTGCAGGCCCATTGAATCAATGGAACCTACTGAGCAATTGATTCACCAAATCTTCACCGATTTAGTGGGCTTCCTCTTATAACTAGAGATGGGCACGAAATGAACTTTTAGTTCATTTTGTTATTCATTAATCATTTTGTTATGTAACAAGACGAATAATGAACCTCAGAGTGGATTTAGAAGAAAACGAACCGAACCAAAAAAAAAAAAAAAGAGATTTGTTTTGGTTCATTTCGTTATTGGCGGCACTGGAGATGTCTCCTACCTGCTGGTGCTGATCCTTCCTGGAGTGTCCATCTGGTCTTCCTGGCTACGACCAAAAAAAAAAAAAAAAAAAAAAAAAAAAAAAAAAAAAAAGAAGCAAAAAAAAAAAAAAAGCCAACCGGCCGTGCTACAGCTGGTAGGCAGCCGTGGTCAGCGGTAAAAAAGTAAAATAAAATAAAATAAAAGATCAGGCACGTGGGCCCCGGTGCCACCCCATGAGCACTGGCCCTGGCCCACAGCCGACAGAACAGGCCCATGGCCAGCAGAAAAACCAAACCAAACCAAACAACTACAACAACAACAACAAAACCCATCTGGTGCGGTCGGCAAAAGAAAAAAGAAAGCCAATTGGCCCATGCTACAGCTGGGCCACGTGTTCGAAAGTAAATAAAAATACAATAAAAATAAAAATAAATACATAAATAATAAAAAAAGGAACTGTGACCCGGCCCCAGGGTCTAAAATAAAGAAAAAATATATAAAAAATAAAACCAGCACTGACCCAGCCCTAGGGGCCACGTGGTCAGCGCTTGAAAAAAAGTTTTAAAAAAGGAGTGCCGACCCAGCCCTAGGTGTGTCTGGGTTGGTGCCCTAAAATAAAGAAAAAAAATAAAAATAAAACCAGCACCAACCTGGCCCCAGGGGCCGCGCGATGGGCGCTTTCAAAAATTAGGCGCTGGTGACAAGCCAACACCTCAAAAAGCCTCTGCCACAGGGGCCAGGATCACCCTGCTGCCGCTGCCGCCACTGCCACTACCACCACCCAGTAAGGATGATGTGTTGATGATTGAAGATGATGAGGATGATGTGGATGATGAGGATGAGGATGCTGCCAGTCCAGTTTGTGCAGTTGTTGTCAACGTCTGTGTTTTTTTATTTTTTAAAATGTTTTTTCTTACCTGTGCGCTGTCAAATAGATTAAATCACAAAAAGCGGGGAAAAACAAATAATGAACAAAACAAATCAATGGAATGAATATTTGGAAAAAAACTTCATTAAAAATGAAATGAACCGAACCAAACCCTAAAATGAACCGAACCAAAACGAATCACCATTTTTTCGGTTTGTGCCCATCTCTACTTACAACACAAAGCCTGGGATGGATCCGAAGGAAAATGTGTAAGTTCATTCAATAGCAGTGTTGGAGTGTGTAAGGTAAAGATTAATTTGCTTCTCAAATTTAGGATTTTAGGACTGGCAGTATCTCATTTGCTGAGATTTTAGAAGCAAGGTTTGAGACCTTGGGCTCAAACGCCTGAATCTCAGGACTAACACTTAAGTCCTGGGAAGTCTAGCTAGACGAGACATTATAAAGCTGATGAAAAATGGTCTTACTTTAGATTAATCACAAATATGCTAAATGAAACCCCAATTAAATTATGTTTACATTGAAAAAAGTGCTAAATTGACATTTAAATATGTATTAGACTACTAAACAAATTGAAGTAAGAAAACAATAACCCTCATCTATGATTTGTCTCCATGATACCAAGGCGATGTTCGACTTCTTTAGCATTTCTGTACGTGTTCATACAATGGTGCGATATATCTTTGACATTAAATGGCTGCAGATTTTTATGTCACACACAACGCTTGATGTCATATGCCATTTTAGACAGGCACTGTTGATCCTTGATGTGACTTTGCGATTCAGACTGCGGTTAGCTGTGATCGTGGAACTGCAGCATTTGAACTCCTCAGTTCTTGGTAAGTCAATAGCATCAGTTTGGATTGTGCCGCATTCATTTGGGTTGGTTGTTAGATATTCTGTCTTCTTCACATTCAGGCGCAGGCCAAACTTTGTCAGATGGTCACTCCATACTTGGGCTTGGTGCTTAAGATCTGCCTTGTTCTCTAATGCAGTCATGATATCATCAACATCAAGGATAGAGATGGGCACGAAACGAGCAATTTTTTGTTTTTGCTTTCATTTTTTCGTTTGTTATGTAACAAAACGAAAAACAAATTTTGTCTCCAAAATGAAACGAAACGAACTGAAACACCAGGAATTTTGTCGTGCGTTTCGTTTTCGTTGCGGCAAATACATTGAACTGTAATGAATGCTAACGAAACGAGCAATTTTTCGTTTTCATTTTCGTTTTTTCATTTCGGTACGTAACGAAACGAAAATGATTTTTTTTGCAAAAATTCACCAAAAATGAAAACGAACTGAAACGGACTCCCTAAATGACAAACGACAAACGAAACACCATTTTTTGAGTGGTGCCCATCTCTAATCAAGGAGCATCCAGGGCACTGGATTCTGTAGATCTCGAGGGGCTGCGTCCATAACCAGAATGAAAAGAAGCGGGGAACGGGCTGATCCTTGGTGGACCACAACTGTGACACAAAAAGTAAGCTTGCAATTAATTTTCTTATTCATTAATTTTTCTCACCTGGTTGTTCATGTTGGGATTATTTATGTTTGCCCCTGGGATAGACAGGGTATCATTTTAAACAGAAGGCTATTCTCTATAAAGCATGGCAGATTTCCATGTAGCTGTACAATTATAAAACTATGAGTTCAGTTTCCACCCTCCCACTCAAAATATGCATAATAAGTAGGATATTCTTATAGAGGTCAAATGCCTTTCTGTTTCCACATCACAGCTTATCTTTCAAGGCCAAATAATTTCATGAGATAAGCTCTTTTAGAGGTCTCTACAAATATATCTTTATTTTACACTCAAGAACCAGTTTTTACACTTGTTGCCTGTGTCAAAATAGTAAAAGATAGTAACATATATTTTAAGCAGAAAACCAGCATGTTGGAGATCATATTTGGCATCTATATCTCTGTTGGCTTCATTGTAGGACTGTTGGCAATCTGTCATTGGATCTGTACCATTATTGTGAGCATTGATACAGAAAAAACAATTTGTGATTTGAATTTTGGATTGAAAGCTTTTGGGCACAACATGAATTAAAGGACAAATCTATCACCTTGTGTCTGTTCCACCAGCAATTGTAACTTCATTTCATGCATTTTTTAAATCCCATGTGGAAATGGCATGTGTTTCCATACTTACTTTCTAAGGTATGAATTAGGCATCTGTGCACACATTTCTCCTATCTATGCTTTTTAAGCAAGCAATTTCCCTTTATTTAATGCATTTTATTCCAGTTTTTGGCTCCATTTTTTCTTTTGTCACCAAAGAATTAAAATGCAAATGTCTGGGGAACTGCAATTAGATCATCAGTCTTTGTATTAGGTTGGCTGCTGTACATTAAGTAGGTCTCTATGGAAATTGTAAGACTAATACAGACAGAAGATGCAGTGCAATGGGTAGGCTCTCTGTTTGGGATGTTTAAGCCATGAATGAACTGATTTTAATGTTTTAATGGTTCCATCTGTTTCTACCTGCAGATTTTATTCCCCTATGGTACATTGAAGCTGCTGTGAAAGCGACTGTGTTGTGGAAAAATGAGGTAGAAATGTAATAAATCAACTCACGAGGTGACCCAGCGCTGGCCACTGTTCCTGCCAGTTTGACCTGCCTTACAGGCAAAGCGCAAGGAATGTAGAGCCGTGTGGGCTACACTGAGCTCAATTAGAAGGCGAAGTTGTTTAACGAGCCTGTTTTTGAATAAATTTTGGCAAAAGTAAAAAGGGAAAAAGGGAAAATGTTGCAGCACTTTGAAGACTAACAGATAGATTGTACTGGACAAAATCCTGTGGCTTCACATAGGAAATTGCACTAGAGTAGACCCTTTGGATCCATGAGGATATGTGGAGTAAACTCCTCTGGAAGCTCCAGTATGTTGAATGGGCGTTCTACACCTGATGGTCTGAGATCAGTTGCCCCCACCTTCCAATTCTTGGTCTGCTGTGGGGAATCACACAATGTAACTGCCTGAGTGAACTAGCCCATCCACAGAGCATTCCTACCAGTACCTTTATTGGTCCCAGTCAGGGGCTGCTACTTTTTGGTGTGGGTCAGATCAATTTATTTCTAGTACATGTGATCACTGGAAACGAACCAAAGGAAGTGCACAACTGTCAAAGCAAAGTAAGAAGGGTCCATTCACTCAGGAATGGGTCTATCATTGATAATTAAAATTTTATACATTTTCACTCTACTGGCTTTTTAAGCCAGGGTGTTAAACTAGGTAGACGTGGCTTTCATACGGATGTTAATAATTGCCTATGAGACAGAAATTAGAGTCTGTTAAGGGAGAAAGCTATTTTATAGACGAGCAATGTTACAGAAAAACTAGATTATTAATATGTGTAGTACACTGAGCAGAGCTAATTATCTGACATCAGGAATGGCAAAAAAGAGATACCAGATTGAGAACAATTCAGCCTCCTTGGAGAGGGAGGGGGCTCAGGAGGGAGACAACATAAACCAGCTGCATGAACAAGTAACAGTGCGTTCTTAAGGACCGAAACAAAGATTAAGAGTTCTATACCAAGCGAGTCCTCTGAGCCAGCATTGGGATGCTTGGGGGAGCTGCAGGAGAACTGATTCTGGGAGAAGAGTCAAGATAAAGAAGATTTATGGCCTATAATTTTGGATTCCTGTCACCCTTTTCAACCTATGAAGTGGACAAACTTGTATGCATAACTTTCAAGCAGTGCACATTCCGAGCAGATTCCAATGGGACCCCACTAAGTTGAAGATCATATCCATCAAAAGTATTTTATAGAAGAGAGCAAATTATGTGGTGGATCCTGTCTTTCTCCCCAGCCATTAGGAAATGCAAATAACTTACTTCCTGGAGGGAGATAAGCAGAGGAACTAGGGATTGTGCACCTCAGACTATATAAAGGGAGGAAGCTCGCTCCATCGTGGGGCTCCCAGAATCCTACCTGAGGTGAGTAAGATGCGATAAAGGAGGACAATGAGGTTCCCCCTGTTGGGTGAGGTCCAATATTAGGTAGCCTACTTGATCAGTGGGAAAACAACAGTGAATTGTTTGGGTAAAACATTTTGTGTTTCAGGATGGCTGGAGTAGGTGGTGACTGCAATTGACTTAGTGAGGCTGGAAGTAAAATCTCCCAGGTCCATTTTCTGGTTAAAAGGAACATAGAAAGAGAACCAGAATGGCTGAAATCTAGTAGTGAGTCACAACTCAGCCCATGGAATTGATCGGATTTATGGAGAAGCTGACCCTCCAAATCCCCACAGATTTAATGAGTCCGCTCTAGGTGTGACTTACTCCTCGAATTCATCTCATCAATAGAATCAGGCATCACATTAAACTAAGGCAATATGGAGCCTAAGGATGCTCACAGATGACCTCACCCTTTATGAGAAAATTGTCAGCCACTCCATCAAGAGAGCAAATGACAATTTTTAAAGGAGCAGCAGGATTAACAATAGGAGGAAAAATATATGTGAAATTTGTATTTTGCGTAAAATGTATTTTTGCAAAATATTTTTTGTGCAAAATATTGGAAATGTTGCATTGATTTTTAATTTTTTTTTCAAATAAGCAAACACCATGGTCATGATCATCGTTGTTTTAGAGCTGCAGAATGGGAAGGAGCCTCATGGATCTATGAGCACAGCCCCTATCAAGGCACAGAGGGGAACTGAACTGCCAACCTCTGGATTCAGAGCTGGATACTAAAACATTGAACGATCCATCAGTTATATTATAAGTTGAAGTCAGTAGAGTGAACATTTATAAAACAATCTATCAACTCTGAGAATGAAATAACCAACTGCCGAACCGGTGCCGGTTTGTTTTTCGACCAAACAGATGATTGGTGTTTCTGAGCCTCCTCTCCTTCGTCAGGTGCTCATTCAGAGGCAGCACCTGGACGGGGCGGTGGAGGGAAGCACTGAAAAATAGAGATGCGCACAAAGCAAAAAATGAATTTCTGCCAGAAATACCCCTCAATTCCCTGTTCTTAAACTTGAATATGTCTTAATTTTATTGGACTATATATTGTCCCTCATTACTGTAAGCTGCCTTGGGTCCTTTTCCAAGGAGAAAGGTGGGGTAAAAATACTCATAAACAAACAAACTA
This sequence comes from Phrynocephalus versicolor, assembly GCA_023846285.1. NCBI lineage: Eukaryota > Metazoa > Chordata > Lepidosauria > Squamata > Agamidae > Phrynocephalus > Phrynocephalus versicolor. The sequence goes on from JAHTLZ010002733.1 coordinate 9,444, forward strand.
TCGTTTATTTGTAACAATGCAACTTTTAAATCAGTGGAGCTGGTTTGTTTAAAGAAGCAAGTTTACATTAATGGTTCTGATGCAACTCTAAAGAGAGTGTTTTTAAATTGGCATTTTACCCATGGATTAGTACAGGCAATTTTTAAACTGCAAATCAATGCCCTTCATTGGTCATGCATTTGTTTCTTGAACAATGCTTTGAGGCAACCTAGAACCATTGTGGCCCAAAACTCTTAATTAGTCTCTAAGAAGTGACATAACTCTTTTTTCACTTTTCTGGGTCTATATAACTCTTTTAAAGTAAGTATTTGGAAAAAATTTTGGATGACAGCAGCCATCATACAGGTAAGAACAGTGTGGAGTTATAGCAGACCCCAGGTTTGCCTCTGACTTGTTGATGTGCTTCAAAGGCCCCGGTCACACGAGCAGTTTAATCCTGTTTTTACTTAGAAGTAATGAGGATCAAAAATATGAGTCCACACGACTACTGAGTTTTCTAAAAAATAAAACCCAGTAACCCCCTCTTCAGCTTGTTGAACCGAGTTTTCCTTGACCTAGGGGGTGATGTCGGGCATTTTTTAACTTGGTTATTAATCCACATTTTTCAACCTCCCATGTATGTGGGGATGCGGATTATCCGTTTTTTTTCCCCACACTGTTGCCTTATTGGCTATTTTTTAGTTTAAAAAAATTATTCTGGCTTACCAGTTCAAAGATAAATGTCATGACCATGAGGACGCTGGACCCGGATCTTCAGTCATGTGAGTAAAAACACGTATTTAACAAAAAACCATTTCTTTTGCCCGTGTGACCGGGGCCAAAGTGTGCTCAAGAGAGACATCTTAAGTGTGCCTTCTCATATTTTTCTGTAGCCATGGGGTGGATCAGGTTCTTCCTTCTCCTCTTCTGGATCTGGAATTCAGCATTACAGGGTGAGTATAAACACACATACAACCACATTTCTTGCAGTGAAATTGTTCTTGCCTCTGCTTTAAAATGTTTGGAACCCTCTGTTCCCCTTTCTCAACAGAGGTGTGGGGGTTCAGGCAGAGTCTATCTGTTAGGCACTCCCATTCCTTTAAGAACTTGCCATAGTTTGCTGTGGTCCACACACACAGTCAAAGGCTTTTGTGTAGTCAATGAAGCAGAAGTAGATGTTTTTCTGGAACTCTTTGGCTTTCTCCATAATCCAGCACATGTTGGCAATTTGAACTCTAGTTCCTCTGCCTCTTCAAAATCCAGCTTGCACTTCTGGGAGTTCTCTGTCTACATACTGCTGCAGCTTCCCTTATAGAATTTTGTGCTTTACCTTGCTAGTGTGTGAAGTGAGTGCAATTGTACGGTAGTTGGAGCATTCTTTAGCATTTCCCTTCTTTGGGATTGGGATGAAGACAGATCTTTTCCAATCCTCTGGCCACTGTTGAGTTTTCCAAATTTGCTGGTGTGTTGCATGTAGCACCTTTACAGGGCCCTCTTTTAAAATTTTAAATAGTTCAACTGGAGTGCCATCACCTCCACTGGCCTTGTTGTTTGCAATGCTTTGTAAGGCCTACGTTGCTTCACTTTCCAGATGTCTGGCTCGAGGTCAACAACTCCATGATCTTGGTTATCAGGGACATTCAGATCTTTCTGGTATAATGCCTCTGTGTATTTTTGCCATCTCTTCTTAATGTCTTCTGCTTCTGTTACATCCCTGTCTTTTTTGTCCTTTATCATGCCCATCTTTGCATGAAATGTCCCTTGACTATCTCCAATTTTCTTGAACAGATCTCAGTTTTTTTCCTTTTCTATTGTTTTTCTCTATTTCTTTGCGCTGTTCGTTCAAGAAAGCCTTTTTACCTCTCCTTACGAATCTTTGGAAGCCTGCATTCAACTTTCTGTAACTTTCTCTTTCTCCTTTTCATTTTACTTCCCATCTCTCCTCTGCTAGGCCTTTGCTGCACAGCCACTTTGATTTCTTGCATTTCCTTTTCTTTGGGATGGTTTTCGTTGCTGCCTCCTGTACAATGTTATGTTATGTTATGTTATGTTATGTTATGTTATGTTATGTTAT
>JAHTLZ010002734.1:3407-16697 GCA_023846285.1 Phrynocephalus versicolor
GGGGGCTAGCTCTCCTCCTTACAGCCTTAGAGAAATAGACCCACCCAGTTCTCCTGCTTCAACTCTGTCTCCCTGTTTGGCAACTCCCGTTCTCCTGGGGTGGCAATAGAAACTCTGCCTCCCAAAGCACAATCAATCATCCCTACGGGCACTGTGCCTTAGTGCCTTCCCAATCCCTTGCCTTGTTGGCTGGTATCCTCTAAGCCTGCGTCTAGGCAACCCTTACCTGTAAGCCAGACTAGATGCTTCCCTGCCTGCCGTGCCCTCTGCCCACATGCCTGCCTGTCAGACTCCACCAGTCCCGGCACTGAGCATGCCTTCCAGTTGCTTATCATTCAACCTCCTCCAATCTGCACTTCTGGCTTCCAAGTCCCATACTTTGTCATCTGGGCTGGTCTGTGATTCACGTGATCCACAAAGAACGGCTGTGGAAAGGGAAAGACAGCTGCTCCGCTTCTATTGGAATTTGGGATTGAGAGTTTTTTGGATGATACATGTCTCTCTGCAGGAAGTGCTGCCGGTGTGTGTGTTTTTTTGTCCTCCTCCTCTGCTGCTCCTCTTCACTCACAGCTGCATTGCACAGTGAATGGAGGGACCAGGAACCTTCCAGCCTTGGTTCTTGGTGGATACTCTGACCCACTAGGAATGTGTGATTCCGTTTCCTCCGCCGCCACTCTTTCCACTGGGCTGCCAGCGGTGCCTCACAAAGAAGGGAAACGTACTTGTTGTGTGCGTACTCCATTCAGAAAGAACCATGTGTGGGTTCTTGATGCTGTGCTGCTGATGCTGATGCTGTGTAACCGGAAAAGAAAAAATACCGGCTGCAAATCTAGGTTGTGATTGAGTTACGGGAACACTCATCAGGAACAGCAGTGGTGGTGGGCTTAGGGTTAGGGTTAGGGGGTATGTTTCGGCCTCCGCTACTCTGCCCTCTGGGCTGCAGAACGCTGTGTTTCACAACGAAGGGCATGGAGATGGAATGCCGGCACGGCAGTTAGGAGCAGTCTACCAGCACACAGCTGGGAAAGAAAGTCAGAAAGCTTGGCTTGCTGTCCTTTTGGAAGCCTGTGTGGCTCTAGCTCTCTGTCTTCTCGCTGCCTGCCTGTCAGCCCCCCCCCCCACTTCTGGCTTAGTGGAGAGGCCTTCCAGCCGCTTCTTCTTCACCCTAACAGCACGGTCCAGTTAGTGCTTCAAGTTCAGCCCTGTCGCTACTCCCCTCAAGTTGCCCATGCAGCAACCACGGCTGCTTCCGCCTCTAGGCAGAAAATCACTTGAGGAGAAGAAGACCAACTGTAACAGTGCAGTGCAGTCCAATTTGTTTCGAACTGGGGGACTCTGTAATCCCCCGGGGGGGGGGGGGTTCTTTACGCAGTCTAGGTTGGGAAATCCCTTGACAGAAGGAGGGAAGATTCGGTGCCTCTCCTTCTACCCCCTCTAGTCTGGCCTTCTGGCCTCCACTAACCTTCACTCCGGGCTGCACACACTGTGGCTCACAGAGAAGGGCATGGTGCTGCTGGCTTGTGTGCTAGAAAACAGCCGTGGGCCCGTGATTGCTCTCCTCAAGTGGCTTGCGCAGCCACCTCATGCGAAAGCACCCTTGGACTCTGCCTGGGACAGTGACAGGCCTCTGCAGGAAGTAGTGCCGCTGTGTGGGAGTGTTGTCAGCCTCCGGACCGCTATTTAGTCTTCACTGGGCTGCCATACACTCTGGCTCACTAAGAAGGACAACTTACTGTTGTGATGGTGGCCCTCAAAATTATAAACAGAACAGCTTATCACACAGTTGCAGGCTTGTGTGTTCGAATTGTGGAAGTTGTGATTCACCACCACCACGAAGGGCATGCCACTGGGCTGGGCTGCAATGCACTCCATGTTTGGAGACTCTCTTGATGCACACGGACTGTGTGAGTTTCCTCCCCCACTCTCACTTGGCTGCCAACTGTGTCTCACAAGGAAGGGCATTTTCCAGGCCGTTGAAACAAAGGGTTTCCCTTGCAGAACGATTATACTTTAGGGTAAGGCCACTAGTCTTTGTGGCCACCCACCCACCCACCCAAATAAATGAAGTGTTGTTTCCTTTCCATGTCCTGCAACCCACTGTGGTTCACAGAAGGGCATTTTCCTGGCGTCCTCCTCAGGCCATTCAGCCACGGTAGGCAGCTGGAGCTTCCTGGCAATAGTCCTCCCCTACGGTACGGCCCTGTGGCCTCAGACTCAGGCTATGTGGCCTCCGCCACTCTTTCCTCTGGGCTGCAAGACGCTGTGCCTCACACTGAAGGGGGTTCCTGAATTTGAACAGCGTTCGAGTACGTACAGCACCACCAAGACTTAGTCCAAAAGTGACATGTGGTGGTGCATCGCAGGCAGTGTGGTGCCAGACCAAACCCAAGGTGATTGGCCTCCTCCTCCTCCTCCAGTCTTTCCTCTGGGCTGCGAGATGCCGTGTTTCACACAGAAGGGGGGTAATGATTTGAACAGTGTTTGCATCGCAGGCAGTGTGGTGCCAGACCAGACTCAAGGTGATTGGCCTCCTCCGCAACTCTTTCCTCTGGGCTGCAAGACACTGTGACCCAAGGACAATGGCATTTTACTTCCAGTCAGGCAATTCAGCTCCTTTTTATACTGGAGCTGGCAATGAGCCTCCCGTACTCAGGCTCTGTGCTGTGGTCTCCTACTCTGCCTTGTGGCCTGGCAGGAGTGGCCGCCCTTACTCTGGCCTTGTGGAGTGGACGCATCGCCCATAGATAGTCCTCCTTGTATAGCCTAGTGGGCTGGGCTGTGGGCTGTAAAAATTAAGTCAGAGCAACCCAGAGGCCTATCCCATTCCCATCCCTACCAAAACTATTCCTGGCTGTACTAGCTACTAGACTAGTAGCTAGGTACGAACGTAAAACGTAGCTTTAACCACCTCAGGCTCTAACTGTAGTCTAATGCATTGCTGAATGCTGACCAGACCAATCCATGACCAAAAGCAGGGTTGCATTGGCTTTGGCTCATTGGCTGTATTGCTTGTCCTTTAAGTGTGTGTGACTTTGACTGTGAATGTGAAGTGAAGTGAAGGCAAAAGGACCTTGGAGATGGGGGGGGCAATTTGAGAGGAGTAGAGTTGTAGACCCCTCATCCAGATTTGGGGAGGAACGGAATGTCTTTCTCCTGCTGCCTCTGAGAGGTGGAGGGGAGATGGGATGGTATCAAAAAACCAAACAACAAAAAAGTACAACAAACAGGCACGTCAGCCAGACCAAGTAGGGTGGCTGCTGGCTGGTTCAGCATCAGCAGATTCAGCACAGCAGACCAAGAGGGGAAAAAAAGAAATGCAAATTTGTTTCTACCCCACTTGGTTTGCTTAGGATGCACTCTAGCCTTGTTGTGCAGCAGCAAGTCCATCACCCAGGCAACTGTATTTCGCCTGCTCGTTTGCGGGACCCGCGCCCGCGCGCCCGCGCGCCCAACAGCCAATCCCCTTGCTTGCCGCTGCCGCCGCCCACGCATGTACCCCCGCGCCCCCGCCGCCCGCGCTATGCCCGCAAGCCGCAAGTCTCGGTCGGACGTCAAAATGCGCAAAATCGCGGTAGAAACGAAAACGAAAAAAACGAAAAACGAAACGACTAATTTTTTCGATTTTTCGCGAAAAACGGAAACGAAACGAATCGGACCCTAGCCGAAACCGAAAACGAAAACGAAGTTTTTTTTCTGAGTCGTGCCCATCTCTACTAGACACTATGGTTCTGTTGATGCAACTAAGAATCACATTGGCTTTCCTGGCCGCTGCATCACACTGCTGACTCATGTTCAATATGTGATCCACCAAGACTCCTAGATCCCTTTCACAGGTACTATTTTCCAGCCAAGTATCTCCCATCCTATATCTGTGCAATTCATTCTTTTTACCTAGATGTAGCACTCTACATTTCCCTCTGTTGAATTCCATTCCGTTAGCTTTCGCCCAGCACTCTAATCTGTCAAGGTCCTTTTGGATTTTCATTCTATCCCCTAGGGAATCAGCAACCCCTCCCAATTTGGTATCATCTGCAAATTTAATTAGCATACTCTCTATTCCTTCCTCCAAGTCATTAATAAAGATATTGAATAGCACTGGACCCAGAACAGAACTCTGGGGCACCCCACTGGTCACATCTCTCCAAGCTGAAGAGAGGCCATTTATGATCACCCTTTGAGTGTGATCAGTCAACCAATTACAAATCCACCTCACTGTAGCACTATCTATCCCACTTTCTATAGCTTCTTGGCAAGAATACCATATGTGGCCATCTTTAGTCATTCATAAAACATAATTTCCAGATTCCCCAAATCCAGTTTCAGGAAGGAGCTGTTCAAACACCAGTTAACACAGCAGGCAGTGATAGAAAGTAAAGAGCAAGGAACTTTCATGCACCCTAAGACATTATCTACCTAACTCATGGTCCACCTGTGAACCTATTCAGGCTATTGTCGACCTAACAAGCCTATTCAGGCCATTGTCCAACTTATGAGCCTATTCAAATCAGGGTGATGTTAAATCTAGGTGAACTATAACATGGAGGACTGGCCACTAACCTTCCTCAGACTGAGAAAGCTGCTTGGATGAGTAGCAAAACGTTTCATTCTGTCAAGAAAAGAAGTCCAGTTGCCATGACTCAACTCCCAGATAAAGAGCATGTTATATGTTCTTGGTGACTATTTGCTTTTGTCCCTCAATCTCTATGACAAGAAAGCAAAGTTGTTGGGTGTGTGCATTTTTAAAACAATGCTTTTATATGATGATCTTCTAGGGAAGCCTAAGGCTATAAAACACTCAGTTGAATCCCCCCCCCGGGGGGGGGGGGTACTCTACAAAGCTTTAGTAAAGCACAATTACATGAGTTCTATTAAACAATCCTGCTGAGAATTTGGCATTCTCTCATACGCCAACCAAGCTTTTTCTCCATTCTGTTCTGATGTCTGCTAGGTACACTAGGCACAGACAGACCTTGCTGCTGTGGATTCAGATTGTTGACAGGAGTCAGGGGCAATGGCAGAGAGCTAGAGAGGGAGAAGAAGCAGCTTGATGAAAGGTCTGCTTCCCAGGAGATGCCACCCATGCACCAGACAATGGGGAAATAAATAATCACTCCCTCTGTCACCATGAACATTACTAGTTTCCTTCCCCAGGCTGACGTATTTAACCAGAGCGTGATTGTAGTGCTCAGTTATAGGATAATTACTGTTATTGTGTTTGGAACAATGAGTTGGTGGGAGTGAGGACTCTGGTGAAGGTGCAGAAGGTGGGAGGAATGTCTAGGAGTAGTTGCGTCTCCTTCAGAGAAGTTCTTATTAATGTTTCCTGTATAGCCGGTTGGGGAACCTTTGGCCTGGACATACTTTGTTGGATCTGAAGGCCCATGGCTTGGTGAGAAGGATTTCGGGGAGATGAAGTCTAAAGCATCTAGACCAGTGGTTCTCAACCTGTGGGTCCCCAGATGTTCCTAAACTACAACTCCCAGAAATCCCTTCCAGCACAGCAAGTAGTGGAAGCTTCTGGGAGTTGCAGTCCAAGAACATCTGGGGACCCACAGGTTGAGAACCACTGGTCAAGACGGAAGGCCAAAGGACCCTAACTCAGGCTCTAAATGTTCAGCAGCTGCCTTGCCACATGTTCTTCATAGGTATTCTCAGAGCACCATGCTAATTTGAGGACTTGCAGAACTAATCCCCACTGCGTTTGGAGAGACTCATCAGTTGAAAGTCTGTAAGGCTGCAGCCTCCGTGGCTTTTATGCAGTGGTAACCAAACATTGTTGGAGGGGCATGGTGCTCCAGTGGGCTAGAGGGCTGAAACTGTTGTCTGCAAAGCTGGCAGCTCAATGGGTTGACTCCTGGATATCACGCAGCGGAGTGTTCCAAAGTTTCCCAGTGATATGAAAGAATAGCCAAGAGAGACAGGTTTCTATTCTGAAACAGAGTTGAACTTGATTTTTACCCCTTTTAACTGTCTTGCCAAATTGTTATCTGTGTGTGTGTATACACATATGGATTTTAAAAACATCCCTGTTATTGTCACCCCAGTACACAGGACCCATGGGGAGTTTTCCCAAGCCCTTTTGTTGATGCCGGGGGCTCAGGGTGAGCTCACTGCCTCCCCCTGGGGACTCCTCCCACCAGGATCTTTACTGCTGCTTCCAGGGGAAGCAAATCAATGACTGCCTTTCCCCAAATTGCATGATGAGTCCAAGGGCATACCCCCCTACACATACACACACACACACACTTTCTAGCACCAACACCTATTTGCATTGCAGTAGAGTTATTATTGTGTGGGGTCAGCACTTTTGACTACTTTGAACTTGTTGGGGATCTTTGTTGGATCAGTTGTTGCAGGTTATTTTTAGTTGCTGTAATGAGAGAGACACCTCTTGTGTTACTATATGAAAAAGAACTATTTATTTAACTAGAAGGGAAGGGTACACAGGAGGTTTCTAACTCTAACTATTCTAACAGCCATTTTGCTAAGCCAGGAACATGCTTCTCTTCTCGAAGAATACAAGGCACACACTAACTAGACTTCTACCAGAACATTCCAAGTGGTGTGATCTCAACAACCAATCGGCTTCGGTCTTCACATTAAATCCAGCCTATAATACCCCACATTCACATTAACCCTGTAATGGCTGAAATGTAAATCTTGCTAAACATTCCAATAGAACTGCACTGCATCTTCATTCATGTGGGCCATTTAACAATGCCATGATTGGAAACCATGTCACTCTGTCTCCGTCTGGAGACAGCAGCAGGATTTCCCCCACCCTACTGGTGTTCCCTATCAAGAATCTGCACTGGGCAGAGTGAGAAATCTCATTACCTCTGATTCCATGTCAGAAGTTAACAGTGGGATTCCCCCCACCTGCACCTGGGCTTTCCAGTTGGGAGGGCGAGATATATGCACAGAAATCACCCCCATGCAGCACATCACGCTTTGAACAGGGGTGAAGTTTCAGAAGGAAGGGGCAGGCCTGCCTTAATCTGTTGCAGACTATATATGTATGCGTAGGTTGTTGGCTGGGTTTGGCCCATGAGCCTTAGGTTCTCATGCACTCCTTTAGATGCTGCCAAACTGCTGTGGTTGCCTTGCCAGCTCTCTTTAGCGATCTTTCTAGCTTGATATATAAAGTACTGCAGTGGGAAATCCATCTCCCCCTTGGTTATGTAGACATGTATGGGAAAAGGTGCCCCCAAGCCAGTCAAGCAGAATTAATTTCAGATCAATGAGAGGTAGAGAGGGGAATAGAACCAACCATTAGAAACTGTGGATGTATTTTTCATCTCCCGGAAAAATCTGAAACTAATTTTATTTTTGGAAAGAAAGCATGTGGGGGGGGGGGATTGAGTGAGATTTTATAACTCCTTTATAAACCAGATTTTCTCATAAATCATTTGGAAGCTTCAACTGGTAGAAAATGTTGCAGCCCACTTCACGACAAGGGTGGTCTTTGGAAGAGAAAGACACCGGTCTGTTCCATGACTAATATTACTCCTTCTCACTTTCCCATTCACAGTTCCGGAAGACTGCTGTTCCACAGTTCTAGAATCCCCTGCCCTAGAGATTCCCCAGATGGCTTCTAGGACAGAATTTGTTATTTTATACCATTTCAAAATCTAGATTTCAGTGACAGCTGTAGACTTTTGATTTTGACAACAGCATTCAGTGTTTGACCTTTCTGATTGCTTAATGGGATGAAATTCCTACCCAGTTTAATCAATTCAGTTCTACAGCTTTTATCGCATATCAAAATGTTTTCCTACAAGAGCATCTGAGTTACACAAGGTTGGGAACCACTGCTGTAGTCTTCCTTTTCAGACTCATCACCCTCCATATGTAGGAGAAGAATTGATGGAATGAGAGAGGAGATGGGACTAAAACACTCCTCTGTGTGAGTGCCCAGTTTGGAAGGCTTTGAACGCCTTCTGCTGAACTGAAGGGCAGCAATGTTGCCAGGAGTTGTGGGCAGAGCAGGTAACATGGCACAAACAGTGTGATCATTTTAATCCCCTCATCATCTGCTGCCTAAGGCAGCTGCTTCTGTCTGCTCTGCTGTAGGGGCAGTCCTGCATGTAGGTTATGTCCTAAGTAGAGGTGGGCACGACTCAGCAAAATTTTCGTTTCCGTTTTTGTTTTTTCGTTTTCGTTACGTAACGAAACGAAAACGAAAATTTTTCAAAAACAAAACGGAAACGGAAACGAAATGAAAAATTTTGCCATGTTTTTCGTTTTCGTTGCGGCAAACACATTGAACTGAAAAGAATGCTAACGAAACAGATATTTTTGTTTTCATTTTCGTTTTTCATTTTCGTTAGGTAACGAAATGAAAACGAAAAATTTGCGGGGAAAACCCAACGAAAACGAAAACGAACCAAAATGGACCCCTAAACAACCAAACGAAAAACGAAAAACAATTTTTTTGAGTCGTGCCCATCTCTAGTCCTGAGATGTTGAACTGAGGATAATCAGTCCACATCGCAAGACCCAGAATGGCATAGTGGGTAGAGTGACAGACTAGGGCTGAGCAAACCTGGGTTCTACTTATTTATTATTATTTATTATTTACACTTATAGACCACACTGACTTTCCCATAGGGTACTAAGTCATGGAAATTTGGGGGGGGGTGTTGGGTAGCACTGGTAATACCACCCCTTAAATAGCTCTGATATCTTGAAAATCCAACTAGTGTCGCCAAACATGGGTTGTCACTTGACAGCATACAGCACTCATCATTGATGGGGAAATGGATGTGCTCACATCTGAATCTTGGCTGAGACACATCCCACAAGCTGTAGAGGGTGAGTGGGAGAAGTGTTGAGGGTGTAATTACTTGGAGTGATACAGACCTACTCCTCTCCTTCCAAATAGTTCTTAATCACACTGATGCCACTAAACAATCTGTGTTTGTTTACTGGCGATACCCAGAAGAATCAGAAAAATAATGTTGAATCAGAGAAATTATTGCAGTACATGGAAAACTGCCAGTATGGCTATGAATAAACACTCATTGCTAACTTCACCATTTTTCTTGATTTTTGGATTTCCATTTAAATTCCAGACAGATTTGTGAGCTCATACAAGATAACAGAAAGTGGAGTGGGGGGGGAGAGAATCCAGAAGCTGCCGTGCAAGGGCAGAAGATCTTTCATTTGTTCATATTGCATCTCTACTGCCACAGAAAGGGGAGAGGCAGCTGTAGGTTGATTTACTTCAGATACCACCATAATAGAGGTGGGCACGAACCGAAAAAATGGCAATTCATTTTGGTTCGGTTTGTTTAAGGTTTTGGTTTGGTTTGGTTTGTTTTTAATGATTTTTTTTCAAATATTCGTTTCATTGGTTCATTTTGTTAGTTATTCATTTCCCCCCACTTTGCGTGATTTAATCCATTTGAAAGTGCACGGGCAGGAAAAAAACATTTAAAAATTAATTTAAAAACACAGACATTGACAACAACTGCACAAACTGGACTGGCAGCATCCTCATCCTCATCATCAGCATTATCCTCATCATCGTCACACATCATTCTTACCAGGCAGCAGCAGCGGGGCGATCCTGGCCCCTGTGGCAGGGGCTTTTTGAGGGGCTGGCATGGGGCCAGCACCTCGTGTGTTTTTCAAGTGCCTAAAAGTTCGTTTTGTGCCCATCTCTACACTATAATTTCCTTGCCACTGAATCCTATGTGCCATGATAGGTGCCATTTTGTTCTTCATATAGCAAAACATTACAGGCAAGATCTGATTCACAGTCATTATTATACTCTGTCTCAAAAATAAGGTATCCATCCACAGCCTAAATTCAACGTAGGAGCCACTGTAGTATAGTTGACAGACTGCCTGACTAGGTTTCAGGGTCATGGATTCAAATCTCCACTTGGTAACTCACTGGAAGAACCATTCATTTAATTCTCTCCCCTTTGATATTGTTTGATATCACTTCAGCTGTCATGGCTTCCTTCCCCTGGCTGTCATACAAGTCTTCATGCATTATAGGTTTTAATGAATGTCCCTGCTTTTCATTGTCCTTGGCCATAGGCCACTGGTGACCGGAGTGGATGGACATGCTCCAATAAATGTTGTGGTGAGGGAAGTCCCAACTGGTGGCCTACCAACCCTTAACCTCAGGCCTTGTAGAAATACATTCTCTTGAGATCTTCAACAAAGAGGGGGCTGTGGCAGATTGAAACTGGATTGACACTGCTTTAAATGTGAAACTGGTCTATCTTTGTAATGTAGATAAGCCTCCCGCCTGGCCCTGATTTCCTCAGCCTCGCTATGCTTCTGAGAAATGCAGTCAAAATACCTAGAAGTCAATAGACAGCTGCAACCAGTCACAACACAGAGAACTCAGCATGAGTTGATCAAATCTGGCTCGGTGAGCTATTGCCTGCCAGTGTTTTGGCTGAAAATGGTTCCCCCCACCCCACCTCCCAGCTTCCTCCCATGTCACTCCAAATCAGGTGATTCATAATGGCAACATGTTGCATTGGTTATCCTGTAATGCAGCTTAATAAAAGCATGCTTACAACCATTTTCCTTTTAGGAACTTAGAAGAATTTGTTCCTCACAGAATCAGACCTGTGTTCTTAATAAAGGAAGATTGAATAGAACAAGCCCTGTGAAGCAAGAGGACTAATTTAACAGCTTGCTGATGAAAATCTGTGGCTACCGTCTCCTCCCTCACATCCTTCCACCGCCTGTGTGGACATAACTCATTGTGTGAGAACAGAGAGTTTAACACAGAGAGTTCAGAATGCAAAGTCAATATTTGGCCCATTCCACCACCACCATTCTTAGGCTAGGTTAGAGGGTTTTGAATGTGTCCAAGAACAGGAAGATTCTGATCCCATGCAGTTTAGTACTGAAGAGAACACCGCATATGTCCATATTACAGAAGGGCCCATCTCATAAAAGGAGTCAAAGGCAATCCTGAAGAGCTGGTATCCTTTGGCAAGATGGTCTAATGTCAATTTGTTTTTTTGACATTGCTTCTTCTACCTCTTCTTTCTCATCATCTGCCATTGGTTTGGAAGTGCTCATCTCCATCAAGTCATCGTGGCGGCATGGCTACAATGATGGACTCACACAATTCCTTTCCTTTTCTTTTTAAAATGGTCTTTAGGGTAGATTCATTGGTATTCAAATAGTGACCAGCTGCAGCTGCAGACCTCAGCCTATGGTATGTATTAGAGATGGGCACGACTTAGCGGTATTTTCATTTTCGTTTTCGTTTTTTCGTTTTCGTTACGTAACGAAACGAAAACGAAAAACGGTTCAAAAATGGACCGAAAACGGAAACGAAACGACTAATTTTGAGCCAATTTTCGTTTTTCATTACTGGAAAAACACATAATGGAGCTAAATGGGGAGAAATGAAAAAAAATTTGTTTTCGTTTTCATTTTTTCATTTTCGTTACGTAACGAAACGAAAACAAAAAATTTTGAAATTAGCTCACGAAAACGGAAACGAAACGAAACGGACCCTAGCTGAAAATGAAAATGAAAATTTTTTTCTGAGTCGTGCCCATCTCTAGTATGTATCACTCCATTCATGTTTGCAAAGTCATGGTCATCCTCGGTGTCCTTAGATCACTTTCAGTATCACCAGTGGCACTTCATTTGCATCCCATGGTGTTTTTACCTATTTGGCACTTAGCCTCTTTAAAGGCAGGTAACGGACAGGAAAAAAAGCTTCTATCAGAGGGAGAAAACAGAGCAGGATCTTTTCTCCACCATCACCACCACCACCAATGGAGCGGGATGCCACTACTACTCTGAACAGTCTGATGCAATTCAAGGAAAAGTGTAACTTGGAAAACCTGTTAAGGTTGCCAGAAGTCAGAAACAACTGGTTGGCCCATTACAACACCAACATCTGTTGGTGCATTAAATGTTGCACATAGTAGTGCAAGCTGCCTTGGCTTCGAGATACTAAACCATGCCACTAAAGTGGTTTAAGTGTTGGGTTAAGACTCAGGAGATCTGGCTTCAAATCCTAGGAAATTCACTGCTTTACCAGGTTGTCATTGTGACAGGAAAGTGAGAAGGAGGAGAACACTATATAAGAACCTGAATAATAAATATACAGTATATTTAAATGTATTCCTACCAGTTGGCAGAATCCTGATCATGCTTGCCACTTGCACCATAGTCTGTTACTCAAACCTCTGTGTGGAAAAGATGGAGGAGCAAGCCACAGAAAGGAGATGAACTGGTCACCCCCCACTTTTCTTCTTTCTTCCTGCAAAAGGCAACCATTGGTCAGCATAGTGCCAATAGAATAAAGGAATCTTGGGAGGAGGCTGCTGCTGCCGAAGACTGGCTAAGAGGTGGCTTGAAATGAAGGCAGGTCCCCAGAGGCAGATGAATGACACTCAAGGGCCTTACTGATTTAAGATCAGATTTCCCAGCCTTCATCACTGAGAACTCTTCAAGAACTAATGGAGGCCTGGAAGTGAGAAAGTTTTGTCTCATCTTCAAATAGGGAAGGAAAAAGTAAGTACTGAACAGTCATCAGTACTAAGGGTGTGAGTACATGATGGGAGAAATTTGCAGTGATCCACAGAGAATTCACACCTGGGAAGAGAGTTACCTTCTCTGAATTCACTTGAGCTGCCCAATTGCTTCAGTTGTGAGTAGACATGGGCACGACTCGGCAAAATTTTCATTTTCATTTCCATTTTTCGTTTCCGTTATGTAACGGAAACGGTAACGATAATTAAGCTGTCAGAACTCGAACTCGAACCGAAAAAAGAAAAATTTGGTCGGGTTTTTGATTTTTGTTTGTGGCATCGTGCAATGTGAAGCACAGAAAAAGTTTTTTAAAGTTTTTTTTTTAAAACCCGACTCCCTGCCAAAAAAGCAGTCAAAAATATGCCTGCCTGAGGCTTTGCCACCTACCAGAGGGGTGGTTTCTGGGGGATCCCTGGCCTTTCCCCCCCCTCTTCTCCTGTCCTGGGCTGCTTGCACCAGGCTGGGGGGGGTCATCCTCGTCATCTCGCCATGCCATGCGGTGGGGGGGATCCAAAATGGTGACCGCAATTTTTCTTTTGAAATCATGGTCAAAAAACACACCAAACCACCACAGAAACATGTGAATTTTATTTATTTTAAATGCCTGAATTTTAATAGCAGCAGTGGGTTTTTTATAGCAATAAAACGTCGTATTGATTTTATTTTATTTTATTTTATTTTATATATTTTTAGACCTGCCCATTTGGGCTGGGCATGGGATGGGACCATGTAGTTCTTTTGAACCATTCCACCAATGGCATC
>JAHTLZ010002735.1:0-16323 GCA_023846285.1 Phrynocephalus versicolor
GGGGGGGGAGGAAGGTAGCCAGTCCTTCCCCTGCGTGAGGATTTCTCCCCCTCCACAAAAAAGGCTCTAGGGAGGAAAAGAGACACCCCCCAAGAAGGAGGAGGAGGGGGAGGTGGGTTGTGCAATGGGGGGGTTGCAATGCTATGGGAAGGAGGGGCTATCGCTGATGAAATCCGGGGGTGGGGGTGGGAGTGGGGGGTTCCTTTGGAGGGGGGTCCGGAGGGAGGAGGCGTAAATTTCCCTCCCGTCTCTAAGAGACCCCCCCAACCTCCTCCCTCCCCCTTCTCTTTTCCCTCTCCCCCATTTTGATTTGGAAGGGGGAGGGGGAGGGGAAAGGAATGAAGGGGGGGCAGATCCAGGCAAAAAAAACCCTCCTCCTTCCCTATCTCTCTCCCCCCCCCCAGGAAAAAGGGCGGACGAAGCAGCTTTGAGGGACGGTCAAAAAGGGGGCGGGAGGAAAAAGCCGGGAAGAAGAGGGAGGGGGGACTTGTGCCATGGAGGGGGGGTCTTTAGAAGGGGGTTGTGGAAGGTTGTGCCTCCCTCCCCCCATAAGAAAAAAAAAGGACCTTAAGGAAAAAGACCAGGAGAAGGACCTGGGGGGTGGGGAGAGAAGGAAATTCTCTCTGGTAAGAAAGTAAAAGGCGGATCTTGAATTCATATGATTTTTACATGGGATCCCTCCCAGATCACCATCAAATCACAATCACATTCATGGCCAACTAGTGGCGCAAAAACATGGATACATCTCACGGATCCCTCTGATTTCATAGGATTTCTGCATTGGATCATGATGGTGGGGGTTCTGGGTTTGGCTAGTCTACCTGCCCTGCAGAGCCCAATAAAGACACTTCTCTTTTAACAACTGCCCCAACACAATCAACATCAACTGCAAAGGGGTTATTCTTAGAGTCTCTAGACGGGGTGAAGTCCGAGAGGCTCGCTCCCCCTTCTGCTCCGGAGGGAGGGGGGTTCCACCACACGCTCCCAGAGGTTCCAAGTCTCAGGACGGCATCTCCGCCTGGACCCCAACCTCTGAGGTAGCTCTGCGTCCAGTTCTCCTCGGGCACCAGTTCTTGATAGGGAAGTCGTCCCGTAAATCCTCCCTTATGTATTTGCTTCTTGTTTCTCCCATCATTTTCATTCTAATCGGCTATACGGTATCTCCCATTTGTGGGATGAATGTTGGTCTTCGGTGGTACAAGTACTGGCAATATGCCCGACAACCAAAAAAAAAGACTTATGAGGGGAAATCCGTTGGCAGCCTTGGGGCTCTTTAGTCTGGAAAAAGGTGCCTGAGGGGGGATATGACTGAGACGTACAAAATAATGCAGGACATGAGTTAAGTGGATAGAGGGAAGCTCTTCTCTCTCTCCCAAAATACCAGAACTAGGGGAGATAAACTCAAATTGAGGGCTGGGAGAGTAAAAACAGACAAAAGAAAATAATTTTTCACCCAGCGCATTGTTAGTCTGTGGAACTCCCTGCCACATGAGGTAGTGATGGCACCTGGCCTGGATGCCTTCAAAAGGGGATTGGACAGATTCCTGGAGGAAAACTCCATCACAGGTTACAAACCATGATGGAGATGTGTCATCTCCAGGCTTAAAACCGGGGTCCTTTAAGGGCCAGATGCAGGGGAGTGGTATCAGGAGACAGAGATCTGGTCTCATGCACTCCCAAATGCATCTGGTGGGGCCGCTGTGAGATACAGGAAGCTGGACTAGATGGGCCTTTGGCCTGATCCAGCAGGGCTCTTCATAGGTTCTTATGTTCTTATGTTTATTAACCACAACTTAGGGAGATCCTATCTTTCACCCGTAAGGTGGCAGTTCAAACTGCCAACAGATTTCCCCTCATACTACGTTTTGTGTGTGTGTGTGGATGCTCAGCCTTCCCAAAGGAATGCATTGAAAGCCATCCCTCTGGAAAGGATTTAATGTTTTTCAACCGCTGCCCAATTTATGAGATTAGTGATTTAAACTTGGAACAGATTAATCTCGTAAATGGGGCTTCCACTGTACTCTTTCTAGAGTTTCTGCACAAGACTACCGAGGAATACCTCAAATGAATAAAATATCAGATGGGTGCTCTCTGGGTGGCCACATCCACTTCCCTGTTGGGAGTGTCGATGGAAACAGAGAAATTCTCTCTCCGTGTAGGGAAGAAGTATGGATAATTTTTCTCCTGATTTCCCCTGCCAGCTTCTGCTGCCCTTTGAGGAGGTGACCCCGTATTTCCCCCACAGAGAGTGGGATCTTCTGGACTGAGGCTAAAGAGTTCTGCACAGGGACCAACGGCTGGAGATACCTGGGAAGGAGGCCTCTCTCCAGGTAAGGATCCTTTTTCCTTCAGGGCACAGACTGTGAAGGATATTGTGAAACTACCTGAGCCTCTTTTGGGAGCACAAAGCTGCCACCCCACGGTCAAAACATGTACCTTTCTTGAAGAAAGAATGTTCTGTTGTGTGTGTGTGTTGTGTCGTTACAGTCGTGACCGACCCTTCATGACCCCATGTCCATGGAGTTTTCTTGGCAGGAGTACTGGAGTGGCTTGCCAGTGCGTACTCCAGACGCCCACAGCACCTGGTATTCCCTGGTGGTCTCCCATCCAAGTACTAACCAGGGCCGACCCTGCTTAGCTTCTGAAATCAGGTGAGATCGGATGTGCTTAGGGCATCTAGGCAGCTACATTAATTTTAAAAACTATTTTCTATTACATACATTGCTGTAATGATTCTTACTGCATTTTTCCTCCTCTTTTCCTGCCATCTCTTTTGAAGGGGGGCAGTCATGTACAGCTTTTTCTGTTCTTGGTTTTCTCCCTCACACCCCACCCCTCTCTCTGCATGCCTTCCCTCTGGTTGCCCGATTGGGGTGCTCCATGAAGTTCTGATTAGCAATCTCAATAGATGGGGGCTGGATAGAACCAGTGTTAGATACTTATTTATTTGTGTTTCTTAAACTTTTATATCACCCATCTAGCCCTCGGGTTCTTCTGGAAGTTGAGTCATGGCTACTGGACTTCTTTTTTTGAGAGATAGAAACGTTTCGCTGTTCATCCAAACAGCTTCATCGGTCTGCCCTCAGGTTATTCAGGGCAGTTTACAACATAAAATCGCAATATAGTAAAGGAACACATTTAAATAACCAAAATACAAACAACATAATACAGTAGGAACCCGGTATCTGCTGGGGATTGGTTCCAGGCCTTACCGTGGATAATGAAAACCATGGCTAATATGACATGACTGCTTTATGACTGCTGTTTTGAGACAGCAGCTTGTTTTATGCCCGCTCTTTGTGACAGTAGCTTGCTTTACAGATGCTATTTGTGCCAATAGCTTGCTTTACAACTGCTGTTTCTGACAATAGCTTGCTTTGTGGCTGCTGAATTATTTAATTTTTTCCCCTCTGCCAAACGTGGATAACTGAATCCGTAGATAATGAATCAGTGGGTACAGGGATCCTACTGTATAAACAAAATATAACTATATGCAGATAAACAACAATAACCTAAAATAAAACAAAAATAAAAGTAAAAAGAAATTGGGATGACGCCAGCCAACATTCCCGCTCTCCTTAGAAGACCAGAACAAGGAGATGCTTAGCACAGCCTGGGTACAGTAGTTTCTGGTCTTCACAGCGGAATTGCAGGACATTGCAGGTCTCTTATGCATGTGCATTGTAACAATTGTGCCCTACATAGCATTCAGGCCAGATAGTTTTGCATGTGCCAAAGCACACCCAGAACAGCAGTAATACAGATTATAGTAGTACAAGGCAATTGTTCGGCAGTGGAAGATGCTGCCACAAAGGAGGGTAGTGGGGTCCTTCTTTGGAGGTTTTTAAGCAGAGGCTGGATGGCCACCTGTCGGGAGTCCTGCGATGGGGGTCCCTGCATGGCAGGGGGTTAGACTAGATGGCCCTTGAGGTCTCTTCCAACTTTATGATTCTAACAAAAATTGTGAATACTTTGAAAAAAAATAGAAACAAAGGCTCAATATTAATGACTTGGGTGAAGAAGTGCAAGCAATCCTAATCAAATGTGCAAATGACATAAACATAAACGGAACCCCCAATAATCTGGGAAAGAGAAACGACATTCAAAATAGACTTGACAGGCTGGAGCCCTGGGCTGAAACCAAAAGAAGGAAATTTACCAGGGATAAGTGCAAAGTTGGGAAGGGAATGGAACACACAGAAATTGTAAGTATTACATATACAGTACAGTTGTCCCTCGCCCTTTCGCGGTTCATATAATGCGGTCCTTGTATATCGCGGGACCGCAGTACCTTGATAGGGCTTGAGGGAAAGGGGTGAAGGTTTTGGCTCTGCAGCCAGAGCCCTTTCCAAAGATCCCATACTGCTCGCCCGCCCGCCCGCCCCGGGTGTGTGGGCGAGCGGCGCACAATCTTTAAAGGGCTCTGGCCGCCAGAACTCTTTTAAAACTTCACGCACCCCTCGCCCACACCCCCCCAGCGGCATTGTGCCTACCCACCCGACCTTCATCCGCATATCGCGGATTTGCAATGATTGCGGGTCGGGTGGGTCCCTAACCCCCGCAATAGGTGGGGGGCTACTGTATATGGTTTTTTTTCTTTATTTTCAATTTTGCAGACAAATCTTTTGGTACTCCATTAAATAGACAGTTGCAGATGTCCAAAAA
Organism: Phrynocephalus versicolor; assembly: GCA_023846285.1. Classification (NCBI taxonomy): domain Eukaryota; kingdom Metazoa; phylum Chordata; class Lepidosauria; order Squamata; family Agamidae; genus Phrynocephalus; species Phrynocephalus versicolor. Next base: position 4,666 of record JAHTLZ010002735.1, read on the forward strand.
GCAGAATTTTTGAGAGAACCATGAAAGAGGACAGTGGATGTTTACCCCAAACTGACACTTTGCGGAATAACTGAAATGGCGGCAGGCATTCCCCGATTCTCCCACTTCTGGTTGCCCCAAGGCAGTCCTTGGCCAAACGTCAACCCAGCTCTGATGGTGGCCTCGGCCTCCTTTGGGACAAGCAAGGACTCAGGTGAAGGGAAGCCAATCAAGGCCTGAACCAGGGATGGGACTCAGTGGCCGTAGAGGAAACCTTGAGACACAAAGACCCCAAATGGAAGACCATGTAGAGACTCTGAGGGTGAGGAGACTCAAATAGAAGGGAGGTGGGAGAAGCAGTGGAGAAAGAAGAGGCAGGAAAAGGAGGGCCAGGAGTTGAAAGCTTTCAGTTGACCAAGGAGGAGGATGAATGAAAGGAGGTAGAGAGAAGACGGGAGAGTGGAATACTGGACTAATTGGGAGAGTTGTACCGTATGTCCCCCCGTATGAAGGGAAAAGGTCTCTGGAGGAGTTTTAGGGAGAAAACTGGATGAGATGGGGGGGTTTTAAGTGTGTGTCCTTGTGGGAAAAGAAAGAAAGGGGGAAGACAGAACATTTTTGTGGGGGAAAGAAGGGCAGGAAGGCGATGAAATGACAAGGTTTATAACTCTCCTAGCAAAGTAACAATAATTGCTATCATTATTATAATTATTAAGAATGGGTGTGTGTGTGTGAGAGAGAGAGAATTGGGGGCAGAAGCCAAAGGGGGGCAGATTGGAGGGGCATTGAGGCAGATTCCTCCTCCCTGTTGGTCCTCTTTGGGCAACCACAGTTTCTCTTTGAGAAGCACGGAAGGGGGGAACCCCTCTACCACCTTCCTAGCTCTACTTTCCCCTGCCTCCATTAATAATTAATAATAATAATTTATTGTCATTGTGTGTATATACACAGTATACACATACAACGAAATTCAGACACCCAGAGACCAGATTCAACACACACACACAAATCTCCAAACACTCTCACACACATTTAAAAAAAACCCTTCAACACACACACATAAAAATCCCTGAACACTCCCCCCCCCCACCAATCCCCCCCTAAAAACACAAGCATCTACACAACAGGCTAGGTAATCCTGTCCAAGTGCTCACTGCTGGTGGTTCTCCAGAGGCCCAGGAAGGGGGAGGGGCAAGAGATCACAAGGGGAGACCCTGAAGGGAGGGGGGGGGAAACCTCATTAGGGTTTAATTAGTCTCCTGCTCCCTCTTAACGGAAGGACCCCTTGACTGGGGAAGCCAGAAGGGGAGAACCCTAGAGACTTCTCTGGCAATGGAGATCAGCTCCGAGAGAAACCTCAATATGAGGAAACTTCCCCCATGTCTAAGAGACCGTCTCGGCTTTGACATCGAGACGCTCGACATCACTCATATTACACCTGTCACTCTTCACCTTCCTCCTCCCCTCTTCACTATCAAGACTTGAGTCAATAGCTGTGCAGGTACTCATACTAACCCTGTTCATTGATATTGATGATACATCCTTCTGACGGTGAGCCTGATGACACTGAGCCAATGCAACACTGATCTAAGCACAAATTGTTAGGTTTTCTGAAACCCAGAAACGCTGACAAGCTGCAACGGAAAGAATCCTGAAGGGAATCATCTCCTTGTAGAAAGTTCCACACGTGCAAGTCTTTGTGTATTTAAGGAGGAATGTCTGAGCCTCCGTTCTCTGTCTTCCTGCCTCCTCCTGCTCTGAGCCTTGACTCCGGCATTCCTCCTCCGTTTTGCTGTGTTCCTCTGTACTCTCCGTTACTCCTGTTTACGTTTGTATTTCTGAAGATTCTGCTGGGTGTCTGTCTGTGTTTGTAAGAGGATTTTACGTTTGTTTTTCTGGAAATGTTTAAAATAAATCCCAGCTTGTATTTTGAAGAACTCTCCACAAGCGTTTGCAACCTTCTCGCTGTGCATGTTTTTACTCTGCTAACAAGGGTATTCTCAGCAGCGCAGCGGAAGTGTGCTGGACTAAGACAGTAAATCCTCATAGGTCAGGACCAGGACCAACCGGCTCAAGCTGAACCTGGAGAAAACAGAGGTTTTAGTGTAGTAGCCCTCAGGCACTTTCGTCTGGAAAAAGTAGACCTCGGCCTGTTCAGAGTTGGACAGCCCTGACATATTTGATAGGAATCAGCCAGGATCTTAATGGCAGAGAAAGACCCTAAGCATACCGTGTAAAATAGTTTTATACCACAACAGACAAAGAGTCCTAAAGTATACAACCTCATTGGATCATATTTACATACAGTCTGGATCCTACCTCTAACTGGCTGAAAACATGAGGAAGGCAAAGTCATTGGCTCTCCTAGAAAGACGGGGCGTCCTTGTCTCCCCTTAATCATGGTTTCCCCTTTGAGAAGGTGCCATAGTGTCTGGAATAAATTCCTTTTATTCCCTTGATATGTATCTGTTACCAGACTGACCCTTCCCTCCCGGCTGGCCTTCCTAAGAAGAGGGGAATCGGAAGGTGTGAATTGTGGGTACTTGGAAACTGTGACCAATCCTACAGGCCGAGGTGGAAATGATCCCACCGGAAAGGAAGATCTGTAAAGCAAGAGCGATCAGGCCTTTGTTCTACCATCCATCTGGCCAGAGAGAGGATGATTTTGGGTCACATACATATATAGAGGTATCACTACCCAAAAAATAAAATAAAACCCCCTCCTACCCAAGTGAGCAGCACATTGGAAGTTAACAATTTTCAGAAAATTCAGTGTTAGGCGGGAGGGGGGGCGTCCACAGAAAAGAAAATAAAGAAGTGGACAAAGGAGAAAAAAGTTTGGGAACTTCTGGGATTGGGAGGAAAAGAGGGAAGGGGGGGCTCTGGAGGGAAGGAGAGGGAAGTCCCCCCCCCTTAGCACCTGAAATGGGGAAGAAGAAGAAGAGGAGGAGGAGGAGGAGGAAGATGCTGCCCCCCCCATTCCGTTTCCCGGACTTTTGGGAGCAGGGCAGTATTCGGTCTTCCAAGGGGGGTGGGAGGGCAGCGAGTCCCTCTTCCTAGAGTGGCAGGAAGCGAAAGGCTCCCAGGGAGGGACGTGTTCTTCAGGAGACTTTAAATCCCCCCCCAAAAAAAGAAGGCTCTTCTCTGTGGTTGCTGGAAGGAGAGGAGGAAAAGAGACCCCCCACACACACACAAGGAGGAGGAGGAGGAGGTGTGTTGTGCAATTGCAATGGGGGGGAGTTGCAATGCTATTTCGGGGGGAGGGGGCGTTGGGAGATGGGGGGGAGATGGAGGCTGGAGGGGAGGAGGAAGGACCCTCCTGGGCGTCCCTTTATGGGGTGGGGGAGGAGGTGGCATTTTTGATGGAATCTGTGGGGGTGTCCCAGGAGATAAGAGCCCCCCCCACACACAGCACACTCCTTTGGGGATCTGGAGAGAGAAGGAAGCGTCCATTTCCCTCCCCCCTCTATGCAACCCCCCAAGCTCCCCCTCCATTTAAATTTGGAAGGAAGGGGGAGGGAAAGGGGGGAAGGAATGAAGGGGGGCAGATCCAGGCCAAAAAAAACCCCTCTCCTCCTTCCCTATATATCTCCCCCCCCCCCGCAAGGAAAAAGGCCTCGCGGGCCCTCTTCCTCCCTCCCTCCTCCTTCTTCCTCTTGGTAATTCACCAGGACCCCTCCCCAAGAGTAGGAGGGGGAGAAGGAGGGAGGAAGGCAGAGAGAGAACTGGGGAGGGGATGATTCAGTCCTACAAGTGGGGAGGAGGCAGCGACTCCCTCTAGGAAGAAAAGGGGGGGCAGCTCTGCGAGATGATTTCTCCCCCCTCCCAATTTCTCCCCCCCGCCCCAAAAAAGGCTCTGGAGAGGAAAAGAGATTTCCCCCCCCCAAGAAGGAGGAGAAGGGTTTGGTAATGGGGGTGTTGCAATGCCATGGGGGGGGAGATGGAGGATGGAGGGGGATTGGGGGGAAGAGGGGGACTTGTTGAAATTCATGATGGGGATGCTGGTGGGGTTCCCAGAAGGGAAGTTTCCCCCCCCATACCCTGCATACCCTTTGGGGATCCAGAGAGAGAAGGAGGCATTATATTTCCCTCCCCCTCTAAGCAAGCTCCCCCTACTTTGATTTGGAAGGAAGAGGGGGGAGGGAAAGGGGGGAAAGGGGGGAAAGGAATGAAGGGGGGCAGATCCAGCCCCCCCAACCCTCCTCCCTACATCTCTCCCCCCCAAGGAAAAAAGGGCAGACAAAGCTTTTAGGGACGGACAAAAATAGGGGGGAGGGAAAAACACGAAGAAGAGGGAGGGGGAGGGGGTTGGGGGGGCTTGTGCCATGGAGGGGGGTCTTTAAAGGGGGAGGTTGTGGAAGGTTGTGCCTCCCTCCCCCCATAAGAAAAAACAAACAAAGGACATTCAGGAAAAAGACCAGGAGAAAGAATTGGGGGGGGGAGGACAGCAATTACCACTTTTTCTGGCAGGGAGTTCCATACATAGACCAAGGATCCTGAAGCTGCGTCTCAATCTCCTGCCGCCTCCATGGCAGTGGGTTTGTTATTTGATTTAAAACTCTGTTTTTTTGTGGTCATTTATATTTTGCAGGTAAGATACTGTAGAGAAGAAATAAAAGAGGAGGAGTCCAAGCATCAGAGGAAGAGGTTGAATATTCAGGTGCAAAAGAGGGTGTTGAGAATCAAACCCTAAGGAAGAAGCTTAGAAGGAAAACAAATAGATCTAAAGATGGACAAATCTACTCCTTGTCAGAAGGAAGACCAAGCGGTCCCAAAAACATCAAAACCAGAGGAAAGGAATGAGCATGGCAAGTGTGAAAAATATTTTACTAGCACATCAACAAATAGTCCCCGTAGGAATATTCACCAAGGGGAGAAGCCATTTGAATGCCTGGAGTGTGGAAAGAAGTTCAGTCAAGCTGGACACCTTGCTAACCATAACAGAATCCACACAGGCGAGAAGCTGTTTGAATGTCTGGAGTGTGGAAAGAGGTTCAGTCTAGCTGGACACCTTGCTAGCCATCACAGAACCCACACAGGTGAGAAGGCGTTTGAATGTCTGGAGTGTGGAAAGAGGTTCACTGATTCTGGAAGCCTTGCTAACCATCACAGGACCCACACAGGCGAGAAGCCATTTGAATGTCTGGATTGTGGAAAGAGGTTCAGTTGGGCTGGAAGCCTTGCTTATCATCGTAGAACCCACACAGGTGAGAAGCCGTTTGAATGTCTGGAGTGTGGAAAGAGGTTCAGTCAAGCTGACAGCCTTGCTAGCCATCACAGGACCCACACAGGAGAAAAGCCATTTGAATGTCTGGAGTGTGGAAAGAGGTTCAGTTATGCTGGAAACCTTGCTAGGCATCATAGAACCCACACAGGAGAAAAGCCATTTGAATGTCTGGAGTGTGGAAAGAGGTTCAGTGATTCTGGAAGCCTTGCTAGTCATCACAGGACCCACACAGGCGAGAAGCCATTTGAATGTCTGGACTGTGGAAAGAGGTTCAGTCAAGCTGGAAGCCTTGCTTGTCATCGCAGAATCCACACAGGTGAGAAGCCATTTGAATGTCTGGAGTGTGGAAAGAGGTTCAGTCATGCTGGACACCTTGCCAGACATCACAGGACCCATACAGGCGAGAAACCATTTGAATGTCTGGAGTGTGGAAAGAGGTTCAGTCAAGCTGGACATCTTGCTAACCATAACAGGACCCACACCGGCAAGAAGCCGTTTGAATGTCTGGAATGTGGAAAGAGGTTCAGTCAAGCTGGAAGCCTTGCTTATCATCACAGAATCCACACAGGTGAGAAGCCATTTGAATGTTTGGAGTGTGGAAAGAGGTTCAGTCATGCTGGAAGCCTTGATAGTCATCACAGGACCCACACAGGCGAGAAGCCATTTGAATGTCTGGAGTGTGGAACGAGGTTCAGTCGAGATGAACACCTTGCTAACCATCACAGAACCCACACAGGAGAAAAGCGATTTGAATGTCTGGAGTGTGGAAAGAGGTTCAGTCGGGCTGGAAGCCTTGATAGCCATCACAGAACCCACACAGGTGAGAAGCCGTTTGAATGTCTGGAGTGTGGAAAGAGGTTCATTCGAGCTGACAGCCTTGCTAGCCATCACAGGACCCACACAGGAGAAAAGCCATTTGAATGTCTGGAGTGTGGAAAGAGGTTCAGTTATGCTGGAAACCTTGCTAGTCATCACAGGACCCACACAGGCGAGAAGCCATTTGAATGTCTGGAGTGTGGAAAGAGGTTCAGTCAAGCTGGAAGCCTTGCTAAGCATCACAGAACCCACACAGGCGAGAAGCCATTTGAATGTTGTAACTGAGGATCCTGTTTCTGTCCTTCTGGTTGCCCTTTCTACACCCCTTAGGACCCAGTCGTTCCAGAAGCTTTTGAAAAAATCGTAGAGTATGGTAATAACTTCAGTATTCACACAATCCTTGTTTACAACCCCTTTTAGGATTTCATATAATGTATGTGTATGTTAAAATGTAATATTTTAAATTGGCTGAAAGCCAAGGACTAACTCTCCCAGGTAACTGATTACAGATTCTGTATAACTGGTATATAGTGGGCAAACTCAAAGAAAAACAAAACAAAACATTTGGTACCTTATATATAAAATATATATTGATTATTGATTGGACACATGTGAGTTGATCTGATATAATGTACAGCTGGTATATGCTAGTATAACCTGATGTAATGTCCAATGATGTAATGTGTTTGGTAATTTTTGCAAGAGAGTTGTATATAAGGGAGATGTTACCAATGAGGTTTATCTGCTGTAAAAGCAAAAGCAAAGTGTTCTGCTTATATACCGCCCCATACCACTTTAAGTAGTCTCTGGGCGGTTTACAATTTTAATTACAATGTGCAGGCTACACATTTCCCCCCCCTCCCGCCCAGCAAGCTGGGTACTCATTTTACTGACTCCGAAGGATGGAAGGCTGAATGAACCTTGAGTCTGCTACCTGGGATTGAACCCCAGGTGGTGGGCACAGTTTTACCCGCAGTACAGGCATTTAACCACTGCGCCACGAGGCTCAGTGTAATTCAGATTTCTTTATCTATTGCCATGTTAAACGCTCTTCCTGATGTAATTCTGTGTTGAATGCTTTGTATATATTGCAGTTGAATTTCTGATACAATGGACCTTTGTATAACAAGCAGTTTGTTTAACAGAAAAAACACTTAAAGGGGAAAAAAATCCAGAGATGGGATACGTGTAGCTTCTCCAAAATCTTTTTATGTAAGCGTGGATGGACCCCAACTCGGCCTAGCCACAATATACACCCTCGTTGGGTAGACGGTCCATCTTTCTGAGCTGTGAAGCTCACAAATTCAGAACCCGGCTTCCTCGGCCACCCCTTCCCACCCAATTCAAAATTCGAGCAAGCACCCGATCCTTTGCGGTTGTTGCCACATTGTCCCTAACATGAAGTGGCTGAGCAGATAAATCTCCCAACTGCAAGATCTGACGGGCCAGGGTTGGGACCGCATTCTAGCAAGGGCAATCTACTAAGGGCATCGGCATGGCCCATCACTTTGCCTGGCCGATGTTGGAGCAAATACGGGTAGCCAGCTTTTTAAACAATGACCAACACGAGACCTGTGGGGAAAACATCTAAGGGGTCGGGCTCAGCTGGTCCAAGCAACGGCGTACGGTCTGTAACTAGTGTGAAGGGCTTCCCATATAAGAAATCATGAAATTTGTTCACTCCCTTCACAATAGCCAGCCCTTCTTTGTCAATCTGTGACTAATTTTGTTCTGCAGATGATGGGGACTTCCCTCCCACCTGGAAGTTTATGACCCAGTACTGCACCTACCCCATAAGGAGCAGCATCGCATGCCAACACAACTGGCAGTTTTCTATCAAAGTGGGCCAAAACAGTATTTGAAACTAATAATTCCTTAACAGCCCAAAAAGCTTTGGCTTGACGTGGCCCCCAAACCCAAGGGGCTTTTTTAAATCTAAAAGCCTCTGCAAGGGCTCCGCCCCTGCTGCCTTGTGTGCAGGAAATGTTGTAACATGGCCTTATTCTCAGACTCTGGGGCCTTACAAATTGCAGCCAGATTTTTTACAAGACTGAGCCGTCTAACCAGTGAGGCCAGCCCAGAGCTCCTGGCCCTTCTTCTCCTCCAGCAGCAGTGCCAGCTTCGGTGAGGCTGAGGACCAGCTCTAAGTGCTTGGAGCCAGCCTCACTGAAGGCGCCGCTGCCAGAGGAGAGGAAGAACGTAGGAGCAGTTTGGAGGCGGCAGCCGCGATGCTGGGTCGTGGCTGCCACCCGATTCCGGTGCCTTGTGCTGGGGCTCCGAGCTGTAAGTCAAAGCCTGCGACTCAAGTCAAACAGGCCCCTTCTTGCTGCAAGTCAAATATGCTGCAAGTCAAGCAGCATGTAAGTCAAGGTTCCACTGTACTTAGATTAAGAGAGAGAGGTGGGTTTAGAATCCAGCTTGAAGATGTAGGCAGCCTAGGAATTGAAACTTACATAGTATTAAGCTGGTAAGAATATCTTAGATTTTGTTATTTTCAGGCAATATTATATCATTTTTTCTGATAAGCATTTTTATATTTTTCATTGATTTTTATAAGTTGTCTTTGAAGATTCTCAGTCATCCAGGTGAGTTTATCTGGAAGTTGAGTCATGGATAGTGGACTTCTTTTCTGAGAGATAGAAACATTTCTATCTATACTATTGTCTCCCTAACGAGCCTATTTGGGCTATTGTTCATCTTATGAGCCTAATTCAGGCCAGGGTGACAAGAGGTCAAAGCTGACTATAAGATGGAGGATTTGCACTACTTGTATTCAGACCAATGAAGCTGTTTGTATGAACAGCGAAACGTTTCTATCTCTCAAAAGAAGAAGTCCAGTAGCCATGACTCAACTTCCAGATTTTTATAAGTTGTTTTTCATTTTTGTAACTTAGAATAGTGAATAAAGCAATTTCATTGAATTGATGTTCTCAGATCATTTTTCTCTTTAAAAGAAACCACGGGGACTCAGGGAATCTCTTGGCCAGAGACGCTCCTTACCCCCCCCCCGGGTTCTGTTCCAGCAGGCAACTCCATTAACTCGTCCAATCCTTTGTTAAAGCGGTCAAGGCTGACAGCTGTCACCACTTCTCCTGGCAGGGAGTTCCATAGACCAAGGATCCTGAAGTTGTGTCTTATTCTCCTGTTTTTTTACTGATGGATTTCATGCATTTATATGCTATGACTTGAATATCTCTCAGTGATATTCTTCCATTATCTGCAAAATCTCATAACTGGATTCTTCCTCTACAAAACTTTAAAATTCAAGTCAGAAAGATGTTACTCTCATGTCTCTTTTAGAGATGGAGAGAAATGAACTAACAGATGAAGACAAAATGGAATTGTTAAAAAGTAAGGGGCACTGGCAATGTGGCAGGAGGGAAGCTCCATATCTTCATTATCTATCAAATAATGTAGAAGTCTTTATCATTAGCTGAGCTGGCCAGGATTTCTGGGAGTTGCAGTCCAGGAACATCTGGAGACCCACAGGTTGAGAACCACTGATGTAGATAATATATATCAGCTATCAGTCTTCTAAACATTTTTTGCACTTTCTTCCATGACTGTACAGTAGATATGAAGTCCTCATTTAAAAATAAAATAGAAGGTGTGAAGAATGGATATTCCAAAGAGAAGTGCCACAAAACACCCTGTTAACCCCACAACAGAATGCAATTGTGATGGGGGGGGGGTTGCAATGCTGTTGGGGAGAGGAGGAGGGGGCATTGGGAGATGGGAGGGGGGAGATGGGGGGCTGGAGGGGGAGGGAGGGGGAGGAGGAAAGACCCTCCTGGGCGTCCCTTTATGGAGGGGGAGGTGGCATTTTTGATGGAATGGGGGGTGTCCCAGGAGACAAGAGCCCCCTCCACACATACACTGCACACTCCTTTGGGGATCCGGAGAGAGAAGGAGGCGTCTATTTTCCTCCCCCCTCTATGCAAACCCCCCAACCTCCCCCTCCATTTAAATTTGGAAGGGAGGGGGAGGGAAAGAGGGAGGAAAGGAATGAAGGGGGGCAGATCCAGGCCCAAAAAAACCCTCTCCTCCTTCCCTATACATCTCCCCCCCCCCCCGCAAGGAAAAAGGCTTCGTAGCTCCCCTTGGTAATTCAGCAGGATCCCCCCCCAGGAGGAAGAGGAAGAGGAGAAGGAGGGAGGGAGGAAGGCAGAGCGAGAATTGGGGAGGGAATGATTCAGTCCTCCAAGGAGGGGGAGAGGAAGGCAGTGAGTCCTTTTCCTAGAGCGGCAGGAAAGGGGGGAGGAGGGGGACAGCTCTGGGCCAGTATTTATTCCACCACCACCCCCGCCCCAAAAAAGGCTCTGGAGAGGAAAAGAGACCCTCCCCCCCAATGGAGGAGGAGGGTTGTGCAATTGGGGTGTTGCAATGCCATGGGGGGGAGATGGAGGCTGGAAGGGAATTGGGGGGAGGAGGGGGGCTTATTGAAATTCGTGATGGGGGTGGGGGTGCTGGTGGGGTTCCCAGGAGGGAAGAGCCCCCCGCATACACTGCACACTCTCCGGAGAGAGAAGGAGGCGTTAAATTTCCCTCCCCCCTCTAAGCAACCTCCTAAGCTCCCCCTATTTTGATTTGGAAGGAAGAGGGAGGGGGAGGGAAAGGGGGGAAAGGAATAAGAACATAAGAACCTATGAAGAGCCATGCTGAATCAGGCCAAAGGCCCATCTAGTCCAGCTTCCTGTATCTCACATTGTGGCCCCACCAGTTGCGTTTGGGAGCGCACAAGACTAGATATCTGTCTCCTGATACCACTCCCCTGCATCTGGCCCTTCAAGTACCCTGGTTTAAAGCCTAGAGATTACACATCTCCATCATGGTTTGTAACCTGTGATGGACTTTTCCTCCAGGAATCTGTCCAATCCCCTTTTGAAGGCATCCAGGCCAGATGCCATCACCACATCCTGTGGCAGGGAGTTCCATAGACTTACAACGCACTGGGTGAAAAAATATTTTCTTTTGTCAGTTCTCACTCTCCCAGCCCTCAATTTGAGCGGCTATCCTCTAGTTCTGGTATTTTGGGAGAGGGAGAAGAGCTTCCCTCTATCCACTTTACTCATACCCTGCATTATTTTGTACGTCTCAATCATCCAGCCCCCCTCAAAAAACCCTCCTCCCTACATCTCTTCCCCCCCCCCAAGGAAAAAAAGGCGGGCGAAGCTTTTAGGGACCGACAAAAATGGGGGCAGGGAAAAACATGAAGAAGAGGGAGGGGAGGACGATGGGGGGGCTTGTGCCATGGAGGGGGGTCTTTAAAGGGGGGCTTGTGGAAGGAGGAGGCGGGGGTGCCTCCCTCCCTCCCATAAGAAAAGTAAACCAAGGACATTCAGGAAAAAGACCAGGAGAAGGAATGGGAGGGTGGAGGACAGAGAGAGAGCGAGAGAAAAGGAAATCCCCCCCCCACACACACACAAAATACCCTGATTCCTCCTCCTCCTCTTCCTGTTAAAAAACCCAGCCTGGACTTCGTGTTATTAGTTTGATTTTTTCAGCTGCCAGGATCCTTTGAAGAGGTGATTCTATATTTCTCCCCCCCCCACAAGCGGGGGATCTACTGAATCCAGGATGGGGATCCCTGCCTGAGGGAACAAGGGGATGAATGGCTATCGATATTCAAGTTTTCT
>JAHTLZ010002736.1:0-21456 GCA_023846285.1 Phrynocephalus versicolor
TATTATTATTATTATTATTATTATTATTATTATTATTATTATTATTATTATTATTATTATATCACTAGCTATTTTGTCACTGGCTGTCTGTTGCTCACCTCTTTCCCCCATTTGCTAGCATCCTTTCTCTCTCTTTTTTTTTGGTCCTGGGGAAACAACTAAACCATTGAAATATGTAAAGCCCGGGAGGATTTAGTGCATTCGCTTCTGAGCATCTGGATTTATCTTTTGGGAAAGGTTTCAGCATCCTACCGGTTCTCAGGCTTGGAGAGAGAACGAGAGAGCAGCCAGCTTGGCTCCTTGATCAGCTTGTGCTGGGCCAGGTCCCAGGGGGGGCATGGTGCCAGCGCGCTGCTATTTAGCCCTTAAGCTCCCTTATATTAGCCTGTCCCAGGAGGAAGGACTGTGAAGTGCAGCAGTGAAAAGTTCCATCTTTAGAGCCTCCCTTGGCAAAAATTAGTCTCAGGCCCCAAAGGAAGGTCAAATCTAGTTCTGCATCTTAGATCCTGTCCTCATGTAGGTCTGCCTGAATCAGGCCAATTTGGTTTGGAAGAGAGAACTGAATTTGACAGGCAGACAGATAGACAGGCAGGCAGACAGACGGACAGACAGGCAGACAGGTAGGAAGAGGTAGGTAGGTAGGTAGGTAGGTAGGTAGGTAGGTAGGTAGGTAGGTTGGTTGGTTGGTTGGTCGGTTGGTCGGTTGGTCGGTTGGTCGGTCGGTCGGTCGGTCTTGGTCTGGACCCTCCTCCTTTTTAAGGTCCTCCATCTCCCTCATTTTTAACCATACATTAGGGAAGTGCCATGGCGCTAAACTCTTTCCTCCTTTCTGGATGGAAGTGCTAGAGACCCACAGAGAAAGCAAAGATCTCAGGCAGGGAAATGAAACACCGCAAAGCAGCTTTATTTTTTTAGCTTTAAATAGTATCCTTTAATGATGCCAGCTGCCTTCTGTTTTAAATAAAGAAATAAAAATCAGAGTGATCAATAGGCACCTTTAGTCCACTCCACACTTAAGGTCCAGATTTATGATCTTTTCTTTGTTTGGGGAGGTGTGATTCCCAGTGCAGCATAATGGATAGGCTGACAGCCTAGGACCCTGGAGAACAGGGTTCGAATCCCCACTGGGCCATGAAAATTCACTTGGGGGAGCTGAATTGGGTAGAACCACTCCTTAACTGTTATCTCACAGCTTATCCTTGAAAGCCCCCTTAGGGTCACTACAAGCCGGTTCCGATTCGACAGCAGAGAACGTGCACAGTACGTTTCACAGTATGAGTCGGCTGGCAAGAGCAGTCAGCAACAGGGCCGTGATTCTGTTGCCTCTCGGCCACATTCTCCTGCTCACAAATGGTCCCTTCCCTTGCTCCATCTCTTGCTGAGCAGGGGCTGGTGTGGCGTAGGCTGTACAGCTCACCAACACATGCACGCACGCACGCGCGTGCGCACACACACACACAGAGAGACCCCATCAGCAGCTGTTCCTGCTGCCCGTGTGAGCTTTATTGTTTGCTTGTTGAGGTGTGAATGAAGTAATGGGCCTTCTTGGTCCACGGCATCCATCTACAGCTGACAGGCGGCCTCAGACACATTGTGGTACTCTTTATAAACCCTGTCACCTTGCCATCTTTGAACGTGCACCTTCCTCTGGGAACACGGGCGCGCTCACGGGCAACAATTGCCGGGCCTTGTCGGCGGTTCATAAATCACACGGCTGCTTTTCCAGAAAACCCGGGGACAAGAGCGAAAGCCCAGCGTTCAGCCTTCCTTGGCTGCAGGAGCTTGGTCTTTGCGCACAAACTTTGTAGCCATGAAAGAAGAGTGGCCAGTGCCATTTATCAGATGCACGAGGTCCATGGGACAAGTCCTTAACCTGAGTTGCCTCTAAGACGGTATGAAAACGTTTGCTGGTTTTAAGGCCTTTGTTGACACAGCCTCCCTTGGCATGGTGAAACAGATCCATCTTCTTCTTCTTCTTCTTCTTCTTCTTCTTCTTCTTCTTCTTCTTCTTCTTCTTCTTCTTCTTCTTCTTCTTCTTCTTCTTCTTCTTCTTCTTCTTCTTCTTCTTGACACAACTCGTGTCCCCCATCCCAGTGACAAATCCTTACTCTTAAGGTTGTTCTTGGTTTCTTTCATGGTCTTGACTCTGAAGGCCCAGAGGCCAGGCTTGGAAGGGTTGTCTCCCATGGTTTGCAAAACGGCCACCGAATTTTGTTTCTGCACAAATCTAGGGGTTCATTTCTGCAGCCTTTGAAGGTCAACGTGATCAGACAGGGAGACCCCAACCCCCAAGCTGGATTGTTGGATTACGAAACTTGGTGGTTGATATATTGGGAATGGGAAGGCATTGAATGGGGCTTGAGGGAGGTTGGCTGGATAGCTCTGTGACTTTGACATTTGGCTGTTCGAGGTTCGATTCCCTCTTCTGAGAGGAGAGCTAGCCTCGGTGGCCTTGGTCCAGCTGTGCCGTGCCAGGACACCCCCCCCAGAAGAAGGGAGTGGCCAATCACATCGGAGTACCCTCTCTGTTGAAAACCCTGACAAGATTGGGCGTAAGTCGGAACTGACATGATGGCATGGCCGTTATTCTTGAACTGGACTTGCATTTCATCCAGTGCTTTTGCCCCATCGTGAAATGCAAGGTGTGTTAAGCACCTGCCAGCCAGCCTTACCTCCACTGCCTCCTGCCAGTCGGGAAATGTCGGAACACCAGAGCACCACGTGAAAGATGCCTGCGCTAGCTTTCCAGGCATGGCTTCCCGGAGACCTCGTGCTCTCCAACCTCACTCCCCAGGCCCTCGGTGTGATATGTAGGCCTCATTAAAGGGGGTTAAAGCCAGCCATGATTTCATGCACCACTGTGGCATAGCTGGCCCCTGACTTTCTCCAGCCGGCTTCGGTGGGGTTTCGGGGAGTGGGGGTGGGCGGGAGCCCCCCGGGTGGTTGTCGTGCCGAACTTTGCAGTGTCTCTGATTTATTGGGTCCACTTGGGCATTTTAAATAGAGTATTAAGTGCAATAAATGTAGATCACTTTCCTAAATATTCTGTGATTTATGCCTCAGTCCCTTCCCCGGGGGAGAAACCTTCATAAATCCACTAGGCAGGGCTGTCACAGGCGTATAATTGTTCTGCCGTGAAGCAAACCGGGTAGTATGAGAAGGAGCAGAGACGGCTCAGAGGGAAACACCCGGAGAGGCGTTGTGGGAGGTTGGGGGGACACAGTGGGGGGGCAGGGGGAGGAGGGGGAGGAGGCGAGGCATTGGATCAGAAGCCCCATGACGGCTGGTGCTAACAATACTGTCAGAATGAACCTTGCCTGGGGCTGGTGAGTAATACTATGAGTGAGAAGAGTCTTGGCATTTTTGTAGATCGCAGGCTGAACCTGAGCCAACAGTGTGAGGTCGCTGCAAAAAAAGCAAATGCTATTTTTGGAGGCATTAGCCGGAATATCGTCTCCAATATTTGAAATCGTCCCCCTCTATTCAGTATGGGTTAGGCCAGGCATGTCCAAACTTCGGCCCTCCTGATGTTTTGGACCAGAACTTCCAAAAGTCCAAGCCTGTATTGCCAATGACAAAGGACTGCAGGAGTTGTAGTCCAAAACATCTGGCAGGCCAAAGTTTGGACACCACTGTTCTAAACTGAACTGATTCCAGAGATAGGGGAAAATCGCTTAACATAGGCATGCCCAAACTTTGGCCCTCCTGATGTTTTGGACCACATCTCCCAGAATTCTAAGCTTAGATTGCCAATGACAAAGGACTGTGGGAGTTGTGGTCCAAAACATCTGGAGGGCCAAAGTTTGCAGGCATTAGCCGGAATCTCGTCTCCAATATTTGAAATTGTCCCCCTCTGTTCAGCATGGGTTAGGCCAGGCATGCCCAAACTTCGGCCCTCCTGATGTTTTGGACCACAGCTCCCAGAATTCTAAGCTTAGACTGCCAATGACAAAGGACTGTGGGAGTTGTGGTCCAAAACACCTGGAGGGCCGAAGTTTGGACATGCCTGGGTTAGGCAATCTAGAGTACTGGGTCCAGTTCAACGAGGATACTCGCAAATGGGAGCAAGCTTCGAGGCGGGCAATGAGGCCGATCGGGGGTGGCTGGTGGGGGTTAGGGTACCAAGCCCTACAAGAAAAGATGGAAAGAGCTGGGTACATTTAGCTGTCTCAAGGGAAGAGGGAGGGGAGCAATTTCGAAATGTGTTACTTTAAAAGGTATTGGAAGTACTTGAAAAACAATCCAGTGGAGGGGCAGGCTCTGTTCTCAATTATCCCGGAATAATGTAGAAGAAAATAATGGGCTAAAGTTCCAGGAAGGCAATGTTAGGTTTAATATCAGTAAAAAAACTTCTTAACTGTTAAGAGTAGTATGAGAACCAAACCAATGAGCTCGGGAAGGCGGTGGGTGCTCCGAAGCGGGAGGCATTCAAGAAGAAATAATTAAAATACATAAAGCAAAGCAAAGCAAAGCAAAGTGTTGTGCTTATGTACCACCCCATACCACTTCAAGTAGTCTCTGGGCGGTTTACAGTTTAATTCAGGGGTGTCCAAACATTTTGCAAGAAGGGCCAGATTTGGTGAGGGGAAAATGTGCGGGGGCTGGCATTTGGCTCCTGGACTGGACTTTGGACTAGCCTCTAGGACATGCAAGGAGGCCGGGAGGATACCACAATAACTGAGCCAGGGATGGGTAGGCTGGGGGAACGGATGGAGGCGGGGGGGGCAGGCAAACCAAAAACTGCAAGTTGACATCTCCATCCGGTATGGGGAGGGGCCAGCTGGTGGGAATGCATGACAGGCTGAGCTGGTGGGGAGAAGAGGCTTTGGGCCACTCGAAATTTGAAAATGGGCCGCATTTGCTGCACAGGCCTGAGTTTGGACATGCCTGGTTTAATTACAGTATGCGGGCTACACATTGCTGCCCCCCGCAAGCAGGGTACTCATTTTACTGACCTCGGAAGGATGGAAGTCTGAGTCAACCCTGAGCCGGCTACCTGAGATTGAACCCCCAGGTCCTGAGCACAGTTTTACCTGCAGGACAGGCATTGAACCCCTGTGCCACAGGTTAAATAAAAATTGGACCAGGATTCCCACCTCGAGCAAGGTGTTGGACTCAATGGCCTTACAGCAATCCTTCTGAACCCATTATTCTATGATACACCTCGCAGTATGTCGTGGAATCATTGTGCCACATCGGTCCACCCCATGGCAGCCATCCCCATATCTGGGAAGTTCTTAGAAAGAGCTTCTGGAGTTAAGAGATGTTTGGCTTGACAACATGGTGGCGGATGCCAGGTAGAGAGAGAGAGAGAGAGAGAGAGAGAGAGAGATGGAGAGAGAGAGAGAGATGGAGTGGGGGGGGTGAGAAGTGGGCGTTAGGCAGTTGGGTTGGGTTGGGGTGAGCTCTCATGCTGTATGTTTTGAATATGACAGAACACGGCACTTTAATCATGATGGATTTGCGCTGCAAATCCAGGTTGGGAGGCATGCCCGCTAAGTGAGTTTTTGCCTCCTTGCCTTGTTTGAGCCTCTCCCTTTGGGATGAACCAGAGTGAAGGGAATTAAGCGGATGAGGCCAGGAGGGAGGGAGGGGGGCAGGGAAATATCCTTGAACTCCCAGCAAAGGAATGTTGGACTTTTTTTTTATTTTGCAGAAGGAGACGCAGAAACCGGAATGGATGCTGCTTCGGGAGCCACCTCAGGGACCTTCCCCAGCACCAAAGAAGCAGTGGTGCAGTGGTGAAATGCCTGTACTGCATGTAAAACTGTGCTCACGACCTGGGGTTCAATCCCTGGTAGCTGGCTTATGGTTGACTCATCCTTCCATCCTTCCGAGGTCGGTAAAATGAATACCCAGCTTGCTGGGGTGGGGGTGGCAATGTGTAGCCTGCATAATTTTAAACTGTAAACCACCCAGAGACTACTTGAAGTGCTATGGGGCGGTATATAAGCAGAACACTTTGCTTTTAATGAATGCCTCCAGGGGTGGAGCCACCACACCCAAGCACTTAGTAAGTAACCTGAACCAGTTGGGTTGAAGTGGGCAGGTGAGCCCGATGTCTCCCCTCGACTCTTCAAGATCGATGCATTAGATTGGAATCGGCTGGGATTGCTTCCTCCCTTCTTCTCTCTCTGATGCCACCTCCTGCTTCCTTGGCTCATCCTCTGCTCTTATGTTCATCTCAAGGCCACCCAGGATGTACTTTGGAGATTTGACTTCACAAGTAAAAGACTTTCTGGAGTCCTGTACCTTGTGCATCAACCTCCTTTGTTTTGGGACTGAGAAATATCAGTTCTTGGTGGGATGTCTCCATGACAGCCTGTAGAAGAATGTGCCATCTGTTTCTTAATGTAAAGCTACAATATTTGTGTATTTATTTAATTTTTTTACCCTGTCTTTCTCCTTCAGAAGAACCCAAGGCAGCTGCCATCATTTCAAGTGTGTGTGTGTGTGTGTGCGTGTGTTGTGGCATTACGGTCATGACCAACTCTTCGTGACTCCATATCCATGGAGTTTTCTTGGCTGGAATACTGGATTGGTTTGCCAGTTCCTACTCCAGGCACCTACAGCACATGGTGTTCCCTGGTGGTCTCCCATCCAAGTACTAACCAGGGCCGACCCTGCTTAGCTTCCAAAATCAGGCGAGATCAGAGGTGCTTTGGGCATCTAGGCAGCTTTTCTTTGTCTCATTGTGGAAGGGCAGCAAAGGTGGTCCCAGCTGGGCCTCCAGTGGGAGGGAGTTCCAAAGTCTGAGACAAGACTCTTTCCTGTGTTCCCATCGCATAATAGAATCATAGAATAATGAAGTTATAAGGCCATCAATTTCAACTCCCAGTTCAACGCACGCATACCAATCAAAGGATACCTGACAGATGAGCTGTCTAAATGCACCTCTTAGGGATGTGGAACACAGATCAAAGCTTTAAAGGACAGAAGATGGCAACAACCTTGAATCAAGGGTAGGAAGTATCCTTGAACTTTGCTAATTCCTCCACTCCAGACACAACCCAAGGGTTGTGACTTTATTGGGTGGTGGTGGTGGTGGTGGTGTGCTACCCATCATTCTCACAACACACAATCCTCATTGCATTATGTTGCTCAGACACCTTCGCCATGTGGCTGCTTGGCTTATAGATGTTGCTGAGCAAGACCCAAGGGCGAGCCTCTGAACGCCACGACCTTGAAGCCCCTCCACTGCAGCCGGCAGATTGGAGCTTGGCGGCCGTTTAGGAGGCCACAATCGTTCCCCAGGGCCTAGGACCTTCTGTGTTTACCTGGCAGGGATCCCAAGAAACCTGCCAGCGGCCGTATCTGCACGCTGATTTATGGTGCCGCGGGTAAATCCGGCAGTTTGGAAGCCAGCGGTGTTTCTTGCTGCCTGGATCAGCTCTTTGCAGCCGGGGTTATCACAACAGATATAAATCCCTTGGAATCCTGGATGGGAAATCTCATTATTTCTCCCTTCTCCTGCTAGGACCCAAAGACCTGGCACAGCTGTGGTGGGGGGGGGGGGAGAAGAGAGCTGATTCAGTTTGCTTTCAGTGGGGAAAAATAAAAACCAGTGACTCATTCCTCCCAGGGGTCTTGCATTTCCTTGGACCTGAGCTGGAAAAGGATGCTTGAGGGACATTTCTGGCCATCTTCAGGTGGTGGTCAAAGCATCTTCAGGGGACCCGGGAAGGTCTCTTTTACCCTGGATGGGATCATTGGCAACAGTCAGAGCTGGACTGTAAAGAGGATGGACCTCTTTAGGTTCTTTTTATGGAGGGGCACCTTACGAAAAATGAAACACTGTTTTGTTGTTTCGTAAGCTTATGAATTGTTCCATAACAAAAAGAAATAACAGGCAGCGTTTTGTTACGAAACAAAACGAAACACAATTTTTTTTTCCATTTTAAAACAAACCATTTCATTGCACTGTAAAATGGCTCCCCTCGGTCCTAGTGGCACATTACAAAAAATCAAACACTGTTTTGTTGTTTTGTAAGCTTACGAATTATTCCATAACAAAAAGAAACAACGGGCAGTGTTTTGTTACAAAACAAAATGAAACATCTTTTTTCCGTTTTAAAACAAACCATTTCATTACTCTGTAAAATGGCTCCCCTCAGTCCTAGTGGCACCATATTTGGTGCCTCTAGGACCAAAGGGAGCCATTTTATAGAGTAATGAATTATTTTGTCACTGTTTCATTTTGTTATTTTTTTTTGTAAAAATTCGCTTAAAATGAAACAAAATGAAATGCAGGGGAAACCAAACGAAACAAAACAAAACACAATTTTCCCAGCCATCCGCTCAGTGCAAGAATTCTGATCAAAGGATACCTAGAAATCAGTGGTTCTCAACCTGTGGGTCCCCAAATGTTCCTGGACTGCAACTGCCAGAAGTCTTCATCACTAACTGAGCTGGCCAGGATTTCTCGGAGTTGCAGTCCAGGAACATCTGGGGTTGAGAACCACTGCTCTAGATGGTTGTCTACATTTTTCTTGAATGCGTCCAGTGTTGGAGCACTCACCACCTCCCAGAGCCATACAATCATAGAATCATAGAATCATAGAATCATAGAGTTGGAAGAGACCTCCAGGGCCATCCAGTCCAACCCCTTGCCATGCAGGAACCCCATCACAATATTTCCGACAGATGGCCATCCAGCCTCTGCTTAAAAACCTCCAAAGAAGGAGACTCCACCACTCTCCTTTGGGGCAGCATATTCCACTGCCGAACAGCTCTAACTGTCATGAAGTTCTTCCTAATGTTCAAATGGAATCTCTTTTCCTGTAGTTTGAAACCATTGCACCGAAGCCATGGAAAACAAACCTGTTCCCTCTTCATTCAATATGACATCCTTTCAAATAGTTAAACATAGCTATCCTATCCCCTCTCAGTCTTCTTTTTGAAAGGCTAAACATTCCCAGTTCCCTAAGCCATTCCTCATAAGACATTTCTTCCAGACCCTCAATCATCCTGGTCACCCATTGTCCACTGTCCATTGTCCATTGCTGTACTGCGCTAACAGTTAAGAAGTCCCCCCCCCTTGATACTCAGCCTAAATTTGGCTTCCCATAGCTTGAGCCTCTTATTATGTGTCCTGCACTCTGAGATGATGGGGAGCAGATCCTGCCCTTCTTTTGTAGGATGACCTTCCAAATATCTGAAATGTGCTCACAGAATAGGACTCAAGGCACCTGGGTCTGAGTCTTTGCTCGGTGGTAGAACCACATGGATGTCAGAACAGGTTAAACGGTGCCATTTGCCCAAGGCCACCCAGGCTGGCTCTTCTCCCAGGTGGAAAAGTTGGGAATCGAACACCCAACCTCCAGCTCCGTAGTCCCATGCCTAGGACCACTGGACTAGCCAGCCAGCTAGCCACAAGTAAGGTGGAGAGAACTTGGGCGGAGTTCCTCACACCAGCCCACAAGGGACCTTTCATCCTCCTTCCTGATAGCCGCCTCTCTGCTCCTCCATCCCTCTTCCTCAATAAGCTAGTTTTTCTCTCCTGGAGTTCTCTTGGACTTGCTCGCCGAGGATCTATTTTTAAAGACAGGGGTTTTATTCTTAGTTCCCTGGCTCTTCCCCTCCTTCCTCGCCTGCCCGTTCCTCTAAGATCTTCTAGCGACAAATTTAACTCCCCAGCAGGTCAGAATTACTGCAGATCTGGTTATGAGTCCGTCTGCCAAGTAATCCTTGGCGCTGGAGTGCCGAACCCTGCAGCTTCTTTTACTCCCGATGAAAACCTCCCATTCAGGCAGCTAAGCGTCGAGTACCTGACACCTTGGGGAACACAAAGGCACCTTTCTCTCTCTCTCTCTCTCTCTCTCTCTCTCTCTCTCTCTCTCTCTCTCTCTCTTTCTCTCTCTCGTGAGGTTCTGGAAGTTCCAGGGGAAAGGAGGAGGCTCAGAAGCAAATCACAAAGCCGCATCGTGCTCACAGGGCGATTTTTTTAAAAAAATAACAGCAACAATGCCCAGTTTGTCCGGGGAGCACATGTCAAGCCCCGGCTGGAAACAGGCATGCAAAAGACTCATCTGTGAAAGTTGTTGGGTGCAGGATGGTGTGTGGAGCCCAGATTTCCCCTGGATCCCCCCTATGGAACTCCTTGCCGCGGGAGGTGGCGAGGACACCTGGCATCAATGCCTTTAAAAGGGGATTGGACATTTCTGGAGGAAAAGTCCATCGTGGGGGAAGAGCCATGACAGGGAGAGGTGTCACCTCCAGGCTTTGAAGGAGGGTCCCTTAAAATGCCAGAAGCAAGGGAACGGCATCAGGAGACAGGGATCTAACTGCCTCATATGCTCCTGGACACATTTGGTTGGGCCACTGGGAGATACAGGAAGCTAGACTAGATAGGCCCTCAGCCTGACCCAGCAGGGCTCTTCTTAAGTTCTTATGTTCTTCTCTGATTCCAAATCTGGCTCACATCAAAGCCTTCCCTAGTGAGTTTCCAGTATTTGGACCAATGCCTCCTGAATATTAGTCAAGTATTCTATCCACTATACCACTGCTTCTCCATCTGGCTTTCCCAGATGTTCTTGGACCCCAGTTCCGGGAAAGCTTGGTCAGCCCAGATAATGGTGAAGGCTTCTGGGAGTGTTAGCCTGAGAACATTGGGGGACCCAAGTTTGAGAAGTGCTGCCTTGCACCATGGTGGCTCAATAGCATGTTGAGAGGTAATTACTCCTCACAAATAGCTATTAGATGTATATTGGTGGGTTGGTTGGGTTGGGGTCAGTGGGTTGGTTGTGTTATAGCCTTTGAAGCATGTTTGCATTAAACAACACTGTCAATAACAAATTTCTTGGTAGACAATACACAAGATGTATGAAGTTACTCTTCTGGGTGAGAACCCTCAGAATGATCTGTGCAGCGAGGTCACTGGCCATACAGCTGTAGTCAAGGTATAGTGGGATTTGTAGTTCCAGAACTCTAACAATTTGCAGTTTGAGGTCCCTTCTTCTTGGGGGTGTCAATCAGGATCCATTCCCCAGTTTGGAGGGGAAATAAGGGGGGGGGGGGCTGTGCCCTGGAAGCCCCAAGTAAGTGGAAGGATGATTCGAGACAGACTTCTTACAGCAGCGTGTGATCATGTAGGATCCAGCTAAGGTAGCAGAAATGAAAAGGCTTAGAAATAGTCAGGGAGAGAAAGAATGTAAAAATGTTGACCGAATGCGAAAATACATTCGGAAGAAGGAGGGAGAACGGACGGAGAGAGAAGAATGTTTTCCTTGAAGGTGTTAATATTAGAAACAAAAATAATTTTATTTTTTATTTTTTAAAAAATCCATTTTCAAGGCTGCCAAGCGGCTCCATTCATGGGTTCTTCTCTTGAAGCCTAGAGGTTGAACAGCAGGCTGTTTACTCAAAGGAAAGTGCTGCCAGTAAATTACAGGAAGGGGTCATGTACCCAGCCGCTGTCGATGGTTGTGAAGTAGCCATAAGTGGACCTCCTGGGAGGCCTTCTGAAATGTATAGAAGTTAGATTACGGCCAAGCATGGTTTCCCTCAAGCCTGGCTCTTCAAGGAGGAAACGCACGGCACCTTCTGGAATTTTCCACCTTGGTTCCGTAGGGGGAGTTCTCTTGCAACCCTGTTTTTTTCAGGCCGAAGGACACTTCAAAACCCAATGTGGGGGAAGGCATGGGGGGTATCAGAACCATGAGGAAGCCGAGCAGGGAATGATGGGGTAGGGGAGAGAGTGAGGGAAGGAGACCTTCAGAGAGAGGACAAATCTGGCAAATGTACATGTGCCTTTACCTCACGAAATTCAAAGAATGTTGAAACATGGATGAGGTTATGCTCTTGTCTCCCAGTCCTGTCTTGGTTCTCGATACCTTAGCTTGCGCCTGGAACCCACCCGCTGAGGAGAATAGGGCAGTTAGGATGTGTCTGCAGAGCCAGAACATTAGGACAGGTATGTCCAAACTTCAGCCCTCCTGATGTTTTGGACCACAACTCCCAGAATTCCGAGGCTATATTTCCAATGGCAAAGG
The DNA here is from genome assembly GCA_023846285.1 of Phrynocephalus versicolor. Taxonomy (NCBI): domain Eukaryota; kingdom Metazoa; phylum Chordata; class Lepidosauria; order Squamata; family Agamidae; genus Phrynocephalus; species Phrynocephalus versicolor. The sequence continues at coordinate 11,991 of JAHTLZ010002736.1, forward strand.
ACTGTGGGAGTGGTGGTCCAAATCATCTGGAGGGCCAAATTTTGGAGATTACTGCATTAGGAGTTCAATTCCCCCCCCCGCCCCAGGTGCTTCCTTGAGAGTGGATGAACTCCACCATCCACAGGGTCCCTTGTTCCTCTGCACTTCTAAGATTATTTTAAGATCCACTATCCATGATGACCCATAAATCTTGCCTGAAACATTGAGGATTATGGGACATTTCGACAAAAATACATTTGCGCAAAAACTGTGTTATCTGTTTCATAGACTTGTTGGGCAGTATTCTGGATGGTTTACCTTTACCTCAAAAGTAGTTTTGACTATAAAATAGCGTCACCAAGAAACAATTACAGCATTTTCCCATGTATAAGACTAAATTGAGGGTCATTTTATTCATGAAAGTAAGCCAAAGAGGCAGGAGGATGCTTTTCCCTCCACAGCTCCTGATTGGCCAGCACCAGGGAGAAGGAACAATAATGTTAGAGGCTTCTTCCTTATGGGTGCTCATCCCGCATGGGTGCAGAGCAAGGTAAGGGATTTGCTGATTGTGTTTTGGGAGCCTCCAAACACCAGCTGGGCTCCCACGGGTCATTTCGGAAGCAATAGCTACCGAATCGAATAGCCCATCCCAAGTTCAAATCTCTCCTTAGGGATGGAGATGGAAGGAGGGTGCAAGACTGGTAAAACCACCTTTAAATTTCTCAATAAAAACAATTTTTAGTCTAACAATCACTCTGTTAGGGTGGCATGAATCAATTTCAACATGAAGGTATGTCACACAGGCTGCGTAAAGATTGGGGTCTTGAGCCAAGCTATGGCTAGTGTCAAATGTCCCCTGGGCCACTAGTCATTCAGATGGCCTTAGCCAAGTCCCTTTCTCCTAGTGAAATGCCTGATGTACCTTTGAGGGTGGTGGAAGGATTATTGCGGTACTACGTGCAAAGAACTTGAAGCACAGACCAAAGGAAGACACGGCTAAAGGGCAAAGCTGCCGGTGTTATGATTACGTGCGCCTGTTTTGTGCCAACCAAACTGGGCGGCTGCCCATGAGCTGTTCTGAACACCGCATCCCTCCTCCGACACTTGAAATCTGCTGTTTTGAACCCATAGTAATCTTTTATCTGTCTCTTCCCCCATTCCTCCCTAAAGACCAGCCTTCAGAAAGACCACAAATCCTAATGTAAAGAACACTTAAGACAAGGGATTGGCCAGCTGGAAACCTGGTTTTTGAAAGAAGGTTGCTTCTGAGCAGATTAATTCCTGGACTTTTAAACCAAGATAGAACTTCAGAGGTCTTTGATAGGACCATTTTCTGGGTTTGTCTGTGAAGATTCTCTGTCATCCAGGTGAGATTATCGAAGTTGAGTCATGGCTACTGGACTTTTTTTTTTTGAGAGATAGAAACGTTTTGCTGTTCATCCAAACAGCTTCATCGGTCTGAATACAGCTAGTGAAAATCCTCCATCTTATAGGCAGCTTTGACCTCTTGTCACCCTGGCCTGAATTAGGCTCATAAGATGAACAATGGCCTAAATAGGCTCATTAGGGAGACAATAGTATCCTTAGCCCTAAGGTGAACAATGGCCTAAGGTGCTGAAACCTATCAAGAATGGGTCGTTAGCTATGGCCTTGGTGGTGAAGGCTTTTTGATTTGTCTGGCTACATTGGAAAGCACAGCCTGATAAGCAGCAGATAGACTATGCCGGAGCCCACCACCTCTGTTGAGGGAGGGGTTTTCAATGCTCACATGAATGGCTTCCCTGACCCCTCTCTCAAACCACCTCTCTTCTTTGTCTAATATGTGTACATCCTCATCTTTGAAAGAGTGCCCTTTGTCCTTCAAATGGAGTGTTTTGGCGCCCGCCATTCTCAGCCTTCCCATCTCTACTTGTGGCTCCCTTGACTTACAGACCCTTGGCTGTGCCTTCCCCACAAGGTGGATGGGGGATAAGAGAAAAAGGTCACCCAACTGGAGTAGTATTTCTGAGGATTCTGCAGTACCCTTGGTTGGGTTTGGGGGTGCCCGAGGGCATCACAGCACACCATTTGGGAACCACTCTCCTATATTATTAGGACACCTTGGTCTTCATTCTCTCAGATACCTCAATCACTCTCTGAAACTCCTCTCAGGAACACCTCTCAGATACCTCAATCACTTACTGAATCTCCAGCATATTCTGGGATCATTAATTCCAAAAATAAACTTCTCCAATGTCTGATTAGGAGGCATTCATTTGTCAGCTCCATTTCTGGTCTTTGTGTTTTTAAACATCCTAGAAAATTGGAAACTATCTTCTACCTGACTTCCACCTCTATTCCCTTGGTGGCTCTCAACCACCATCAAGTAAGAAGATTTATTGAGCTCTGGCACCATCTGCCTGGGAAGGAACTTCTCTCACAGAGTTCCCTCAAACCACTTCATTCTCCTTGCCTTCTGGCCATCGCAAAGTAGGCCCTGGTCTGAAAGTTCCTTCAGCTGATCTCCTTCAGATAAGAGTTCATTCATCAGTCAAAGTTTTCATTCTTTCAATGCTTTGTCAAGGTATTAAAATTCCGTAGCTTGGTCCTCCCCCTCTTGCTTCCTTGCTTCCTTGCTTCCTTCCTTCCTCTGTCTTAGCTAGACAGAGGACAAGATAGTTGAGCTTCTCTTGGTTTCCTTCAGAAGCCCACCTGAATGAGAGCTTGTGGTGTTAGCCTGCAGGAGAGTGAGGAATCTATATCTCTATTGGGGATGTTATCACTCTCCCATCTGCTCCACCCTGAGTCTGAGCAGAGATGATCTAGTCTGGATTGACTTTTTTCATGCCCAACTGGAAAGCATGTGGTGGAAGGAGGCATGAGAGAGGTGATGAGAGAGAAAGAGAGAAGAGGAAGAGGGACAGACACTGCAAATGGGGAAGAACATTGGGCAGAGACAGTCAGATGGTTGCCCCATGGAGCTTCTTGGAAGCTTCTGCCTCCTCTTCCCAGAACTAACCCAAGGCTCTGCTTCTCAGAAGGCTTTTGCAGGACACGGCACCTCCCCAGTGTAGCTTCATGAAGGACAGGGCTGAGCCAAGACTCATCAAGAAATATGTGATATGGAAAAGCTCATCTGTTAGTGATTGGGAGTCAGCTGCATCTCAAGACTGCTCAATAAAACTGGCTGGGGGTGGGTGGGGGTGAGAGAGAATTTCCTGAGTCCCAGATTAAGTGGATAAAGATGTTTCAGGGCAGCCGTTGGGTGGTTTTTGCACACAATTTGCTTTTAGCTTCGCCCTTTGTTGCTTAATAAAGAACAGAAGGAGTATCTCACTATCTCTCCCCCCAATTTTTTTCTTTAACCAAACACTTTCTTTCATCTACATTTGGAGTAATTTCCTGTCTGAGGCCAAGCTCCGTTTAACTGATCTAGATGGCAGTGATGATGCTGGAAGGGCCTGTATTCAAATGTCAGGTAGTAGGCAGCATCTTCCAACCAAGGGAGAGGGACTTAAAAGCAGGCCTTCCTCAAACCCTCTGAAGAATAAAAGAAGCCAGGGGGAGATGTACAATTCTTTTCATCAAGGCCTCCAGTGCTGGAGTGCCCACCACCTCCCGAGCTCATTGGTTCCACGGTCGTACTGCTCCAACCGCTGAGATGTTTTTCCTGGTATTCTGCCTAGAATTGCCTTTTTATACCTGCCTTCCATTCTTCCATGTCTGGGATGATCGAAAACAGATTGTGCCTCTTCCCTGTAGGACTACCTTTCAAGTAGAGATGGGCACGAACCAAAAAAAAAAAAAAAGGCAATTTGTTTTATTTCGGTTCGTTTTAAGGTTCAGTTCGTTTTGTTTTGTTTTTAACATTTTTTTTTGAAATATTCGTTTTGTTGGTTCATTTTGATTCGTTATTTGTTTTTTCTTCTCAAGCGCTGACTGCGCGGCCCCTAGAGCCAGGTTGGCACTTCTTTTAATTTTTTTTAATTTTTAAATTTATTTTAGAGTGCCAACCCACCTACCCCTGGGATTGGGTCAGTGCTCCTTTAAAAAAAATGGGGGGGGGGTAGTATAACAAAATGAATAACGAATAACGAAACAAAGCAAAAGTTCATTTTGTGCCCATCTCTACTTTCAAGTATTTGAAACGTGCTACCCTATCGCCTCTCGATCACCTTTTCCCAAGGCTAAGCATGCCCACATTTTTCAGTCTTTCCTCATAGAGCTTGGTCTCCAGTTTCTTGATCATCCATCCTTGCCCTCCTCTGAACGTGTCCCAGTTTGTCGGTCTAAGATATTGTCTAGGAAGATTCTGCTTTACTCCCATGAGGTTAGTTTAAGGCTAACCAGCATTTCTTTCTCCCCTGATGGAGCTTTCCCACCAACCTCAAGGTCTACAATCAATTCCCAAATAAACCATCAGCAGAAAACACCAAACCAGACATTGTCAGGAATGTTGCTAGTCGTTTCCAGCATGTTTTTGAAAATGCGTAAACGGCAGAATCATCACTGTGGGCACCAGAATGCATGATCTCGGCCAGAACTCTCCAGGGGGAGAAGGCAGAAGCATTGACATCTGTTTGCAAGAATGCAGGGGGTATCAACGTGGCCGGGGGTGGCGTGGCGTGGCCTTCCCAGGGGAAATCAGAAGGAGCAACGGGCTCCAGCGAGAGCATCAGCGTTCTTGGGCAGACGGTCAGGAAATATTTCCGTGCTCGCAGTGGAGTGGAATGGCTCCCAAGGCAGTTGGAGGCAAGCATGTGTGTGTGATGGAGTGGGGTGGGGATGAGACTGCCTAAGCCCCACCGCTGAGTCATCCCAGGCAAAGTGTGAGATGATAACAGGCTGATGGGAAGAGCCATGCTTTGGCTCGGGTCACAGCCTTGATGATCTCATGGAGTTCTCCATCTGTCGCGCCCGCGCCTCTCATCAGAGCTGTGTGCCAAGGAAGGATCGCCACTCAGGGCGGAGGGCTGGAAAGCAAAGCAAATATCTCTTGGTCCCAGAAGGGGAAGGAGAGAAACAGGGTAGAATGAAGCCCACACTAACACTCAGCTGAAGGGTTTCATGCCAAAGCTTGCGTCAAAGTCTTTCGGTCAAGACTTGTTGAGATACAACTGAGTTGGAGCGATAGAGTGGCCAAAGATTGCCTCGAAGGCTTTGGGTCAAAACTTGTTGAGATACAACTGAGTTGGAGCGGTAGAGGGGCCAAAGTTTGCGTCCACGTCTTTTGGTCAAAACTTGTTGAAATACAACTGATTCGGAGCAATAGAGTGGCCAAAGCTTGCGTTGATGGCTTTGGGTCAAGACTTGTTGAACTACAACAGAGTTGGACCGATAGAGCGGCCCCATATCTCCTTCTACAGAAGTCAGCCTTCCGTTGGAAGACATGCTTCTTTTAAAACGTATCCTCTCTTCAAAGGATTGTTCAACTGAATTCTGATAGAAAGGCAAGCCCCATGATCTTCTGATTCCCAAGGAAACTAAGTGGGTGGCTGGGATGAACGAGCACCAGGGGGATATCCAGTAGGTTACATAATCGTACTCAGAGAATACTTGTCGATGGCTCCTCAGTCTGAGAAGAGGTAACAAGGGGGGTGACCACAAGGCTCAGTCGCGGGCCTGGCACTTGTCCACATTTTCATTAATGACTTGGATGACAGAATGTGGGGAATCCTTATGAAATTTCCAAAGGGCACGGAATTGGCGTGGAATAGCAAATACCTTGGAAGTCGGGAAGCTCGCGCACTGGGTTGAAAACCACACCATGAAATCTGACCGGGATAAGTGCAAAGTTCTACACCTGTTGGGGAGGGAATAACCAAATGCACAGTTACAAGATGGGGGAATACTTTGCTCAGTGATATTATGATCTTGGAATTGTTGTAAGGCAGCTTCCTTTATTTAGAGCAGGGGTCCCCAAACTATGGCCCGTGGGCCAGATGCGGCCCACCAAGGTCTTGAATCCAGCCCTGCGGCCATTGCAGAAGCCCCCACTCCCCCCACTTGATCAAAAATGTCATTGTGCAGCAGCGGCTGCCGCTGCCTCAACCACCAATGCAAGGGAAAGCCCACCGTTGTCCTTAGCATTTTGGGGGGGGAGTTGAGCAGGATGGGGCCTCCCCTACCCCCTACCCTGCCTTGGAGCCACAGGAGAAGCGGAGTTGTCGCGCAGGCTGGCAGGAGAGGAGAGCGATGTTGGGCTGCGGAACTAAGCAGGATGTGCCCTCCCCTACCCCCATTGGATCCATTGGAGAAGTGGGTCCATCATGTGGGCTGGCAGGCACTGGGCTGGGGGGTGGGGTGACGCAAGTTGGGTCTTCCCTCTCCCCCCTTGGAGCCACACTGGGGAGCTGCAGTGTCCGGCCCCCAACAGTGTCTGAGGGACAGTGAACCAGCCCCCTGTTTAAAACGTTTGAGGACCCCTGATTTAGAGCTAGGCCTGTGCTAAGCCTTGAAGTCTTCCAGTGCAGGGATTTCTCCCAGGTGAGCCATAATCCAGTGTCTGTAGGTGTCTTGCCTCCAAATGGGTGCTATTGGAATGGAGAATTCTGGGGCTTGTGGTACACAACAAATCCTAAACCGTGGATGGTACAGCCCCGGGAGATCAAAATGAAAGCTCACAGGATGATTCTGGTCTCTCTGTGAGATTTTTTTGTGGGGGCGCTGATGTTCCAACCGATAACATCCAATGAAGGTCCTACTATGAAATACGAGAAGCTTTTGCCAACCCTTTTATAAGGGTTTGCCCAGGACACTCAGAAGCACATTATACACTACTTCTGTTGACAGGACATTATCCTGGTAGGTTCACTGGGTCCACTCCTTACTTAGTCATACTGACCAAAGTAGCTAAATTTTTTGCAGCCGCCATTAAAAATCATGAAGGGAAGGTCTCAGCTAGAGTTCAGCTACAGTAGTAGTAAGTTGTTTTATAGGTAGGGGTCCCAGGAACTGATAGTTTTAATGGAGTTTTAAGTAAGTACAGTGCCGATTATGCTGGGGCTTGATATTGTCCTCCACTGTATTATCTTATATGGCTGATTCAGAGAAAATTCTCATAGATACGTTGTCGAGGTAGAGGATTTATGATAACATGGCTTACATATTGTTATATACACTGTACGCTGTGATGTTTTTATGTACCTTTGCCTTGCTGGTCAATGACTGTAATAAAATTTTATTATTATTATCCAATGAAGGTATGCATAAGAGGAAAAGGGGACTTTTTGTTCCAGGGCCAGGGGAATGGAACAAACAATAGATTCTATAAGGGTCCATTCTTTCATTCTTCCACCAAGCTGACTTGAATTAGCTGGCAATATTCCACCCCCCCCCGGAAATCTTGATCTGATTAGGGGCTCAGCACCCACGCCAGTGCTTCCTCACTCCCATTTTATGATCACATTCCGGGTCTGGTCCCCGAAAATGATGAAGTGGTAATGTGTGCTTCCAGGATTCTGGCCAGAGGAAGAGATTCCTGTGTCGCCCACTCTTGTTCCTTCTTCCTCGGGTGGGGTGAGATTGGGAGTGAGGGAGGGGACCACGACGGGAAGGCACGTATTCTCTGCCCCGCTCTACGGGGTCCTCAGAGTGACGTGGAAGAGGAAGAGTACATTTTGTCCTCTAGAGACTACAAACTGAACGATAGGAAGAGCTTTTTTGGATTGACACCGAAAATGGATCCATCTGTCCACCGTTTGTGCAGTAGAACACATCTCCAAGAACCCACAAAAAAGGCCTGATGGAAACATTGCTCCTCAACATTATGGCACAAGAATGGGAAGAGCAATGGGATACAACATATTAAGGAGCCCCGTGGCGCAGTGGTTAAATGCCTGTACTGCAGGTAAAACTGCTTATGACCTGGGGCTCAATCCCAGGTAGCAGGGTCATGGTTGACTCAGCCTTCCATCCTTCCAAGGTCAGTAAAATGAGTACCCAGTTCGCTATGTGGGGTGGGGGGCAATGTGTAGCCTGCATACACTAAATAAAAACTGTAGACTGCCCAAAGACTACTTGAAGTGGTATGTGACGGTATATAAGCAGACCACTTTGCTTTGCTTTGCTTTGTTGCAGTGTTGAGGTGTGTGCTTCTACTCCGCCACTCCACTCAAGGTTGGCATGCCACTGCTTCTCTTCCCTGGCTCCATATTGCTTGCTCCCGAGGAATATTCAGTGCTACCTGGGCTGTTTCACTCAGGGATCCGTGGGTGCAATCACACCCACCCATGTATACACACATACATCACCAGGGAAGCAAACATCTCAGTTTTCTGCCCTTCTTCTGAACCTCTGCTTTCATCTTCACCACACGTCATGGTGACTGAAGCAGCTTCCTTCCTCTTTGTCTAAAGCAGCACTTCTCCACCTTGGGTCCCCAAGAGTGCTTGATAGAGATGGGCACGAATCAAAAAAATGGCATTTCGTTTGTCGTTTGTCATTTGGAGGGTCCGTTTCAGTTCGTTTCCATTTTTTGTGAATTTTTGCAAAAAATTCATTTTCGTTTTCGTTCGTTTTGTTACCATTTCGTTACCATTTATTTCATTTTTTGTGATTTTTAAAAGGATTTTAAGTAATTCACTCATATTGCAGTAACAGAAACGAAACGCACGACAAAATTTCCGGTGTTTCTGTTCGTTTCATTTCATTTTAGAGACAAAATTCGTTTGTCGTTTAGTTACTTAACGAAACGAAAAAATGAAAACGGAAACGAAAAAATTTTCATTTCGTGCCCATCTCTAGTGCTTGAACTACAACACCCAGAAATCGGGGCCAGCACAGCTAATGGGGAAGGCTTCTGGGAGATCTAGTCCCAACCCTAGGAATCATTGCTGTAAAGGAATGGTACAGAAGATGGACCTCAGTGTCCAACAGAGATCCTTCTCACAGCTGGGTAGGAATTGAGGATGAACCCATCAATCTCCTATATTAGCGTTGGCGAACCTATGGCACGGGTGCCAAAAGTAGCACTCGGAGCCCTTTCTGTGGGCACATTACATTGTCTCTTCACAGCCACCTGTATTCATTTTAAATGGCTGTATTGGCACTAGAGATGGGCACGAAACGAGCAATTTTTCGTTTTCATTTTTGTTTTTTTGTTTCGTTACGTAACGAAATGAAAAACAAATTTTGTCTCCAAAATGAAATGAAATGAAACGAAACACCAGAAATTTTGTCGTGCGTTTTGTTTTTGTTGCGGCAAATACATTGAACTGTAATGAATGCTAATGAAACAGCAATTTTTCGTTTTCGTTTTCATTTTTTCATTTCATTACGTAACGAAATGAAAACGATTTTTTTTTGCAAAAATTCACAAAAAACAAAAACAAACCGAAACGGATCCGCTAAATGACAAACGAAACACCATTTTTTTGAGTCGTGCCCATCTCTAATTGGCACTATGAAAAAAGGTAGTGGGTTTTGAATCACAACTTGGGCACTCGGTCTCTAAAAGTTTCGCCATCACTGTCCTATATCATTGGTTCAACGTCTTAGTCAGGACATA